>JAHDVF020001545.1:0-603106 GCA_022606425.2 Lepidostoma basale | reverse complement strand
TTTACCCATGATGCAGTCATCTGCCTTACATTTCTTTCTTATTTCATCGTTCGGTATTCTAACATACAACGTTTTCCCGCATATTATTCTTAGTGATCTCATTTCCACGACGTTTATCCTGCTTTCATCCATATTTTGCCAGCTCCAAGCTTCACTTCCATACACGAGAGAAAATTAATAATAATTTTATTTTGTATATTAATGTGTTAATAATAATTATTTTTGAAGGCCTTATATTTTATTATTGTTATATAAACTTGCCCATTGTTTAAATCGTACACAGAATCAATAGAGTCAAGTCATACTGTATCTAGCCATATGATCACTAAATACTACGTACATACTAATTGCCATTCCGTGTATTCTATATAAACTTAAAATATAATATTAACTAGTTGCAGTCTATTGTTTACAGAGATAATTTTGATCAAATGGGATAGGCGTAAATGTGTTTATGAAACCGACAACAAAAGTAGTTATTTTGCTGCAAACGTACATGGAGGGTGAATCTCGTTCAAATCGTTAATGGAAAACGGAACTTCTATTGGCAAAACATGTTTAGGAAGTGTTTTACCCCCTCTACCGGGCATTAAGGTAATGGGTAGAAGTAAAATTGGAAGGAAGAAAGGACCAAGAACAAAGAGTATCCAGCCAATTTATATAAACGATCCTATTAGCATTATGTCCACTTCTCTGGTAAACTTACTCTCACCTTGGCGACACTCTAAAGGAACGCTCTATATTAAGGGGGATAGACAGGGGCATTGCAAATCTTCGGCAGACGAACTGCAAGATTCTTGAAAGGACTCGTGTTTTATGAAAATTTTCATAGATTTTCTAGTCGTAGATTTACAAATGTAAGAAAACCTCTTAATAAAAGTTTATTAGTTCTTTTTCTCTTCTTATCCCACAATGACAAGCATTAAAATGCGTATGAATATTTTGGTTTACGATCAAAATAAAGCATAAATATTTATTGTTTCTTGAACAATGATATAAAACTCCTTATTAAATAATAATATGAATAAAAACGTCCGTGTTCTAGGAGTTCTATAAGATTTTAGATGGAATGACATGTTTCGCCCTTCTAAAGCATTATTATTATTATTATTATTATTATTATTATTATTATTATTATTATTATTATTATTATTATTGTTTTGTTGCATCGCTCTTTACATCATGACAGCATGAACCAAATCGATGTAAAGGGTATTATAGCTATCATAGTGATTCTCTTGACATGTGATAGGTAGCTAATCTATTATATGGTCACGTTAATTCTACACCAGACCAAAGACAGTGTGACAATCACAATGCCCTCGCCGGGAATCGAACTCGGCATTATCAAATGTCATTTGATAATGCCTTAGATGGGAAAAACATGTCATTCCATCTTAAATATAATAAAACTCCTAGACGGCAGATGTTTTCATTCACATTAATTAAAACATAAAAATTATAGGTCTTAATAATTACCGGCAGCTTTCCTACAATATTTGACCTTTGTAGCTTTCCAGAGTTAATAGTAAAAAATTAAAGGTATTCTTTAACGAATAAAAACTCGAAAAACCCAAGATAGTTTATTAGTATGATATTTAAATAACCAACATCTTTTTTGTTTATACACAGCAGTTTTGAATTTCTAGGGCACATAAAATGGTTAAATATTCAATTTATAAGTTGTCACCCTGAAATTTAAAGCTAAAATTATCGTGATCGGTAAATAAAAAAACGCAATAATATCGTATTAAAATCTTAATTTTTAAAACACGTTTAATAACTAAAAAAATAATAATGCTTCGAAAGTTTTTCATTTATATTAATGTAACGAAGTTTCATGAAAAGTTTGAAAAGAAAAACATGTTATCAAATACACAAACTTTTTTAACTTAACGTATACTCGTATGATATAATATTATTACAATTACTTACTGTTATTGAAAAACATTAACACAACTCCAATTTATTAAATTAACAATTACAACTAAGATGTACTTTTAATTTTTTATATTATGTTATTATATATCTGAATTAAATGTTTCGCCTTACTAGGCCATTTGACAATACTCAAACATGGCGTAATATGTCATTCCAATAAAGCAAAATAAAATTATTTTAAATGGACGTTTTAACGTATAAAATCACTTTTATTATTATTATTATCTATTTTTATGAACTAACTACTTTTATTATTATAATCTATTTTTATGATTAGTCTCGTAGGGCGAATCACTCATTTATTGTGAATGAAAATATTGAGATAATAACATACCTACACAGTACAAAATCCCGAAACAAAGCATACTCCAAAAGAAAATTTTGCAATTAAAACGCTCCGTCGTAACAATCACAAACTTTCGAAATACTCTGTACAGAATTGGGTTCACATACAAAAATATACAGTTTTGTATCGAATGGTTTTGAGTGTAGCAGTTGCTACATCTAGTGCTAATAGTTAAGGCACAAGTATGTACGATGGGTAAGCAAAATCCAGCGGAACAGGGATGTTGGTGGTAAAACAAAACCGATAGCTAGCTTTAAAATGTATTCTAGGATTTTGGGTACAAAGTGCGAAGTTTTTAAAATGAACCGTATCCTCGTATTTTAAGGGTCCAGGTACACATGTCCTGTTTACATAACCAAAAGAGTCAATTTTGCAAGTTAAACAGCGGTAGATCTAGGAGCATTTACAAGTTGATATGACAAATATTTTGGAATGATCATTTACTGATTTTATTTATTACCAACATTTAATATTAAGAATAATTTATGTCTTTTAATTAATTTATCAGAATAAAAAAATGTTTTTCCTTGTAAGAGCTATAAAAGGTTCATAAAACATTTAACCATTCTTTGTCGGAGATTCAGGTTAAGATAATGATTGCAAAATAGAGTTCTCATTTTACTTACTAATTTAAAAGGGTTTTTAATTACATGGTTCTCATTGCGTAGTGTTTATTACAGACTAGCTGACCCGGCAACGCTTCGCTATTGCTAAATTCGAGTACATAAATAAACCCAATATATATTCAACAAATACAATTAAAGTTCAATAACAATTCGTTTATTTATTGGATTAAATGCCATGTGTATGGATGCAAAAATGTGTCTATATCTTTAAAACAAAGTTTCAATCCAAGCAAACTCGCTGTGAATTATAAACTTGAATACATATTACTAATGTAATTGAAAAACTATTTTTTGAATATTTTATATGAAATTTAATAATCAAATAAACAATATTATATCACATTTGGAGAAAACATTCATTATATTAAAGAAACAAAACTCTTGATTTTGTTGTCCATGAAATTCACATCAGAGCCAATAAAGTAAGTTTCTACGATCGTGATTTCGGCACTGCGAGTCTGCTGGCGTGGAATAGTAATATAGATGATAATACTACAAAAGCCTCCCTTCCCGACTTCCACAACTGTATCCCTCGCCGCTCTGCGCCATTGACCTCCTGCCACTCGTTTAATGTCATCAGACCATCTTGCTTGTGATCTGCCAGAATTTGTGTAGATGTTTCTCTTTCGCCACTCCAGGCCAGAAGATCTTATCACCCGTTGTCCTTGCTTTATGACCGATCCCATTCCATTTAAACATTAGTTATTTTACACGCTGCATCGGCAACTTTGGTCCGATCTTTGATTCATCAATTTTGGGCCCTGAATTAAAAAAAAAAAAATTTGAATTGCCATAAGGCGGACACCGAAGAGGCGCATAAGGCAAAATTTAAATTTCCATACAATGAATGAATTACAACTGTTTTTCACTTGTTTGCTGAAGATATTCTTCATATAAAGGCAGTTCATGCTATATGCATAATAATAATAATAATAATTAGGCTAATTTGTCAAATTAACTAACTAACTAACTAACCATCACGCCGTCTCCCCGAAAGTGTAAGCAGAGAGAATGGACTGTCACACTTTTACTGATGCGGCACTCCATCCTTCTCTTTTCGCCCCGCGGGAGGCGTGGTGTGATGGGTTGCGAACCTCATCGCCACCAATAGGCATCTCCCGCGCACACTTCGATCGTCCAACACCCACAAAAAAAATCTAAAACAAATAATATAAAATACAATGATATAAAATAAAATAACAAAATAAAAATAATTTTACACAAAATTTTCTTTTTAGACGGTGCACATATTGTCTATTTAATTTATAATATGTTCCACGTATCCACTGTTTTTTAATTTAGCACATAATGTAATAACACATAATGTTTTTTTCGATGTTGCACATGTTGACTTGGACGATCCGGACTTTTGTGTTTATTTAATTTATGTTACACGTATCCACCATTTTTTAAATTATCTGTAATAAGGCACTAAACCAGCAAGAACTTAAAAATAATATTGAAGAAATTATTCAAATTGTTATTGGAACAAATGAAAATTTTATTTCTACACCTGTCAAAATTCTTTACAAAAACGATAAAACAAATAAAACCTCTTAATCTGATTAATTTGATTAATTTGTCAAATTAATTAAACTAATCAGATTTTAAAGGTTGGTCATGTTAGAAGTCGGAGGAATCGACATGCGTGTATGACTCGTTGTATGAATGTGGAGGAAGCTAGAGAGGTTTGCCAGGATAGAGTAGTGTTATGGTCCATTCTCTCTGCCTACCCCTGTGGGAAACGGCGTGATGGTTTGTTTGTTTGTTTAATTTGTATAATCGCCGTTTTCGTGAATAGCTCACCTCAAGGGCGCTTTGACATTGTTTTTAGTCATGAAAGGTGCATGTGACAACAGCGAAATCACGATCGTAGAAACTTACTTTATTGGCTCTGATGTGAATTTCATGGACAACAAAATCAAGAATTTTGTTTCTCTAAACATATGAATGTTTTGTGCAAATGTGATATAATATTGTTTATTGATATACAGACAACCGTTGTTAACATTTTATGCGATAATTTGAAAAGGTGGGTTTTTAGGTGATATTTAAAGTCTGTCGGATTGTCAATGCATCTGAGGCGTGCAGGAAGCATATTTCAGGCGGACGAACCTGCTACTGTGAAAGCCCGAGCAACACAAAATTCAGATATATTGGTGGCACGTTTGGGAGTGTGCTTAATTATTGTCTATAAACTGTAAATTTAAAAACCTTACCTGAAATTAATAATGGAATTTTCATATATGAATGAAAACTACTAAAAGTAGCTTATGTGTAATGTAAAAATGTAAAAATGTAATGTAAAAATTACTTTTAAGTTGATCAGATTGAAGTTTTTGGTTCGACATCATTATTAAATCATTAGGGAGTTTATTAAATTCTGTAGAGGCTATAAATTGTAAGGATTTTACACCGAATCTAGTTGAACGCAATGCTTCTTATTCTGCGAGCGCGTATCATGTTGGTGTACGTCCGTATTGAATATTGGTCGAGTATTAGAGTGCGTTGATGACTTTATTATTTGTAGTATAGTTTTAGTGATCTCTAATTTTGGATGGATTTGAAATGGAATTATTTTCGTCTGAGAATATAGGGCCCTTACATGAGTGTACCACGGTAGACGGAAAATATTTCTAACAGCCCGATTTTGGATCACCTGAATCTCATTAGCTTTCTTCTTTGTAATAAAGCCCCAAATACAGGAAAGGTAAGACAGATGAGAATGTATCATGGAGTAGTAAACATAAATTGTCTATATTCTTATGTAACGAATTAAACCAATTAATCCAATTTAAACCTGTACATACCATTCCAAATTAGTTCATAAAGATAACAACATTGTCTTGTGATACGCATATATCGAAGTGTGGGATCCATCCTCTGGACATGCGAATTCCATTATCTTCTGCGTTGTCTTCCCCATCCTCAAGCAAATGAAATAACCTGAAAGCAATTTAATTATCTTTGAATATTTTAAATCTCAGCATAATGTAGAATTTAATGGCCAAAAATGGAATATTACTGGACTCTTCCAACTGAGGCAGCTAATGCTGCATATAAGGATATGTTTACCTATCACAGCATTTGTTTTCAGAGAAAAACTAAAACAGCTGAAGTAACTCATAGTGTATTTGGGTATGTGTGCTGCTGGAATTACTCAGTGGAATGGAAAATAAAGAAGAATTGCAACATGCAGATGCACCAATATGGCTCATTAACAAAATAATTTCAATCCCAATACAAAAATATCCCCATTAGACCAGTGGTCTCTCACAACCCTAATCCCAAAGATATAGATTTTCGCCCTGCCAGAACAATTTTACATTAAAATAACATTATTAAAATAGATTATACCAATTAACTAATTATTACACAACGAAACGTCATAACCTAAAATGACACGTAAGTAAAAGGAATAAATTGATATTGTATATCATTAGAACTTTCTTACCGTTGCTGTGGTAATGTAACAATTTCCCTGACGAAAGTATGCGTATAAAGAAAACGGCAAAATAGAATAAACTGAAAATATATTTATGAATTAGAAATATAAATATTATATTATACTTACGGAAGCAAGTTTCTTCACATTCTTTTAGAGAGCCTCGACGTCCAATATTTTATATTTTCGATATCATCCTTTGAAATAACCTGAAAGCAATTTAATTATCATTGAATATTTTTAATCCCAGAAACTTCATAACCTAAAATTACATACGTAAGTAAAACTATGTATAATTTCTTCTCTCAATTAACTAATTATTACACAACGAAACGTCATAACCTAAAATGACACGTAAGTAAAACGAATAAATTGATATTGTATATCATTAGAACTTTCTTATCGTTGCTGTGGTAATTTTAATATTTCCCTGACCAAAGTATGCGTATAAAGAACACCTTTATTTAAATACAGAAGAAACTGTACTCATTTGAAGATATATATGAAATACTTACGTATTCTACGACGTACAATTTGAAATCGAACGGCTTTACTTACGTATTCTACGACGTACTTTTGACAGATGAGAGAAGACGTAACCAATCGAACGGCTAAAAGCAGTTAATAACGAAATATAATTTGTCAGCCAGTAGGTAATATAATTACTTAAATACAGAAGAAGCTGTATTCATTTCAACGGCAAAAGTAACTATTTAAATACTCACCGTAAATACTCAACAAAACCGTTCACTTCCATAGATGACAGACATCGTTTACATAGATGACGCGACTAACGATTAGGGATGTGCGATCCGCTCACGATGAGCGGGTGAGCGATGATCCATAAAAAAAGAGCGGCAACTCAATGATCCGCTGGGTGAATCGTATATTCGACTCTTTTTAGTGAGCTGTTTAGGGATCTGAGTTGAACGGTTTCGCTCAACAAAGTGAGCCGATTCATTTTTTTTCGGTGATCGAAATCAAATTTTTTGGTTGAGGAGCAAAAAAAAAAAAAGGTCACCAATAATTTTTTCCGGCAATCGAAATCCAAATTTTTGGTCGAGGAGCAAAAAAAAAAAAAAAAAGTCACCAATAATTTTTTCCGGCAATCGAAATCAAATTTTTTGGTTGAGGAGATTTTTTCCGGCAATCGAAATCAAAATTTTTGATCGAAAAGGTCACCAATAATTTTTTCCGACAATCGAAATCAAATTTTTTGGTCGAGGAGCAAAAAAAAAAAAAAAGGTCAAAATAATTTCAACTCAAAATTGTGAACCGTGGATCGTTAAAAAGAGTCGGCTCACTTGGCAAAACGACTCATCTCAGCGAGTCGTGAGTCGTGAAAAAGAGTCGACTCACTTTGCTGAGCGATTCGTTCAGATCAGATCCCTGAGATGAGTCGTTTTGCCCATCCCTACTAACGATGACCACACAAAGAGTCAAAATAGCGATGCAAAACGTGCGTGTATTATTAAAGAACGCCACGCTAAGAGTCAAATAAGCAACTAATTTGCATCTTATAACGCCAAGCGAATATAGACTCTAAAGATCGATACTCAGGTGATACGAACATGAAGGTCTATACTCGCTCGCACTACGAAAATTTATAAATTTACAAAGTTAATTAGAGCTCGATTAATAACAAAAATATGCCTATGCCCACCTATGTCTATCTATTAAGGAAGTGTATCAATATGAAAACGATCTGCCCAGGAATAACCCCGGAATCAGTCCACACACACCCGGAAGATTGCCTTTTATTTATATAGATAGATAGATAGATTGCTGATTTCCAGCTAAATGTCACGAAGCAGCTTGTCGAAAAAGATTCTAAAAAATGTAAAACTTGCCAAGTACCACACCCTACAACTTCCACAAGCTCAAATCCGCACAGAATATTCCCGAAAAACTTTACTGACCATTTGCCTGAACCAATTGTCATGTATGTGCAAATACTAATAGGCGCGAAAAGAAAGTGAAAGTTCCAAGATTTATGTGTAATGTTCGTGAAACCTCTTTGTGCCTATCTAAACCCAATGTAACCAATCATAATAGGGTTCAAGAATATCATGTCCGTAAACAAATATTCAATCTGGTGTGTGTATTTTCAATATAAGCAAGTGTAATGACGTCAAGTGCTGGCTGTAATTAATAGTTATTCTCTAAAGCCATCTCGCCTGAGATAATGGTGAGTTTGTTTGTACTGGAATTCTTGTCCTAAATACACGTGTTTGAATCTCATTTGATGAGAGATAATAATCTTTGTTGATATGTCATCCGATCCATCTTAATACATTATTGGTAACAGTCGTATTTATACGGCTATACCGTTTTAAAATATCAATAAAAAAGGCCCGCGTACAGGGATACCAAGCAGCGAAACGTCACGCGGTCAAAGAGTTAAGGGCATTAGAATAAACACCAAGGAGTCGAGTACTTCTCCTTCAGATTCCCCGGGGAACCTCCCGGCAGACACAACAGCCGCTGGACCTGCTACTGGTGGAGCTGACCAGGAACGAGAGGGCCAAGGAGATCTTCACGGGTCTCCTCAACCTTCGGGTGACAGTGGAGCCACTCCGAAAAACCCCTCGTGTTGGGCAGTGCTATCGCTGCCAGGACCACAAGCAGCCCCGATGTGGGGAGGCCCACAGCACCAGAGAGTGCAAAAAGGAAAGGAGTGCGCCTGCCAAGTGCGCCGTAAAAAAGCACCCCCCTGTAAATACCATAGAGAAATGTCTTCTATGTAACAGAATTTTCCAAACTGTTCTGTTCTCCCACAGCCGGATCTGGGCTCCGTCCGACCTGTTGGTGTCCATGCGCGGGCGGGTCCGCAGACTCACCCCCAAGGCGCGGGATTTCGTGTTAGGGATTTGCCCATCCCTAGCTCTTACTGTAAATTTATGCTATATATACCTTTTTTTAGTTCCACAAGCTCAAATCCGCACAGAATATTCCCGAAAAACTTTACTGACCATTTGCCTGAACCAATTCCGCCGACAGGAAAAAACAAGAAGCCCCGTAGGCGGTGTCATGTTGCGTAGACCTCCGACCATTTAAAAAGAAGGAGAATAAAATCAAACATGAGATAAAAAAAAGCACCCCCCTGTAAATACCATAGAGAAATGTCTTCTATGTAACAGAATTTTCAAATCTGTTCTGTTGTTAAAGGTATATTTTGGTTTTTTTTCTTTAAATATAAAACAAGCCTTTAAAATGTTCTATTTCGAAAGTATTATCAAGATTTTAAGAAATTTTTTAAATAAAATAATGGATTTATCCACAAATAACGTGAGTTTGGTTACTTTACATTTCATTAACATGCATATATTTTGGACATATCATTACTCTTCAACTAACTAACTAACCATCACGCCGTCTCCCCGAAGGGGTAGGCAGGAAGGATGGACTGCCACACCTTTCTTTCCTGACATATTTCTCTCGCTTACTCAATATTCATACATCGTTTCTCTGACTCCTCACATGGCCGATCAAATTTTCTGGTCTAGGAGCAAAAAAAAAAAAAGGTCACCAATAATTTTTTTCGGTTATCGAAATCAAATTTTTTGGTCGAGGAGCAAAAAAAAAAAAAAGATCCCCAAAATAATTTCAAACTTTGCAGATATAACAACAACGACTCAAAATTGTGAACCGTGGATCGTTAAAAAGAGTCGGCTCACTTTGCAAAACGACTCATCTCAGCGAGTCGTGAGTCGTGAAAAAGAGTCGACTCACTTTGCTGAGCGATTCGTTCAGATCGGATCCCTGAGATTAGTCGTTTTGCGCATCCCTACTCCAGGCCATATTCGACTTCATAGAAAGTCGAATCAACGTCGCGATCGCCGCAGCACTCACCCCAAGACTGTAGACAAAAATAATAATAGTCCCACGTCATAACACAAATTAAAATGCCCGCAAAACCCAAAAAATGAAACAATTTCAAGGCCGCGTACTGGAACGCCGGAGGTACGTTGCAGGGACACAAACCCGAAGTGGAGGATTTCCTCCAGAGGCACGAAACCTGGTTGAAACCCTACAGGACCGACCGTACTATAGATCACCGTCACTCCGAGACCCCTCCTTGTGAGTATGTAGAGACCACAGCGATGGTTATTAATACTCAAAACTCAGGGGGGAGTTAGATGACATTCTAGATGGAGACTTGAATGCGAAGCATGGAGCATGGCATAGCAAAAATAACCCGCCCTGTACCCGAGACCGAGTGGTGCACCCGACGTCATCGATATCATTTTGCTGAAAGCGGTCCCTCAGACCTACAGGCTGGAGGTGACAAAAGAACTCTCCTCCGACCATTACCCGGTGCTGCTGACCATCTGCGATGGATCGGCAACCGATGCACCATCTTCACAATCTAGCAAGAAAATACTCTGGAACAAGCTAGTTACTGTTACTGGAGGAGCACGTAAAAATCGGATTCCACCTTGCAAAGGTGCACCATCTGCAACCGAACATTTATCAATCGGGCGGCCATCATCTCACACTTCCGCCATTGTCATAAAAGTCTCTAAAAGAATTTAGAAGAGCTAGGAACACGCGGATGATACAGTGCAAGAGCGTCTTGCAGAGAAATGGCTCGAGTGAGCGCACCCCGACAGTCAATACAGACCATGAGTTGGGATGGCGCCAGGAAGAAGGAAACTACTTTCTTACTTAATTGGAAGAGAGACCGCTGGACCCATCATAGACTAGTATGCTCTGAAATTTCCCTTCAACTAAGATCGAAGAGACTTAACAAATCAAAACTATGTAGGGCAAAATACAACATAGAGTTGCTGAAGGATCGATCCATGAATCAAAAATTCCATCCCCCCCAGGAGTGGACAGAGAACATGTGGAAGAGCACAACGACCACCTGTGACAATGTTCTTGGAGCAAAGAAAAGGAAACATGCCGACTGGTTTGACGAGAACGATAGTCAGATATGTCATCTTGACTTTGGAGAGTATCTTGTATTCCTAATGTCGAACCATCTCTCATGTGTTCCTGGTATTATATATTTATTATGTTTTACCTGTTCTCAATAGATGCCTTAAACTATAAAAAATGTTTGTAATGTCTTTTAAGAAAATAAACTGATTTGATTTGATTGCTTCCAATGCCAATCTACTAGATAAAAAGCGCCAAGACTTCTGTCTGTGGAAAAATGACCCTGGTTCAGATATAAAAAAACGGGCTTATAAAACTTTGAAAAACAAAGTTCAACGAACCACCCGTAATCTCAAAAATCAGTGGTGGACAAAAAAGTCAACCGAAATGGGAAGCATGGCTCAAGCCAATAATTTATAATACATGGCTTTTTCAATGAAGCCAAAGCCTTCTACGGACCAACGTCTCAGGGGCCTACACCCCTTCGATGTCAAGGATTTAAAATGTCTACATTAAAATCGAAATTAAGCCCATTTATGAAACTTTATGATACGATCAGATAGATGGTGCACTTGTCGTCAGCTGGACGATCCGGACATTTGTGTTTATTTCATTTTTAGCTTATTCCACGTAATTAGGCACTTAAAACAATCCAACACCAGCAACAACTTCAACATATTATTGAACAATTTATTCTAATTGTCATTGGAACAAATGAAACGTGTATTTTTACACCCGTCAAAATTCTTTCTATAAAAGAAAACACTTGTATAGTTTGAACACCAAAACAGTAAAAAGGTATTTTGTCACAAATAACTACCATAAAGAGCGGCAATCATCAAATTGACCAAAACAATTCACATAATAATATTTTTACACCTGAAGATGGAGGAGGCATCCTCTGAAACACGTCGTGTACTAAAAAGTGGTCCGAACAATGTTTAATCAATTCCCAAAGCAGATTACTATGGAATTCCAGTGTTAATGCCTTAATTTTCAATAAGTTGATTAATGCCAGTACGGCTTACAAGGCAAAATTATATAAAAAAAATTTAATTGAAATATGACACAAATTTCCCTTAAAATTTATTTCAACAAGGTCCATGGAAAGGAGTTGGCATGCTCCAGCGAGTCTCGTCACTCCACCAACTGGATCATGGCCAACTCAAACAAAATTCCTCCCAGAGATTATGTGGGATACCACAAGATCCATATTAATGCTCTGCCTACGAGAGCCCGAACCAGAGATGTGATTGCCGGGCCGGATGCGATAGCACCGAGACCGCGGCTCACATCGTCCAGATCTGTCCCAGGACGCACGGGGGGAGGGTGGACTGTCTGGCCCAGTCATTGCGAGGACGCGGATGGCGTGTCGAGTCGGAGAAGGTCTACCGGACGAGTGCCGGTAACCTGCTAACCGCGGCGCACAATAACAAAATCCTGATAATGGATGCGCAGGCGGTATCAGCCACGTACGGGCTGAGACGCGCACACGACAATAAAGTGCACAAGTACAATATACCGGCCCTGAAGCAGACAGTGCGGGGAGGTGGGACGGGCGAGTAGAGGACGTAAGTGTGGTGGCGGCCACAATCTCATGGCGGGGCGTATGGAGTAAGGATTTGGTCTGGCAGCTCGAAGAGCTCGGTATCCGACGTACTACCACGCGCGCCATAACCACGAGGGTTCTTTTGGGTGCGCTTCTCTCCTGGAGCGCCTTTAACAGGTGCACGGCCCGCTTTTATGGCGGCCGTCGGCGTGGACGGGGGCAGGGTAGGGGTTAGATAGAAAAATATTGTTTTTAAAGTAGATGGCAGGATCCGCAAAGTATTTTTGGAAATTGAACGCATTTACATCGGTTACTCTCGGGTACATGTCCAAGATTTTAAAACAATGGGTTTTGGACACACAGGACAGGTGCCTTCACTGTGCAGGTGAACACAAGTCAGAAGAGTTGAAATGCTGGAACCCCGGACAAATAATAAAACACAGAGCTAATGACAATGAATGTCCTCAAGCAATAGAGAGGGCCAACAGCCGGATCGACTATGGCTACTAAAAACCGCTCACTAACCATTGTTCAGTGGAACTTGGGAAGAAGCAAAACCGCTCTCGAGGAGGTTCTGAGAAACAGTCAAAAACCGTACACTGAGATGTCTGCTGACCTGAAATTTGTATAAAGTGTTTATCAAGAGTGTGTTGGGCTACTAATCCAAAACCTTGCCCTTGGTGGAATGAAGAAATTAGAGCTAAACATAAACTGCAAAATTCTAGTGTTTCGCGGAGAGAAAATGTCACTTTACCTGCCTATTTAGAAGCTAAAAAAATGTAGAAACTTTCCAAAATACTGTGCAGCTCAAAACAAAGAGACGGCTTGGTCGGCTATACACCGAATCCGAATTGTAATCTCTTTGGACATTAGAGGGGCATTATGTCAAATTAGGGATAATTATAATTGATGATCTGCTTCAGATGGACTTAGGCACTGGAACAGAACTCAGAGCTTTTGCGGATGACACAACCGAGGAACTTGGGCTACTAAGACCAAATTGGATTTTGCTGAAGATAAGACAAATGCCTTGTTTGTCACCTTTACTGCGTATGAACGGGCGTGATCTTACTTAGGTAACGTTGACAACATATGCAGGAAAGCTGCGGCCGCGAAACCCACATGGGGAGCATCCGCGGAAGTGATGCAGCAGATTTATTTCGGTGCTATCGAACCGCTCATCACTTATGCTTCCAGTGTGTGGGTGGATGCGGTCAATAAAAAATGTAACATTAAAAAACTTGAGAAAATTCAGATATGGGACTCTTAAATGGAAAGGTTGGCGCACCCTTTGTGCCATTCCATAACATAAAGAGAAAGTTTAAACTTGATGACTTCTGTTCCGTTTTTCAGGCGGAACTATTCGCAATCAACCAAGCCCTTTCCTTCCTTCTCTCCGACTGCAAGTCTGGTATTCAGGCAATTCTGGATGTGGTTACACAAATTAGAGCCAACATCCAGAATCTCCATAGCAGAGACCAGACTGTGCATGTCGACATCGTTGGAAACGTGCAGGCGGATGAGGCGGCGAGAGAAGCCACTTTAAAGAAAACGTCCTCCATCCCACATGTCGTCGTCTTCCTCTTCTGCCAAGAAGAAGGGAGTTGGAAAAAAGTCAAATGGCGGTGGGAGTGCTATCCCACTTTCACCGGCTACTACATGACTACAGGTGCGACTGCCCCTGGTGCGGGAGACGGTCCGCACCAGAAATGTGTGCGTAAAGTGTACATCAATAAAATTTACATCACTGCGATGGTTTCTAAAGGCTAAATGCGGTGCATGAACCCTGGAAGATCTGTATGTGACAGCCCCGTTGCCTGTTGACACAGCTGGCCTTGGAACTAGTAAGGTGGAACCCTTACTGACTAAGTCTCTGTCAGCATTGACAACTACATAATAAAAATAAGGATGAAACATTCCCAAAAGCTCATTGGTGATAGCGTCAATAAGGAGACGGCTGCAGTATAGCATAGCAATAATAAGTTACAATACAGACAATACAATAGGTATTACAATTAGTGAACAAACTCCTTGATGTAGGTGCCCGCCTCTGTGGACGCCCCTGGACCATTCTACGAGCCTTCCTTCTTTCAATATAATAATAATCAACAACAATAGTGTTTGGACCTTTCTGTGGGTCTAATGGCGCTTCCAAATTAAAATCATCAATCCTAGTAAGACAGGCATCTCATACCAATAAAATAAAAACGGATTTAACCTTTTCCCGCCATTTGCGTATAATTATTTCAGTCCAGATATATTTTAGTTTTTCTTTTCCTAGTGCCTAGGGTCAACCGGTAAGGCAAGCCCGTGTGTTATAATATTAGTAGAGGGCCACGATAAAAATTATTTTCTGCGCCACCAAACTCATGTACTTGCATAAAATAATAATGTATTTACAAATACAATAAGAAAAAGCTGTAAATAGACAATAATAATACATTTGTTAACACCCAAACACCAATTATAAATAAATGTTGGTAAAGAAATCACATCATCTTTGCGGTATTGACTTTGAGTTGACCATTTATTTTGTTTCCAGCACCACTTCTTGTAAACATGCTTCCCAGAAAAATAAATTGCGACACAGTCGGCACTTGACTTGTGTCACAATCCCTTCTTCGTGTGTTATAATATTAGTAGAGGGTCACTATAATGTATTCTTCCGGATTAACAGTTTTTTCTTTCTAAATTAATTGAGTTTAAATCCCATTTCAACCAGGAGTCCAACACTCGGTGTGAAATCATTACATTAAAACATAAGCTAGTCACCAGGAGCCGGGGCGGCATTCATCTCCAGGATCCTCCTGGAGCGGAGCAGCAGCGGGCGCCGGTGCAGCACCCGTACGGGGGTCTTCTTACGCAGCAGAGTAGTGCGCCAGCGCCTCCAGCTCCTCGGCCCCCACCCCCGGCCCGCCGCCCAGCTTCACGCGCAGCGCCAGGTACGTCATGGTCTTGGTCTCCTCGCCCTTCTTCAAACAGCCCCAACACAGCTTCTAATAACAATACTATTCCAACAGGGCAGCCAATCTTCCCGCTGCGGGCCTCACCTGGAGACGAGCTGCAGGTCCCTGACCCTGAGCAGACCGCCGTCCCGGCTCATGCGGCGCTGCAGGTCGCGCAGCACGGCGGCGTCCAGGCGGGCCCCGCGCGGCTCCGCCAGCTCCACGGCGAAGGGCCGCCCGCGCCCCAGGCAGCGCACGTCCGAGTCCTCCCGCCCCGAGGACAGCAGCTTCAGCCTCGCCCCCCTGTCTTCCTCCGCTATCCTGCAATTATACACTATTATACACTGTTGCATTACTGCAATTGTTATCATCTCTGCGGCAGTGGTACAGGGTAGGCGGGAGACTCACTTGAAGAGGTGGGCTATGGGGGCGAAGATGATGTCCTGGATGGAGCTCTCCATGAGGCGCCGCCCCTCCAGCAGCCCGGGCGTCTGGCACAGCTCCCGCGAGTACTTGGCGTAGCGGCCGGCCAGGTAGAGGGGCTGGTGGGAGCAGGACACGCCGGAGCAGTGCGCGGGGGGCTCGGCGGGCGGGCAGGCCCAGTGGCGGCGCAGCATGCCCTCCACGCCCTTGTGGGTGAAGGTCTTGCCGCAGAACTTCCAGGGCCTCTGCTCCCGCTGCGCCACTGCGAGTCCAGCGTCCTGCCGACGGCGGCCGCCATTCTGACGCCGAAGGTCCACTTCCAGGCCTCCTTCAGGGAGGTCACCCCGCCTGGCCTCCACTCGGGGAACTGCTCCTGCAGGTACACGTTGACGGAGTGCTCCCGCAGCCAGATGCAGATGGGCGGCGTGAGGGCGCAGGCGAAGGTGGGGCTCTCGTACCTGTCCCACACAAATACAGAAGCTCAGGTGGCGATACAGGACAGTGGGACAACAACAAACACAGCATATCAAATCAGTTTATTTCATCAACAGACATTACAACAATTATTTTTAAGGTATCTATTGAGAACAGGTAAAATAATATATTGTGTATAGTATAGTACCAGAAACGCATAAGAGATGGTTCAACATTAGGAAGACAGGTACGCGAGCCTCTGTTATTCTCACAAGTAGCGATCCGTGGAGGTGGAGGTATTTCAAGGACAACGTTGGGCTCTTCCCTGCGTTCAATAGGAGGCCATGAGCCGCAAGTTGAGTGCTATAGAATTGACGGTTCTGTTGCCGGCAGCAGCTCAACTTTGCCCTCGCAATGCCCACACTATCAGGGCACGAGTCCACTGGAGCTATGGCCTCGCAGTTTGACTTTTTAGTCTTTGTGTGATCTCAGCCTTCCTAACGGGAGATATTGGCCAGTGAGCGACTAGCTGACTCAGCAGGATGGCGCTACGAGCAAGAGACGCCAACACAACTGTGGAACTATTACGCCAGAGTGAGAAATTCTCTCGCGGCAACAAATTTAGTGAATATAATATAACTTTAATCACAAGCTATCAGAGTAAGTGGAGCAGGAATATTACAATTATCAACACAACTTATTAGGACTTGGATCATGTTATAGCGAGATTTTAGTAGCGTAGACACGTCAGTATACAGCGGCCCACCGACCCCAAGTGAAGTAGATAGGGACGGGTGGGAATCTCTCGGAAAAAATTGTAGACTTAGAAAATACTCGGTTAAAAATTGACTTGTAAAAATTTCGCGATAATAATTTGAGACTTAGAAAAGATTCTAATTCAAATTGACTTGTAACAATTTCGTGACTATAAATACTTGTGAAGTGATTCAATGATATGAATGGAAAAGTGCATTGAATCTTGGTGACGTTTGAGAACTAAATTAGTTTAGTAACAACCTAGATAGAACTTACTTTTAAAAATAAAAATTTGCGTACTCGAATCTTAAAACTTAAAATCAAAATGGAAAATTTAATTGAAGGTCAAATGGAGATTCTTCAACAATTGAAAAAGGCTGATGAGACTCGAGCAAAATCTAGTTATTTAACAGCTAGAATGGAAACGTTGGATAAATAAGAACAAGCATTTAACAAAAATCATTTTAACATTGTCGCATCCATTACAAAAGAGCAGAAGGCAACATTACCATATTCCACTGATGATGGGCAGGATATGTTTCAAGAAGGTGTTATCACTTACAAACCCCTTCTTAAGGATTACCTCACTATGAACATCCCAAGTACTACTAAGGCAAATAATACCACAGTGCCCAAGACTAAGGAAAGGAGGCTCGCTTGCCGCAAATTAAACTTCCCGTTTTTGCAGGGAAATATGCCGAGTGGCAGTCCTTTTACCACATGTTTGTTTCATTAATCCATGAAAACAGCTCACTTTCGCCACTACAGAAACTGGAGAGCCTGAACTGCTGTTGACAAATTTTCCGACTACCTCAGCAAATTATCAACAAGCATGGGATCTATTAACCAAACGTTACAACAATAAGAGGTACAATTGCAATGCCATTCTGAAGACTTTATTTGCTCAAAAAAGTCTACAAAACGAGTCTGCAAGCTCCATAAGACAGCTTTTAGATACGACAACATCATGTGTAAAGGCATTAGATAATCTTGACATTAACACGAAAGAATGGGACGCGATAATATTCTTGGTTGTGTCCAAATTGGACACGGAGTCACACAGACAATGTGAGAATCGTGCGAGTATGGTCACAATTGGAGAAGTTTGGAAATGGTAGATACGAGTAAAAACCCTGCGAGTGCTAAAACAAACATGCAAAATAAAAATCCAAATGAAATAGTGAAAGCTAGAGCGTGTGAGTGTGAAGCCAAGTTGGTCTGAACAGCTCTGTGCCATGTGTGACATATACTATTGTAATCAATTCAAGAAGCAGCCAGCACTTGAGAGAAAATCTATGGTGTCAGGAGTTTTGATTGTGCATGCAATGTGTTTCATCGTGCAATATGCCATTGCCTCCACTCATGTGGTGTCATGCATTTCGTACTTTGCCTGCGAGGTCAATGACCTACAAAGTCTGAATGGTGCTGCACCATTCATTATGGATTGCAGTCTATCCAGTTGCTTCTAGGGTTTTAATGGCATGGGGTGGGGTGGGGTAGCACCTTCCACCTTCCAGTGGAGTCTCTCCAAGTTGTTTGGGAGCATTGCTGTTGTGTGGGATGGTATGTTGTCAATCTGGTCCGATTTCATCAATTGTTGGTGATAGCGGGCGGCATGATTCCACCAAACAAAGTGATTTTCTCTCGGGGAAGATGTTGATGGTGATAACATTTCACCTGTTTTGGCATCGCACCATCTGCCCCTATCCGTCAATTAATGCGCCACCCATTTTCCCATCTTTTGACAAAACCAATCTCTGCCCATTGTTTCCGATACTACGCATTCAGAGTGACTGGCAGCCCATTTCTTCAAATGAAAGTAGAAGTGCAGAGCTCTTCTTCTGGCATAGTAGAGTAGACATTGGTTAATACGCTCACTAACGCCACCCGTGAGCAAACAGCGGATTTAAGCTTACACACCTGGTATATCTCTAACCTAACCTAACCTGTTCTCCTCGATGGTGGCCCCGGCCCCAGCCCCAGCTCCCGTCAGCTCCGACTGGAAGGTGTTGGAGATGTCTTGTTATAAAATATGAATGGGAAGCATGTCCGCAAGACACAAGGGACTTTGCAGCATCTTGGTAAATAAATAGTACAGAAACTCCAACTAGCGGGTGGCGGAGAGGACTCGTTGTATGAATGTGGATAGAGTAGTGAGAGTATTCTTCATTCATACATCAAGATTCTACAATACATTTCAGATAAGGTAATATGTTTTAATTTAGTTTTGTTTGTACTAAGTACTAGTTTTTTCTATCCTAAAACTAAATCAATTTTGAAACACAACTAAAGTTCACCTTTCACTAGCCAATTGTGTCAAAAGTTGGATATTATGATTTTTATTATAAATAATAGGTTTTGTTTGAGAAACATATATAACAAATGTGCGCCTACTTGCGCCAACTAGAAACATGTATGGATGCAATACATATACTTTTTATTGTTTTTAAATATACAAATAAATGTTACATTATTAAGTAGCTTATTTTCAGGTAATATTATACTGTGGTTATTTTTATCTGCGGGAAGTCTCGTGGAATTGTTTTATTATTGCGAGATCACGATTAACAATTTATCTATCAATAACCTCCCATGTTCTTAAAAAACATTTTGCACCCGTCGTATTTATATGGCTGTAAATTGAGTTACTGATATATACATGTATAAACACTTTTGGTTTATACCAAGTACTAACGTAAAACATATTTTGATTGAAACTTTTCTATAATAAAGATTGCGAGAGAACGACCTTTGCATGGCTCTTGTGGATCACGGAAAACATATTTCGCAGCATCGAGAAAGAAGGATGGTTTTATTGTTACCAATCAAGTCTGGTTAAATAGAGAATTGATCATTAACTTCAAGGATCCAGAAGCCAATGACAAAAAGACACCTCCCGTAGACCATGCGAGTCTTATTAATACAACATTCTGGAGTAGATGAAATAAGTTTCTCTCATTTGCAAGTGCTGAGGTCCATTGGAGATACGATGCAAGCAAATATTATCCAAAAATTGGGAGATTCATCCCCACAATTGAAAAGCAGCCTGTTAACTTGCCTTCATAATGATGGGCATGCCGCAATCATTTCTTCTAAAGATGAGGCCCTGTCTATATTAAAAAATGTCAAGTACTCCCATCTTACAAAATAATATGGGAATACCCCGACGGGATCACTGTTACAGATATAAAAGATATAAGAGTCTTGGTAACCATACTTTAAAAAGGATTCTAAAAATTGACTATCAATATATCAGACACTTTAGAAATGATATGATACTATACGTAAAATGGGAATGTGATGGATCGTCAGGACAGGCAGAGTACAAACAAATTTGAGTTCCTCTCAAGTTGGTGGACTCTCACAATGAGCGTGCGATATGGGAAAATCAAACTCCACCATCTAACAGATACCGCTGTCCAATATCAATAGAACATGACATTTCAGTGCTTCTTCCTACGCAGGTGGTTATTTCAGAACACATTACTACTTCTGTAAGTCAATGATTGACGGCAAAGTAACACAAGTTTTGACTTCATCAGGATGTACAATATGTGTAGCGAAACCTACCGAAATGAATAATCTGTAACTTGTTAGAACTAATGAAAACAGACTTTCAACATTACACTGCTGGATCAGATTTATGGAATGTATTTTACATATCTTACAATTTAGAATTAAAAACAAATAAAGAAGGCAGAAATCTTGAGAGCTAGGAATAATTATTGCCAAACCTCGTCAAGGAAGTGGTAATTCCAACGCCGGGAATACTGCAACATAAGTGGAGTGATAAATATTTAGTACAAGAGTAGGAATGATACTTTATGCCTGCTTCTGTACATAAGGTCCTAATACACGGAGAGAATATTACAAAACATCAGTCTTCACTACCATGGGGACAGCTTTCAGAAGTTGCTCAAGAAGCAAGAAACAAGGATTACAAGTATTATCGCCTCCATCCATATATTTGTAGCAAAAGTAATGGAATTAGAAGACGAGACTTAAATACAAATGAAGTTCAACAGTGAAACAGTGAGATGAAAACATCATGGCATAATTTTTATAATGTAACGTTTTTTATAAACTACACTTTTTTTTGTGTATTATAACGTATTTATAAACCTGTTTTTCTTACATAAGATACATGTATTTTACACTAGGAATACAATTATAGAAATGTTGTATGAATTCACTGTTATTTCCTCCAAATTTTGGGTCAATATTCTTATTGGTTTCCTGGGCACAGCTACTTTATAATAAAAGAAACAAAAGAAAACACAACATCAATTAAACAAACCAAATTGAATCCAATCTGCGATGGCGAAATTAATTTCGGTTTAAAAAGAAAATAAATGGACATATTAACGAATAAAATTTCAACACGGGCGAAAAGATACGAAAATATTGGCAGTATAAAAGAGAAGATTAAAAATGGCGACATACAAACTGATTAGAGCGAATATATTAATTATATTGTATTGTATTAGGAAATTGCGACAAGATATTACGTATCTAAAGATATTACGTTTTAAAATAATTACCGATCCATCGTTACTTCTCACCATCGAACTGCCTTTTCACGGAAGACCGTCACTGCATCTAATGCTAAATGCAACCAAATAAATAAAATAAAAAATAATAATCTCACGACATTCTGCAGTCGGCTAATAAGAAAATTTTTCAATTGTTTCGAAACATTCGAAACAAACAAAAGGCCGCGCGCATTCGAAACAGACCAAAGACAAAATAATACAAATACGCCGTTTGCGGTAGGAACTGGATGGAAACTATCATAGATATTTCTTACAAATAAATTGAACCTGTATATGTACTACTGTAATTTATTTAACACAATCGGAATTATGTCGACTTAAATTACGAGTAGAACAAAATCTTATTTTTCTTTTCATATAAAAATATTAAGCTTGAAGTGACACGGAATGTGACGTAATCCGTCGGTATTATAATGAACAGTAAAGAACGAGAATCAACTAATAGTGAAATTCGAGAATCAACTAAAGTGTATGGAAGGTGAAGATTGGAGCTGGCAAAAAAAGGATGAATGCTGTAGAACGCTGAGAAGAATGTGCGGGAAAACGATATATGATAGAATATACCGAATGACGAAATAAGAAATAAATGTAATACATCACAAGTAAAATTAAAAAAAGGAACCCGAGACGGTTTGGACACGTGCAACGAATGGACGAGAGAAGAAAGCATGGCACGACCAAATGAATGTAGAGGAATAAAAGAAGTATGGCGGTTAGTTAGTTATATTTTAAAGATATAACTAATTGCCTATCCAGGATATTTGTTGCGGCCAATAGAGGTGATATCACGGACGACAGGACCAAGAGTAAGAGTGACCGCACCCACCTGATACTCGTATATTAATACGGCGCACACTGGGGCCGATCCAGGAATTGTTGGAATAAACCCCTTTTTTAAAAAATAATATTAGGTCACAAATAATTCCTGGAATTGATAGTTAAATATACCTGGCATACAGCTCAGTAGTCTAAAGTCATGGTGCAAGTCAACTTTTGTCCCTGTTCCAGTCGAAACTTGTCGGTCATAGGCGAAGCTTGTGCCGTCTGCGATTTCAATACGACAAGTCACCTTGTATTCATGGCAAATACTTTATAGTGCTTCCAAATTTTGTTATTATTTCAATATGGCGTTATCACCCACATATTAGTACATATTGTTTTTTAAAATATCGTTGATATATTCTGAATTGTAATATTTTAAAGGGGTATTTACATTACTGGGGAAAATATTTGCTTTTTTTTAGTTTATTGATTTTATATGTAAAGTTTTAGTTGATATCAGTTCATATCATGTGTG
This sequence comes from Lepidostoma basale, assembly GCA_022606425.2. NCBI lineage: Eukaryota > Metazoa > Arthropoda > Insecta > Trichoptera > Lepidostomatidae > Lepidostoma > Lepidostoma basale. Next base: position 579,927 of record JAHDVF020001545.1, on the reverse strand, counting down.
TAGTTTTGGGCTTATTTGTTTACGTATTCATTGTTCTTAACCCTTAACGTACCGTGTTCAAAACAAAACGCTTGCTCCCATGTGGTAAGTTCAGTTTACCGCTAACTTTATCTAAATATCAAGCATATGACTAGATGAATCAAAATTTAATTTATGTCATCTTGTAGGGAATTTCATTAGGAATAGATCGATATCTATAACATACATGGATTATTTGAAAAACATATCATTATTAATTTTTTTCTGGAACCATGCGATTTCTGATATGTAATGCGTCACAGCATACGAACGACTAAACATCAGGTATAAACTTGTCTGCGCGCCGCGGCCGGCGGGGCGAAGATAAAGGCACCTAGGCAAAATGTATAGTACGTTCAAGACAACGAGTACGTATTAATATTTGTCCCTTTTGGTAAAGTGTTAATATTTTCACAGTTCTGATATTATTAAGTTGCGTCCTGCGTTTCCGTCTACAGTCGGTATTATTACGTACATATTGAAAAAGCCAAAGATATAATTTATAATACGTTCAAAACAGCGAGTAAGTATTTGTCACTTTTGATAAAGTTGTAAATATTAGCAAAACAAATTCTACCTTAACACGAATGAAGGTGAGGGCAGTCTTAGAAAATATTTTTTTTTGGGATGAAGGAAGTAATTTTTTGCTTTTTTTTTATTACGAAATATTGAGAACACTTCAATGGAGGATTAGAATTTTTTTTATAATATTAGGGTCCATAGGTTTTAAGAAAATCAACTTTAAATTGGCAGTGGAAACTCAATTTACCACATGGCAACGCGACGGTTAAGGAAATATAAAAAACCTTTTGCGCATATTCGCGCTTTTTCATTTAAAGGTCACTTTTGTCCAGGATGTGGAAACATAGTAAAAAAGAAAGCATTTATGAGTTATTTTAAATTAATTTCAATTATTATTTTTTCTTTCAGGATCAGGTACAACTAATATTTTTATAAGTAGACGTACCTTATTTGATCAAATGAGACAATCTGGCTACGTTAAATTGGCTGATCAAGTATCATGCTTGAAGGAATTTGTCGAAATACGTACTAAATGTCCAAAAGACCAATTACCAAGCCTTCATTAAAGAAAATCACTTTTTGTGTCTGATTTTAAGAAGAAGTGGCAAAGGCTATCAGAAAAAAGAACAGATATTTGGTTTTTAATAATGACTGCCTAGATACTTCTATAGGTTTTCATAACTATTCTATTGTTTTAAGTAAAAAAAAGTGGGTCGCCATGCACGTACCATGCATCGTACCATGCAAGCACATTGATTATTCCGACTTCGAATGGGGCCGCCTTTTAGTAATTGATTAATTTGGTCATGCCATGTTTTCCTCCAAGTATTTATTATGTGATAATATAATTATTTTAATGGATGCGTAAATGCATAACGGAGGAACAGGTGAAATCTTGTTCCAGTATTAATTATATCTATAGAGATATTAAATTTAATAGAAGCAATGTGTACTATCTATACAGCATCGATAAAATAGTACCTAAACCAGAAAACATATTTTATGAAATAAAAGTTATTTGTCTATGGGAGCCGATTACAGATGTCTATGGGCCGACAGTGACAACTTGTCAAATTGTATGGGAATTATGGGAAACTCTTTTAAAGCGTTTATCGCAAACCGAACATTCAAACATAGCTTCGTCACTGTGCACCAGCATATGCATTTTTAGATCTGCTTTCCTCTTAAATCGTGAACTGCAAATCGAACAGGCGTACGGCTTTTCTAAATAGAGACCCTGATTGATGGCGATCTCTAGACGCACCTGTTTCTTCAAGATCTTGCTTCACGACACGTCTATATCTGCGGAGAACGGAGCGGCTCCACTTTGACATCGACGGCTTTCTCTGGCTCATTTTTTATATGATCATAATCACGTCATCATTTACGAATTCGATTTCCTTTTTTATATATTCAATCTTGACAACGTTCGTCGAATTCCCATTTACATTTAGTTGTTGGGGTCCTCGACAGACTGTTCCGGCTCAGACTTCACACATGGCATATACACACTCTCCGATTGTGTTGGAACTCTCAGATGCGTCGTCTTCCATCCTTCCGAATGCTTTCAAGCGAAACTCCAAATAAAATATTTAGATATTCCAGATAATATAACTGCAAAACTCCCGTCGGTTTGACAGATTTAAGAAATGACGTGTTTTGTGGATTACTCCCATAGACAAATCAATGTAAAACAATTGAATATATGTAATGCCTTATCAGTGCCATCTTGACGTAATAACAAACCTCAGGGTTCGATTCAATGTGGCCGACGGAGGAGGCCTTGCAAATGATTCTTCAAATGATTCTTCATGACATTCCTAGTAAACTTAAAATTTCAATATTTCTTAATAAGGCTTTAAGAGCGAAATAATCGAGCCTGCATTCAAATCATATGCATTACTTATTTTAATAAATCTGATTCCGTGGAAAATAAAATAATGTTCATTGTAATATCTCAAACAAATATTTTTTATATAATATAAATACTTCACAGTCTATGAAGTTTTAACCCAAGTCTCACAAAATATATCACTTAATTTTTATGCAGAAATTGTATGACAACATGAATTTTTTCAAAGTATCAAAACACCTAGGAATCCAATGTGAAAAAGCACATTTAATAAAATAAAAATAGCCTGTTTATAAGAAAATAGCTCATTAAAAATAGTAAGAAAATTGACGAGTGACAAAGTTTGGGATGTGCAAGGTGCCTTTATGAATGGCAGAGGATGTATGGATCAAATTTTTGGACTTCGTACAATGACAGAGAAGTTTCTAGCCAAAACCACAAACTTTTCTGTGCATTTGTCGATTTGCAAAAAGCATATGATTACGTTAATAGAGAAAAGCTGTGGGAAATATTGTCTGAATATGGAATAAGTACAAAACTGATCACGGCAATTAAGTCTCTATACACAGAAAGCACTGCTAGTGTCAGAGTAAATGGAGATCTTACAGCCTGGTTTGATATCAATAGAGGTGTCAAACAGGGTTGCGTAATGTCCCCGTGGTTATTTAATCTGTATATGGACAAATGTATGAAAGGGTCGGATGTAGGTGCCAAAATGAGCGGAGTGTCAGTAAGCTGTCTCTTGTATGCGGATGACGCTGTCCTTCTTGCAGACAACGAGCATGAACTACAAGTCCTGGTGAATTGTATGTATGAGGTATGCATGCGAAATGATCTGATGATGAATGTTAATAAGTCCAAGGTAATGATTTTTGAAAAGGAAGAAACCACCACAGTCTGCAACATTAGCGTGAATGGTGAAAATTTGGAGCAAGTAGTTGAGTTTGTGTATTTAGGTAGTATGTTTACAAGAGATGAGCGAGTGGAGAGGGATATTGAAAGAAGGGTTGGGGCAGGCAACAAAGTGAATGGTGCACTTAAAGTTGTCATCGCAAACAAAAACCTATCAAAAAAAGCTAGAATGGCAGTGCACAATGGTGTTCTTCTACTGACCCTTATGTATGGAAGCGAAGCATGGAAATGGCAAAAAAAGGATGAAAGTAGAATATATGCAGTTGAAATGAGATCTCTTAGAATAATGTGTGGATACTCTGTGTATGATAGAGTGCCGAATGAAAATATAAGAAGTGAATGCGGTGCGAATGATGGTGTCGTGAACAAAATAATGAAAGGATCATTAAGATGGTTTGGACATATTGAAAGAATGAATGAAGAAAGAATGGTAAAAAAATTATATGATAATGGAACCAGAAATAGAGGAAGACCGAGGAAAACGTGGCACGATCAAATAAATCAAATATTGAATGTCGGCCATAATAATAATAATAATAATATGCTAACTTTTAAAGCGCGTGTTTTAAATCTTAAAAATCTAAATGTGACCGCTTAAAAAACGATCGGTTTAAAAGTATAGTAGAACAAAGTATAAATGTTTAAATTGGGTATGAAATATGAAAAAGATGGGTTTTCAATTTAGATCTGAAATCTGTCGGATCATTTATGCCTCTAAGGTGTGAAGGGAGATTGTTCCAAGCTGATGGACCGGCTACCGCGAACGCTCGATCCCCGAAATTTGAGGCCATGTGAGGAGTCAGAGAAATCGACGCGCGTGCATGACACGATGTATGAATGTTAGTGTATATGTCAGGAAAGAAAAGTGTGGCAGTCCATACTTTCTGCCTACCCCTTCGGGGAGACGGCGTGATGGTTAGTTAGTTAGTTCATACAAAAGAAAAGAAAATATTTTTCATATTAAAGCATGTTGTGTGTGAAATGGAAGTTAACAAGACTTATAAGTTGTCCGTTGTCCACTGCAGAACGTAAAACTTTGCCAACGCACGTCACCAGTCGGTCCTCCGACAAATATGGCCAACTCACTGCCATTTCAGTCTGTTCACCTTCTAAGCCACCTCGATTATTTGTCAAACAAATTCATTTCTAGCTCTCAAACATGAATATCGCTGTAATTAATACGAATAAAAACTGAAGTTTTATTATATTTTATGGGAATGACATGTTTCGCCCTTCTAAGCCATTATCAAATGTGACATTTGATAATGCCTTAGAAGGGCGAAACATATCATTCCCATAAAATATAATAAAACATCTAGAAAAACTGACGTATTCATTCATATTAATTACTTTTGAGTTTTACATCATTGTTCAAGAAACAATGAATATCACTGATTATGACATTAATGGAAGCTTTATTAAATTGTGAGTGTAATTCAGGAATAAGGTGGTGATTGAAAACATGTTTTTATATCCAATATATATTTTATTAAGTTCTTATGATCTACCGATTAGATTAGTACTGTCAGAAGAATGGGCAAAGAAAACTGACAGACAGAAACTATACTTAAAGTTTAAAATAAAAAGCCACGAATACATGCAAAAGTTAATTCAAAATATATAGGAATTAGTTGGATGCTTGTATTTGGGTTAGTTTTAATAATTTTCTATATTTCTTGCTCTGACTCGATGCTCGATTGATTTCTAAATTAAAATTATTTTGGTTTTTACAATAATTATTGAATAAAATATTTATCCACATAATTGCAGGCAATTCAAAGAGTGAAAATATGGAAGAATTACAAATGTTGCATGCATCAGATTTAAAGCTATTAGTGTTGGAAAAAGACTCGAAACATTTCCGCTGTCTATGTTTGGAAAATTTGATAAGCTACCAGAGCCAGAGTGACAGTCAAAGATTGGCTCCAAGGATATTTGAGATATTGTTGTTTTATTGCTAACATTTTCTCTGATTCATCAACTTTAGCTGAATGTTCCATTTTGCATACTTTATATTCAATATAAAATGTGGAATTCCTAGTGTTCAACCAGTTCTTTCTTTATTTCAGAGCACACCAAAAATAAGAGCAAACCAAGATGCCAAAATGCCTCATCGTTGGACGCTGGACGTTCAAGAGCGCCTCAAAACAACCCACAGACTGCGCAGGAAATTCCAAAAGTGTAACAGTTATGCAAAACTGGTCCTAAAAAGGGAATACACAGAATGGAACCCAGAAACTCCACATACAACAGACACAATAAGGAACGAAATGGTAAACGAGGATATAGAAATCACGGAAGGGAATATAAAGAAGGCCCCAGGACCAGACTCAGTGCCACCGAGTGTGATCAAAGTACTGGTGTACGACAATATAATATATTTTAAACATTTGTTTGAGAACCTGCTCCGAGATGGAACCTTTCCAAGTGAATGGAAAAAGGCAAAGAAGAAGTTAACTGAGAAAATAAACTACAGACCAATCTGCCTAATAAACGTCATAGCAAAAGTATTCGAATCCATTATAAATAAAAAACTTATTGAAGAAGTAGAAAAAAATGGAGACTTTAGCGACAACCAATATGGGTTTAGAAAAGGAAAGACAACAGTCGACGCCATAAAACATGTATTACAACTGGCAGATACAGCAAAACAAGCAAACTAGTTAAATGCATTAATCTTGGTGGACGTAAAAAATGCTCCACCCCGAGATAACCAACATAGTAGCCGATTATTTAAGAGACGTTCCGCAGGGATCCGTGCTTGGACCGACCCTCTGGAACCTGATGTACGACCACATCATGAAAATAGAAATGCCGACAGACGGTATTGGATCTAGGCCTCACCTTTAAAAGACATCTAAAGAAAGTTGGCGAAAAGGCTGATAGGACAACCAGGGCACTGTGTGCAGTCCATTCTGCTATACGCTGCCCCCAAAAAGAACAGATCATGGGAGGACAGAGGACCATGGCACTAAGAGTCTGCTGCGCCTATAGAACGGTGTCCACAGACGCGGCCCTAGCACTAGCTGGCCTCGTGCCGAGGAGCGCGGGCGATTATATAACCGCGACAGACCAGTCTCAAAGGACGAGCGATAACCATGAGAAAGTGGCAGGAGATGTGGGATGCGTCGCCAAAGGGGAGGTGGACGCACCGCATGATAGGGGACTACAAGAGGACATGGTGAGACGTCTTTCCGTCTCACGCAGGCCCTTACTGGACACGGAGTCTTCATGCAGTATACACACAGAATTGGAAAAAGACCAGATCCAAGGTGTATGTTCTGCGAAGACACGGATGACGCGGACCATACACTGTTCAGATGCGTGAGATGGACAGATGAGAGAAGTTCTCTAGAGGAAAGGCTGGGAGAATGCCTGGAGCCGGAAACTCTAGTGATGAGCATGTGCCGGACGGAGGAGAATTGGAACGCGGCACAAGCATACATAGAGGAGATAATGCGGCAAAAGGAGGATATGGAGAGACAAGAGCAAGCGAACGCGTGCACATAAGACAAAAGTTGCACAACAGGGTAGGTCGAAAGGCAGGAGCCTGTGTGCAACAGAAGAAGAAAGGGTTTTAGCCGGTAAGAGTCCGGCACTATCCAGTCAGACTGACTGGGTGTCCATGATGGATTTCCCCTTCAATTATAAAAAAAAGGTAAAAAAAAAAGTAAAAAAAATTCCGCCGGAATTTTCGCACACATGTTCAAACATGATCCATAATAATAATAATATTCGTCTTCCGGTCATCAGTAAAAATAATATTCATTATACATTTGAATTTACTTGAGACGACACTTGTGTCATAGTTTTGGGTTTCTAAAAATAGATAAAAGTGGATTATTTTTGCTTGCTTAGGGAGATTATAATTAATTAAAATGGATAAAACTTTAAGGTAAGTTAAGCAGTTTACAATAATTTTGTAATGGTTATTTTGTGTGCATTTAATTATCATTTAGAATATCATAATATATACAAATTAGAAATCTTTGTTTTTCCACTAAATTATTCGATAGGTATGGTACCTATAGTATAGAATACACTTGTTTTATTATGAGGTAGTTTAAGCATACTTCATGTGGATGTTAGAATTTTCCGTTTTGTAGCGCGAAAATGTAATTATTTCGTTTTTATTTTGTCGATTATTATAGAAGGTTTTTAAAGAAAATAGATTTAACATTTATTCCGGATATCTAATGTTAATTAATTTTTACTGTCCATGCTGAAACATCCCCTTCTAGTAGTCAATTGATAGGTACACCGAATAATTTAGTGTAACGAGAAAAGTTTTCATAATTTGTTTTTAAAATAAAATTTAAAGCCGTTATTGGAAAAACGACGTAGGCATAACATAAATTATACATAGTATTTAATACTAAATCTTTAACAAATAACAGTATAAAACTTTACAAGTGAATGAATAAATTCCAGACTGGTGGGTCCGGGTCACGTACGTAATTCTCGAGTCCAGCAAATTATGGAAATGGCATTTGATGAAATGAGAGGTGATAATGTAATTAATAATAATGATTGCTTCATAACAACTGACAATATTTTAGAGAATGTGCCTACATCATCATCTTAAATTTATCCTGAAAAAAACGTAAACATTCCTCCACCTAATTCTGAAATAAGTGAACTAGAAATGTCATTGCTTTGTGTTTGTAGCGTAAAAGTTTCCCTCAAAACTTCACCTTAGTAAAAATATTTATAATTTGATTAGCAATTTTTAACAAAAAAATTTTTAAGCAATCATCAACCCATCACACCGCGTCTCCCGCGGACCGAAAAGAGAAGGGTGGAGTGCCGCATCAGTAAAAGTGTGACAGTCCATTCTTTCTGCCTACCCTTTCGGGGAGACGGCGTGATGGTTAGTTAGTTAGTTAGTTAGAATGGTAAATTAAAATGAATAGCGGAGTGATACCTTTTTTTATAAAAATAAAGTCTCTTTCAATTATGATTCAGCTTCCTTACAAATTCACATTAATTTGTGACAAGCAAAACATCGTAAACGATATCGTAAGCGTATAGCGCATTCACGGAGAACTTCAATGGGTACGGCAAAACATCGTAAGCTCGGAAAAAGCTCGATATATTCCCCTTTCAGCTAGTATCTACTCACCTACTGACATATTCAAATAACTCCCAATACGAAATGTGCCGCATAAACAATAACTAAATAATTAATTAATTTAAAAACCGTGAAATCTAAAATATTTGGTTTATCCACAAATTAAATTGCGAACAAGCGATTTACATATTTTGTTTAACATCTACACAAAGACGAAACTTTTCATTTGAATATTGAATATAGGAAGGTACCTAAGTAGGTATGTGTGGATTATTACGGTTGATGTTGAAAATCTTGATTAATTAATATTAAACAGACTTGTTAATTATTAATTGTTGAGGTTTTAGTTTTATAAAACTCCATTATAATTATTATAATAATAAACGTGAATGTTTAATGGTTTTACTTTGTTTTTTATTCATATAATCTCTTATACAAATATCAGTTACAAATTTGTTTCGCCTTGCGAGGGCATTTTCAAACTCAGTTTGAAAATGCCCTCGCAACAAAGTTTGAAAATGCCCCCGCAAGGCGAAACAAATTTGTAACTGATATTTGTATAAGAGATTATATGAATAAAAAACAAAGTAAAACCATTAAACATTCACGTTTATTATTATAATAATAAGACTTGTTAATGATTAAATATTGAAAACGGAACACGTCTTGATTTAAACATAATCCTTATGATTTGATTTAAATTGAATACTGACTTATGATGATACAAAGGTTTATCTCTTGATAATGAAATTTTAAACTTTTAATCGCTGAATTATTTTGTAGTATGACGATTTCTGCCATCTGTGAATTAAAATTGTAACCTTTATAATGACAAAATATAACTATACCCTACAACGGAACAATCTAGCCTTTCTCTAAAAATGATAGATGGCGTTAACGAAACTATTAAACAAAATAATAATATTTTTAATCCATTGTTTTGACGGAAACACTGATATTTCACATTATTAATTAGTTACTGTTCAAGTAAAAATACTGTTATAAAATATCAAAAATCATCGCGTACTATCTTCAGGTGTTACAATAAACTTGTTGATAATGACACCAATTAGCGAAACAGCTATTTTAGCCAATTTTACATATTACTTTTAACCATCACTTATTAAAAAGTTCTCTAAAAATGACAAAATTAAACAACTTTATGAGTTAATTTAAAACCCTTATTTTCTTCGTTTTTCGGTTAATTATCATATATAAACACTTTAGTTGATAATTAAAATAATAATAAAAGTTACTTTTAATAAATCGTTTTCCTGTTATCAACATCTTCATAAGAGTATTAAATACACAGGATTAACGCTAACTTTCGAAAAATTAATTTTATTTCATATTTTTAAACAGATTATTTATATAACAGCACTATAATAAATTAGCTAATAGAGATAAATAAATATGGTAGAGTGTGTGGGATATGTGGAAATAATACACATTAGTAAACATAAACTTATTTATTTAAATGGCAACATATGAAACACAATTTACAACTCGAAACATTATGTACAATTGATTATAAAAAAGGTGGGTTGACATTAATTGTAACAAAAATATCTAGTTTGAAATGGCACCAAATCATAATATAAATCAAGTTAGTAAAAACTAGAACATCAAAGCAACAAGATAAGAACAAATTTATATTAGAAGATTTCTAAATACATGGAAGTGCTTTTTTACAACTAAGTACCAATACAAACTGAACAAAAGGTGCACAAAACTGAAGTGAGACCATCAATTCTCTACTGTTCAAAATGCTGAGTTGTAAGACACTAAAAGAAGGATGCATGTTACAGAGATTAGGAAGTATTTTGGGCACATAAACTACTTTGAAACGCTCATCATCATGGGCAAAGTAGAGGCGAAAACAAAATACACCAAAAGGATGACCACTAAGCCACTGGTCACGACTAATGGACACAATCCTCAATCATGAGGAATACGACTAAGAAGCTATAAACAAAGTTTTAAAAAAGACAAGCACAACATTTTTTTGAGACTTTTGAATATTGGAATGGAAATGCATAAAAACAAAAAAATACACAAATGAAAAACTATAATGAAATACAATGAGAAAAGAACTAGGTTGCTTCAGTCATGTCAGACATAACACACTGATATTAATTAATACACTATCTTAAAGAAGATATTTTGAAATAACAATTTTCAAAGAGTTTTATTTAAATTTTTGATAAACTTAAGCCATTAACACCGGAATTCTATAAAGATATTTCTTTTATGAATAAAAAGACTGTTTTCTCCACTTTTGAATTTATTTTTCTCAATATGTTTTGAAGGTTTTACTCCAGCTTTATATCAGTTAACAGTGTGGCATGTTTCCCCTTGTTAAGCCATTATCATTTAAATAATAATGAAACAAAACAATGCTTTTTTAACTACTTCCACTTTTGTCTTTATTTAGACAGCGACCGGTTTCGCCAGGCTCGCTGGCATCGACAGACTAGACTAGAGAGTCTGTCGATGCCAGCGAGCCTGGCGAAACCGGTCGCTGTCTAAATAAAGACAAAAGTGGAAGTAGTTAAAAAAACATTGTTTCATTTAATTATTATTTAAAATGAACTTCCATCAAGAGATTTCAGTAAAATCATTTCATTATCATTTAGGTTAAATATGTAAACTGTGATAATTAAAATAAAACATTTTAAAAATTGTCAAACTGAGAAAAAAACTTTTATTAGAATCGTAAAACTAAGATGTAAAATTGAACACCTGAGAAATTATTTACTCCGACACTTATGTTCATCATCGGAGAATGATAGGAAATTAATATCATTCTCCTGATGATGAAGGTATATTTTTAGTTTTAAAACATGTCGAGATAACACTTAGAACAGAAAGAAAGCAATCAGAAATATTTCATTCCAACAATGTTTAACCTTTAGTTTATCAAAAATCAATGAAAATATGAATCCTAAAATATCTGATTTGGTATAAAGATCAGATAAAATGGTTTAAATAAAATACTTATAAAATACACATACTTTTTAAATACAAAATAAAAATTATTAAATAATGGTGATGGCACTTTTACACAAAAAACTATTTGTTAAAATGTCTAAAACAGGTGAAAAACTTGATTAATATACACTAGGTAAACAATTACATTTGCAAATCTTGTTCTTGACATGTGACCTTTAATGAAATATATTTCATGATATTAAAATGTACAATAATAATACAAATAAAACTGGACTCTTTGATCTAATCCATTATCAAAGATTCGTCATATAATTGTTTTTTTATAACAATAATTAACATAATTGTGAGTGATAACAAAATACTCATATTTTAAAAATATCTAAAGAAGTTCTAATCTGTATATGGACAAGTGTATGAAAGAACTTAAAGGTATAAATGCTGGTGCTAAGATGAGTGATATGTCTGTAAACTGTCTGCTTTACGCGGACGATGCCGTTCTCGTTGCGGATAGTGCGGACGAATTACAAGTCTTGGTGTCGAGAATGAATGAGGTATGCAAGTCAAATGATTTAATGATGAATGTCGGAAAGTCAAAGGTGATGATTTTCGAAAGGGAAGAGCAAATGACAGTTTGTAATATAAGTGTGAACGAAGAGAACTTGGAACAGGTGAGGGAATTTGTGTATTTAGGTAGTATGTTCACAGCAGATGCCCGAACGGATAGTGACGTCGAAAGAAGGGTTGGTGCGGGTAACAAAGTGAATGGAGCTTTAAAATAGTTATTGGAAACAAGAATTTATCAATGAAAGCGAAAACGGCCGTTCACAATGGAGTTCTGGTCCCAACCCTAATGTATGGAAGCGAAGCATGGAACTGGCAGAAGAAGGATGAGAGTAGAATAAATGCGGTAGAGATGAGGTCCCTAAGACGTATGTGTGGTAGAACGATATACGACAGAATCTCAAATGCTGATATAAGAAAGGAATGCAGAGCGGAAGAAGGTATTATGAACAAAATTATGAAAGGATCGCTGCGTTGGTTCGGACATATGGAACGCATGGATGGAGAAAGAATGGTTAAGAAAGTATACGTTAATGATGTAAATGGGGTACGAAGTCGAGGCAGACCGAGGAAAACATGGCATGACCAAATTAATCAAATTTTAAAGGTTGGTCATGTTAGAAGTCGGAGGAATCGACGTGCGTGTATGACTCGTTGTATGAATGTGGAGGAAGCTAGAGAGGTTTGCCAGGATAGAGTAGTGTGGCGGTCCATTCTCTCTGCCTACCCCTGCGGAGAAACGGCGTGATGGTTTGTTTGTTTGTTTCTAAAGAAGTTTTATTTCAAAAGGAAGAAGAGAACCCATGCTTCATCATATTTGCTTATAGTGAAAGCAATGCCACAGCATTCATTGATAATATAGTAATAAAATGTTAAATTGGATTAATTATAAAGCGTCATTTTTATGAATTAACCGTTTGAGTGCCAAACCTATTTCGCCATAATATTCTAAAATATCAAAAGAAATGTCTATTTTTATAGATAATTTATATTTACAAGAAAACAATGTGCCATTTCTGTAAAAATACACCAATTTTCATATTTCTTTCAACATTCTCTTCACTAGGTTTCACACCATGATAATAAAAATACAGAAATTGAATACTATTAATCTACCTACAAGCGCGATGGCGCTCTTCGGCACTCTAACGGTTAATCATCTCAAGGACATTGTAGAAAATGTTCTATTTTATGGGTCAGTTTAAAATAAACTTATTTAGTATGAGGGCTGTATCTGATGCAATCGATCAACATTTACACCAGGAATTTGAAAACAATGAAACTAAATTATTATTATTAGATAGTCTGACAATGTAATTTAATTTATTAGATATAGAATAAGTGGGGGCAGGCCTCATTTGCAGTAAAAATCAAATAGATCTCGTTCTGCAATTGGTCAGATTTACAGCCCAGACATATAGTCCCAATTTATGATAATATTACATACAATTTGATAGAGAGTATACCCAACGAAGAGAAGTCATTGTGAGATGGAGTAGGCAGAGAATATAATTCTGGAGGGACCACATTGAGAGGTGGGACCCAGCGAGGATACTCAAGATCGTCTACCATGTGCGCCTACCATGTCGACTACCAGAATGACCACCAAACAAACGGAGAGAAAGCTGCACGTCTTCATCACAGAAAGAAATTTGATATCCTGTCTAAACAGATCGCAAGATCTACACTAAAAAGAAGAAAAACTAAAGTAAAAAGGTTTACACAATACATTCAAATATGGGATGCAAATGTCTAGTGTCTGCTGCAGTTCGAAACCAAATTTTTTGGACTGGGATAAGGGTTTCAAAAAAGGATCCAAATAATAAAGCAAATTGAATTTACTACCTCTCTTTCTTTCCCAGTAAAAGATTAATTGAAGGCTGGACATTACAAAGGTGCCAAGTGGACAAAAAGAAAAAAAAAAGTTTTTGATGCCAACTGGTCTTCAACATAAAGACCAATAACCGTGCAAAAGTGCATAATGATTTTAAGTAGTTCAAACATCGCCCTAAAGATGCCACCCGAACAGTTTTTATTTATTTTCTCTGCTTTATCTTTAAACCACTTGGCACCTTTGTAATAACCAGCCTTCAATTGACGAAATAGAAAAATAAATTCAAAATATTTTCATTACATAGAATAATTAATTACAGTGGAATATGTAGACTCTGTATTATGAACAGTTTCAGTAATATAATGAGTTTCCACTTTAGTATAAGACATTGTGACAGCTTGCGTTTTCGATTCGTTATAAATATTTCCACTGGCAGCAGAACCGTAGTCGGAGTAAAAGGTTTTGTTCTCAATCTTGCCGAGAGGATGAGAGGAATGGTCTGCGTCAGATGACTCTTTGTGTGATGACTTCTTAAAAAACTTCCGCCTGTCACTAAAACTATTTTCAATCGAAGATGAACTTGTTTTGCTTATATCAAATACTCTTTCATTCTTGTGTTTCATTTCTTCCAGTGACTGCTTAAATAAATTTTTCCTCCTTGAAGGCACGTTACGATCCTTGCAAATGTTTATATTTGATTTATTCACATTTGATTCGCATAATCTGCTGTTGTATTTAGAAGGCAACAATCCTAATGGTGTATTTTTCCTGCATTCATCTAACGATGTTTGCTTAATAAAGCTATTGCTGTTAAAATTGTTTGTTTTATTCGGAGAATGTCGGGAATCGGATAGATCTCTGCGGCGTGACAAGTTAAAACTCTTAGATTTACGGTTGATTTTAGCTTTATCATTCACATAATGGATGTAATTAATTGTTAGAACTGAACTGCAACTGTCATAGTCATCCGATATTCTTGGAACGTTATTTTTAAATATTTTTTCATCTCTAGATTCGATTGTGTCACTACTCAATCTTTTGCAACCCACATTCAGTTTTTTCTCAAGAGGAGAGTAATGATCACGATCAGTGATTGTGTTTTTCACTAGATATTTGTTTGTGCCAGATGCAATATTGTGATTAATTGGAGAATGTACCAAGGCATGGTCATATTTACTTACATTCTCTATGTTCCCACTGTCAAAGGAATGACCTTTCGTATGTAAAGACAAATGTTCATAATCCTTGCTATTTTCAATGAAATATTTATTTTTACAAGATTTCTCTGATGAATGTGACTCCGCATACATATTAAAACATTTATCTGGTGACATCGGGCCATCTATTTTTTTAATGGAAGAATAATCAAATTCATCGTGATGAAACAAACAAGGTGGTCGCGAGGTCAAAATCCAATAACGTATCTCTTCATCACTCTTAGGAATGGGCGTACGAACGTTAGACTGGCCGTTATTTATTCTATCCAATAAAGAAAACTTTGCGTCGGGGGTAGCGGTTGCAGCACTAATATCTCGAGAGTTACGAACGTTACTGGTAGACGACAGCATCAATTCTGTAGTCGGCGCACCCGAAAAAGCTGCTCTTGGTATACTAGAGGAGGGCTGTGCAAAACTTCCATTGGCGTCTTCTTTCGTTTCTCCTTCGTCATCACTTAACACGAGTGTATATTTCTTCATATCGTGGTAAATTACAATTTTATCACCAGGAATACACAAACTGATTCACTTTTAAAATTCAAACTGACAAATTGTTGACAAGCAAAACCATGGAATATGTTCAGTAAAATAACCACAGATTAAAAGTACTAGACTTCGAATATACATAGACAAGTTAAATTCCGCGAATAAACTCCCGCGCTTATTTTTGACACTCCATAGACAGCAGTTAACAGACTAATCGCTGTTATTTTCGTAATTCATTATTTTGGCTTTGACGTTTTGAACAATTTAAGATTTTTCTAAATATTTAACATATGTAAAGGCAATTTATCTGGCGGTTTTGTTTTATAAAGTGAAATGTAATTTAAGTTTATCTCTATCAAAACGTATTTCTCAAGATGAGCGACGTTCAAGCGCTTATCGAGAGAGAGATTGGTTTGAGTTAGTTGCACTTTATTAATATTTGCCATGCTTGTTTTGTTTAATGTCAAGTTTTATAAAATAGTTATTAATTAAACAATGACACATTAAGTAATTATTTGCTTTTCAGATAATTGGACGTACTATGACAATGCCCTTCACCGGCTTTTTGTGTCTCGACATGATGCGTACCACGGCATAGCGCCGTGCATTTTTGGCTCGGATTTTAATCCAGAACCTCCTATATTTGCGTGCAGATTTGCCGAAACAAAAGGCTATAACCATTTTGTAGCATTAGCTAATGAAGACGGGGGAGTGGCAATTCAGGTAGGTTCTTACTTTTCTTTATTTAATTGATTTTATCCTTAATTTCAATACTTTTGATCGTATTCAAACCTCAAACACTGGAAATGATTAGACTATTTGGTTATATTAAATTAATTTATAATAATATACGTTTTCTGTGCGATTCAGGATACTCTGCTGGTGAAGGAGAGCGCCGAGGATCACACACCCCTGAGTGGGGTGCAATGTCATCAGAATGCCGTATTCGATCTTGCCTGGATGTGTGAGGAAATGAAATTTGTTACTGTCTCTGGTAAATATTTCATTATTTTCCTATAGGATACTCATTCACAATACATTCTGCTTTATTTTATAACGAAACTTGAATAAACTGGTTGGCTATTGATTTAAAGTGGTGGCTGAAACAAAGTATATACCAGAATACATGAAATGTTATGACAATGTGACCACAAGGTCAATGCTATTGCAATATATAAAATTTTAAGATATAATTTTTTTTTTAGTAAGATAACTATGTATCTAGAGAAAACTAATTATTTTGAATGTGTATCATTTTCCAAACAAAAATAATGAATTATACTCAAATTATTATGTAGTAGAATCTCTCAGTATTAAACAAAACATATTGTAAGTCAAATATGATTCAAATATTTTTATTTTCATTTTAGGAGACCACTCAGCAAGGCTTTGGAATGTTTGCGAAGGTGTTGTCAAACAAACCCAGTCGTTTTATGGACATACCAAGTCTGTGAAGACCGTCACTTTCCGGCCGGAAGATAAGTCTGTATTCGCTACAGGAGCCCGGGATGGTAAGGTGCTGATCTGGGACCTCAGGTCCAACAATCTTGATAAGCCCGACAACTCTATTGTTAACTGTCACCCCATTAATTCTGTAAAGACTCCCGTATCAGCATCTAAGCGTTCTGATAGGATAGCCAAATGCTCCCGAGCTAATAGCATCACGGGGCTCATATTCCAGGATGAAAACACTCTCATATCCTGCGCAGACGGGGATGGTAATATTAAAATTTGGGATTTAAGGAAAAATTATTCAGTTCACACAAAAGACCCTCTGCCCAAACAATCTATCCCTTACTGTGGTAGTTCTTCGAAAAACGGCTATACAAATCTCATTTTTGACAAGGCACATTTTGTACTCTTTGCAAATTGTATGGACAACGTGATCTACTCCTTCAATGTTGCCCATTACAGCGCAGTACCTATCCAAAGATATGTTGGACACGAAAATGGAACATTTTATATCAAGTCTAGCTTGAGTCCCGAAGGATATTATCTATTGAGTGGCAGCAGTGATGAAAAGGCCTACATATGGAATGTAAAGTACTCAGAGCCCATCGTGCAACTAGAGGGACACTCCGCAGAAGTGACATGTGCCTCCTGGTGCCAAGTGGGACACACCAAGATAGTCACCTGCAGTGACGATGCCAGGCACAAGATATGGAGAGTGGGGAAGGAGTGGCCTGATGAGGATGATGTTCGGGACTTCCGAGGAGCTGCAAAACGTTTCCCGCACTCTGGAAAGCTTCTTCGAACACTTGACCAGACACCGCATTCTTTGAAGAGAAAATCCACTGAATTACTGGAAACGTCTTCGAAGAAAAAATGTTCCAGTTTAAACACTAACATGACGAGTCCGCGAACACGGTCACTTTCTGTCAGGCATAGATCGAAAAGAAGTTTAATTGACATGTTGAATGGTACCATTCTCCCCACTTTGAAAGAAGAAAATGTGGAAAACGAACTGAATCACCTCAACACCTTTGATGAAGTAAAAGACTACTTGAGCGATGAACCTTCCACGTCCAAAAAACATTTTTCAAATGAACTAATGGAAGGGCTTATCAAGCTGGACAACACCTCTTTAATCAATGACGACGAGAGAGCGGGTCCTTCGCACTCTCTATATAAATGTAACGCCTTGCGAACGCCGACTAAATCCCCCAGAAAGCTTATAATATCGCCTAAAAAATCTTTGACTTCACCATGCTTGGCTGGTTTTGAATATCCAAACTATGTTTTGAACGGTGATGCCCCTCACCTTGGACTGATGTCGCCTCCTAAGAAAGTGTGCAGGAGCATTGATTGGCTGACCAAGCTCAGTATTGAAAAAAGTGTCAAACCGAATTCACCCAAGAGCCCGCAGAGTGCATCTATTCCCACTAGAAGGAATTCTCTGTCCAAAAATAATACAGACCCCAACAAAACTCCCGTGAGATGTAAAGTCAAGTCTACACTACTCAAATACTTTCCTAATAGTACAGAGAAGAAATAACTTCTTACTTTAGATTATTCCCAATTGTTTAATCTTTTGTAAATATTCAATGGTTATAAACTTTTTCTACCCATTTTTTCCTACCATGTGATACAATCCAAGTACCTACTGGACAGCTTTAGTTCGGTTTTAATTTATATAGTTAAGAACTACATATTCCTAAAATATATTCTAAGCATAGTATTAATTTTCTAGTGCTATTTAAACCAGCTTTGTAGTGTTAATGGTAAAATAAAGTAAGAACACATTTTTATCAACTACAATACCCTCCTGGTGGGTCTTAACCGCCCTAAGCATATAAACGTATGTGATACGCACACTTTGACTGTACCATTCTGCGCTATCCCGTATCATGTACGCGCTTGAGAAAAAGTAATCTACCTAAAATGTACAAACTGTTAGGGATATGCGCTTGTGCTTACACACTTGAGTTCAAGTCTTCACAAGTTAGACAGTTTTACATGGGCAGATAATAAATTAATCTATAATTAAATTTAATTAATAAAAAATGTGATTTTTTTTGCATGTTTCTCGGAAAGTTACCTGAACGTAGGGCGGTTAAATAGTTTCTCGGAATTTTATTTTACTATGTATTCTGAGGTAATATTACGATCTTAGACTTATAAAATGATTATTGATTTGAATCTCTTCAAATAAAAAAACTTGTTTTAATTGTTTTAAAGATTTTGAAAATAAATATTTCGTTTTCTCAATCTTATAAATATGTTTTATTTAAACCTATTAACCGTTTGAGTGCCAAACATGTTTCACCAAAATATTCTAAAATATCAAAAGAAATGTCTATTTTTATAGATAATTTATATTTACAAGAAAACAATGTGCCATTTCTGTAAAAATACACCAATTTTCATATTTCTTTCAACATTCTCTTCACTAGGTTTCACACCATGATAATAAAAATACAGAAATTGAATACTATTAATCTACCTACAAGCGCGACGGCGCTCCTTGGCACTCTAACGGTTAATATGCACTCCTGACCATTTTTGACCAACTTCAATATTACAGAAAGAACGTTCATGATACATTAATACATTATTTTTTATAAATTTAGGGCATTCATATAATCGAATTCCATAATTATGATAGTTTTATTAATTTAAACAGTTTTTTCCACTTTTGAGTTAATTTTTCACAAGATGTTTCGAAGTATTAATGTTTGTTAATTGAAATTTATTGGAAAAAGTCCGTTGAAATCTTTTATAATAAATGTTTAGTTTCATTCCACTTGATTTTTATCTTCACTTGCTCATGATAAGTATGTTGGATTTGGCTTTCGCAGTTTGGCAATAATTACCGGTTAATCCGCCGCCAACCTGATTCAACCTGAATCATTGCATCAACAACAAAAAATTCTCTCTGAAAAGTAATTCCAGTGTGTGAAATATATTCATCAGTATATGAATCTTGTAATTAGAAATAATTAACTCTGCAGCACCAAGAGCCTGAATGTGAGGCAGTCTACATTGAGATCAGCAATGTCTTCTCCAATGAGGAAATTGTCTGTAACGAAATGTTGTCCTCACCAAACTTGATAAAGCCTTCGCGGTAGCTGACTATTCAGCCTAGAGCAATATTCCTACAGTCCTCAAATACATTGAGAACTCGTCAGAGTTTAGATGGAGAAATGCACCTTTTTATATTATCCTATCTGGATGTAAATGTTGATTGGATGTGTCAGGTGCACCCTCATATGTATTGGGGGTACAAATAATTTCTCGCTGTTTTCCCTATTGAAATTGTAATTTTTATGTACACATATGGCAATATTAAAACTACTACGGCTGGCAGGAGATAGAGACGAGTGGAAGGGTAGGGAAGAGGCCTATGTCCAGCAGTGGACCGATAAAGGCTGACGAAGAAGAAGAAGAAGAAAACCAATTTTATTTTAAAGCTAAAACGTTAGTATGTGTTGAACTCTCAATAGGTAAAGAACATTTTTTACGTTGAAGATAACAAGCGTTTCGGCGCCCCAAAAAATTCCAAGACGAAGAATTGGAAGGATTACTCGATTCAGACACAAGAAGAACTTACAGAATCATTAGGAGTTGAACAACAAACAATTTCAAAAGACTTAGGAATGATTAAAAAAGAAGGAAATTGGGTTATGTATGAATTGAAGCCAAGAGATGTTGAACGGTGCTTTTTCACCTGCGAACAATTGCTTCAACGACGAAAAAGAAAGGGTTTTCTGCTACGTATCGTGACTGGTGATGAAAAGTGGATACGCTACGACAATCCAAAGCGGAAAAAATCATGGGGAAAGCCTGGTCATGTTTCAACATCAATAGCAAAGCCGAATACCCATGACTCCAAGGTCATGCTCTGTATCTGTTTACTATGAGCTACTCAAACCCAATGAAACCATTACTGGAGATGGCTATAGACTGCAATTGATGCGTTTGAGCAGAGCAATGAAAGCTAGATGACCGCAATAGACCAGCAGACATGACAAACATATTTTTCATGACAATGCCCGACCCTACAGTGCATGAATTGTCAAAAATTATTTGAAAAGGCTCAAATGGAAAATTCTACCCCACCCGCCTTGTGCATCAGACATTGCTCCTTCCGACTACCGTTGATTTTGATCAATGACACGCGACTAACAATTTTTTCATATGATGATACCGAAAAATGGGTCGATGGCTGGATTAAATCAAAAGACACATCGTTCTTCCAAAACGGATTTTGAAAATTTACTGAAAGATGGGAGAAAGTAATAGCTAGCGATGGACGATACTTTGATTAAGATGTTCTTTATCAGTTTTTTTAAATAAAATTTCAAATTTAAAGAAAAAACAGTGAGAACTTATTTGTACTCCTATAATAAATATGTATATTTTATAAATAGTTTGTAACATGAAGCATTTTCAACCTTGATGTGATTAATTCATTTAAAAAAAGGCCCTATTTAAATCATCCAACTTACTATTATTATTATATAAGTAATAAGCAAAGGAGTAGGTAAGATTATTTATTAATCCTTAACGGATGTAAGTCGCCTCTGAAGTGACAACAGAACTTTGTCGCTGCGGTCATATGGCACATGTGAGGTGACATGATGAATCACGTTGAATCTTGTCTGTGGAATCTGCGCTTAATTACTTTGTCAGTTGAATATTACCAATAAAGTGATTAACATACAAAATGCCTTTTTAAAATTAAATATTGATGGAATAACATATACAAAAGGTTAAATTAAATAATGCATTTCCATATTATAATAATGAATTAATTTCAGTCATTATAAATAGGTTTAATGGGGAGATAATACACAAAGAATAAAAAACAGTTTTTTTTTTCATAATTTATTCAAAGATTGCAAATACTGTGTTTTGTATGATTGACATTTCACCTAAGTATTGAACTGAGAAAGAGATAAATACTAAAATAGGTTGACATACCTTACGTTACAGACAAACAGAAATACCAACATGTTTTTAAGATAAGATGTATGCGTGCAGATTAGACTGGGCACGTAATTATGTTATTTCGTTGTCGCCAGATATTCACGTATGTATCGCGGTGCTTTATAAAAACATAGTTTAAGATTGCCATGTTGAAAGGCCCAAATTAAGTTCAGCAGTCCTAAAAAAACCCAAATTATTTGGTCACGAGTTTTATCAAAGAAATTAAATGCGCCGGACATTGAATGTATTTTTATAAAATGTGGAGGAAGCATGCATTTGTTGCGAGACATTTAATCTTCAACAAATCCCAAAAATATATCAACTTCAGGAAAAATAAACTGAACTATTGAATTCTGAATATCGCATAAGATTCCACACACTGAAGCGAAAATCCACCGAGTCCATTTAGTGTGGTCATGGTTTGAATTATGTTAATAATTATATAAAAATGAAACAATTCTCACGTTTGACCAGCAAGATTAGGGTTGAGGTAGAAATACTTTTTTGTACTTTGTTCTTATTTCATAAAACTCCTAGTAGCGTGTACTTATCCGGAAAGTCATACACTGATGTTGGACATAATCTTAGGAGCTAAATTACTTTACCAGTATCCTAAAGTGATAAAATATCCAGAACCATTCAGGTTTTGTGATTCTTGGATTTATTGACAAATTTTACTTTCGTTATTAATATTATTAAATCTACTCTCAATTACACATTAAGACGAATGTAACTCCCATTACAGAATAAACCATTTTGTATGTGAGGTGATTCTTCTTCTGGAACATCTGTTTATTGTGTGTGCACGCTGTACACCCGTTAACACTCGTCACTCACTACCTATTACACAACGATTCTTCAAACAATCATCAACTCAGGACACATTCACATTGGTCGCTTTGTGAAAAAAGACATGACCCCTGTCAAAATAACATGAATGCAGTATCAAAACTTGTTGAATTTGTATGTGGTAATTAGATACTATTTCGAGATATTTCTTCAAAAGGAATACAAAATATTGTGCAAAAAGTAGATATAAATACATATTCTATTGATGATAAGAAAATATTTACTCTGCTAAAAATAATTTTAGAATTCTATCGCTTTCTGGTTTGTGAGTAAGTTATGTTGTGAAATAGATAAGCTACCATTTACACACACACATACACATACAAACACACTTAGATAACTTAGGCCAGATTTTATAAGGTCAGACGGCTTCCAATCTTGTTTTTTCTATGTAAGATTTTTCAAATCAGCTGGTTCATTTTCATTACCGCATAGATGGATGTATTCGTTATTCAAAGCATTGATGATGAATAAATTAAATGACAAACAACGGAATGAGCCGACTTTATAAAATCAGACCTTCGTATGTAATTGAAATATTGAGGACTGATCTTCGCATGATATAAATGGCAATAGTTATTATTAGATAGCACCTAACCAATATAATTTGAATGACAGTTGGCTCACGACCCACGCAGCTTTACCCTTCTACTTCTAAAGGTACAGCTAATGGAGTAATTTATTTTGTCTGGAATACATACATCCATATTACGTTAATGGCCGGGATTGATAATTTTACTAATTTTAAATTAAACATGAGCATTTGAATCACGCATGCTTGGATTTATCAGCATTCCTAAGAAAATATGATACCTTCACGCAACATGAACTGAAAATAGAATACAACTGATGAAAGAATAGAGATTGGAAGTATTTTCTTACAGATTTATTTTTTTGTTAGCATTTTATAAAATATTCCGCTTCTTTGGTGACAAATTCAATATCATGTATTTAAATGCTATTAACTCTAGGGTTAAGGTGGGAATCTTCATCATTAAGGTTGAAATAGTTCTATTGTATTTATTAACTTGATGGAATAAATCTAGTATCACACGAATATTTGCAAAATATGCCCCCAATATGCGGCCGCATGGGCTTGTTCCAGCACACGGCGTACTTTAGTAACAGTCAATTAGATTTACATAATATCAACAGAGAAAAGTAACCTTGGTGAGAAATAAACAGTGCACTAACAAATGTCAAGAGAAGGATGACCAACCGCAGTATAGTTTAAGTACCTACTTAATTAGATACAAATTACCTAACTGTTTAGCTCGATGCACGGACTTAGTATAATGATGACTGCAGTTGACCACCACCTTGTTTAATAGGTAAATCATTTTACAAAGACAGACATCAATTGAATCAGCGGAATGACCCGAAACAATGTGAAGATAATTGCATTTAATCAGAAGTGGAATTTGTATGAAACAAATGACCGAATCTAATTTCCTTACAGGAATAAAGAAACATCTGCAACACGAAGAACAGCGTGACAACTTACTGCGTGTAATGTAATATCAATCAGATACAATCATAAACACAACCTAACTTAACAAATAACTTTATTATGGTACAACACATCTTTAAACATATTATATCAACCATATTATATAGTTTGAAACTCTTCTCGTTTACCTCCGAGCGTGATCACCACACAGTAAACATTTTCTGTTGTAATTTGTTATGTACCTACTAAACACTAACATATATATATTCATTACATAAGTATGTATATAAATGTATATTATCCATGTAATTTAAAAAAGTCACTTGAAAATTTGTTAAAAAGTCTCTAGAGCTTAATACTCCACCGACATTCACAATCACATTATCTGTAGCCACGCCCCAGCTCGGGACCTCTCCAGTATCATAAACAATAAAAACATAACAAAATAACTGAGCTTCAAACACCTTTTAACATTCAGGTTAAATATTCGTATCCTAAGAACATTTCTTACATATTTTAATGGAAGATCCATTCAAATTATAATACAGTGTTTGCAAATTATAAGCCATAGAACATTTAAGTTAGTCTGGCGGGTGAACCATTCCAGACTCTTTAGAAATAATAACATAAAAACATAATATATCACAAAAGCGTTATGTTACAAATCTGTGCATAAGTAAAAAAAAAAAGAAAACAATGTATCGTAAGTTCTTAAAATATAAGTTTGCCAAATACAAATGCATTTGCGATAGTCAAACATTTATACCAATTATTACTCTTCTTAGTACTTCTATTATACTTTTAAGAGAATTTATATCTATCTAGTTTGACATATTCGCATCCGCCATTAGCAGCCAGCATCCTAGACAGTTGCTGTAATTGTTCTTATTCAACAACATGAGATCATTGTATTGTTAATTCCCTCGGAGATTGTACAGCTCACAATTGGAAAATAGTCACCACCCTGGCATCTAATGAGATCGCATCTATCCCTGACGACTACACCGAGCTCCAATAACAAACGGTTACCTTACACAAAAATAATCCATTCCATCCGAAATACAAAGCATTCAAAAGGTTTTACAAACTAAAGGTATATTAAGCTTATATTAAGATGGCATCTATGCTTCCTACAACGATACTGCCGAGTCGATCGTATCCTTCCGCAGCTCAAACAAGTCTCCCACAATAAGTACCAACTTCTTTAACATCCTCAGCTAAGCCTCTCTCCGATACCATTCCTAGTAGGCATATTGGATAATGTAATCATTTGTTTCCGGTGAATTGTGTCCCGGTCGGGAGCGCAGGGGAGGGCGGGGGCCGGGGCGGGCTGGGGGCTGCCTCTCACCAGCAGAACACCGACAGCTCTCCGCCGTGCTCCGCCCCGCCATGTCGCCACGCTGTCACGGCGCGCACCTTCAGCTGAAACATCCAGATCATTATATTAGATAACTTCATCGAACATCGTACATGGTAGATAGCTGGCATTAGCAAAAAGTTTGTTTGAGGTGTTTAATAGTATATTTGAATATCGGGTACATTATAATGAGTACTAACTTGCTTAGCATTACACCGTCTCTAAAGGGGTGGACAGAAACAATGTGGCCTCACGTGGCCGATATTTAACATTGGATTGACAGACAAGTGTATGAAAGACCTGAAAGGGTTGGATGCAGGTGCCAAAATGAGCAGAGTGTCAGTAAGCTGTATGTTGTATGCGGATGACGCTGTGCTACTTGCAGAGAGCGAGCATAAATTACAAATCCTGGTGCATTATACAATACTATAAATTGATAATTTCACATTTCTCCAAATTGTGCCTGTTCAAAACACTGTTTGTTCTAAATGAATTTATTTATCTCAACTTGTTTAAAAAACGGTATAACATTATTATCTGGAAAACAATTTAAAATTATTTATTAGTGTGTTCTCCTGATGATGAAGCTATAATATCTTTATAACACATTAACATAAATAAACACATCAGCATAAAACAGTGAAAATTCCTTATTATGGATATCTCCAAAAATTTTCAAAGTAATTTAAGTACAATTCATATTTCAACAATTGGCAATAGAAGCTTTTGTGAATAAATCTTCATAATATGGTGTAGAAATTTAATAGCAAGTACAAAAAATTAGAGTTCTGGTGGTTTTTAAGGTGTGATGGGTTATGTCTTGCTGGAACGTATACTTCACTAAAAATCACAGAAGTCAAGCTGTGCAACATCAGCAGCAATACCAAAAAGTCCTTTTCACTAGCGTCGACGAGTGATCTTTAGGTTTTGCAAACCCCGGCCAATGTGATTACTGACATTACCATCAGTGTCATAGTGGACAGAGAGAAGGTGAATGTCTAGCGCCAAATAACAGAACCTATCCAGCTAAGGGAAGGCGACCCTTACACAATAACCCATCAGATTAGGTAATGGGAAACCACTCTGAATATCTTTTCCCAGGAAATTACTACTGAGAGGAACGAACGTCCCAGTCCCGGACAGACCTTTAATGGGCAGAGGGAACAAAAAATCTCCCAGCTCAACATAGTGAAGTATTTTTCTTCTACTTTATTTAGGACTAAGTCCTGTTATTTCTGGAGCCTGTTCCTGCGATGTAGATGTCCAACTGTCTCGCCATCTTTTGGGTTGTCTTCCTGGAGGGCGATTGCTTAATTTGCAGCTTTACTAATCACTCTTTTAGAACACGCTCTCTCCACATGATCTATCCAATAACGTATTCTCAGTCTTCCCCATCTGACAACATCTTTGACATCCCATATCTTCCTTATTTCAGAATTTCTCGAGTGTACTTCCCGCAATGGATCGGAGAGTTCTCATTTCTGTGGTTATTAGGAGACTTTTTGTTGTGATGGTGTCAGACCTCGTCTCAATTCCATATGTCATAGTGAAATCAACGTCGGAAAACATGATACCTGACAGGAAAAAGTATCAACAAAAAAATAACAACATGACTTGGACTTGGACTGGCTTACGGAAAATTATTGAAAATTTTAATGAAAATGTTTGCCCAAGTACAAAATGTTGACTGGACCCTTGTATTTTGTGTACCGTCAAAAATTTGCCGGGATAAATCCGAAGGAAATGAGCCGTGATGAGTATTGCCAATTTCCTGCCGGGTTAGGGGTGGGACCCCTCCCCTAACGCCCCCCGGCGCCCCCGCGACCAGCACAATGTGTACATAAGCCCTGTACACGTAATAAGAGGGTGGTTTCTATTCGCCGCTGTTACATGCTGGATGCTGTAACTATTTAAATTGTGATATGAAATGTTGTATTGTTGGTTGAGTAGAAAAAATGGTACAGCTCGATCGAAAGCTTGAAAAAGAATACATAAAACTTACATTTTTTTAAAGACGATTCTAAATTTGAAAAAAATATTTTAAAATTTATTATACGGTTGTTATAAACAAAGAAACGACACGACTGTCGAAACTTCAGCTAATTGTTAATAGACACAGTGAAAATAACAACTTATAATTAACCGCCCTATCTTTGGGTTATTTTTCCAGAAACGTGCAAAAAAGCAGGTTTTTTATTAATGAAATTTAATTATATATTAATTTTATTTTTTTAAATTACGAAACGTCAAATACTCGGCCGCACACTTCGCCTGCCCCTTATAAAACTATCATATTTATGAAGACTTGTACTCGAGTGTTGTTGGCACACGCGGGTATCCCTAACAGTTTGTACATTTTAGGTACATTACTTTTTCTCAAGCGCGTGCGTGATACGGGATAGCACAGAATGATTGTCACAGTGAACGTATCACGTACGTTCAAATACGTAGGATGGTTAATACAAAAGGTACAAAAACTTACGTAATAAAATAAAATAAATTATTATTATAGCTAACTAACTAACCATCAGGCCGTTTCCGAGGATAGACCGCCATAATGCTCTGCCCTGATATTCCTACGTTCATTCCATGGTAACATACACGCTCGTCGATTTTTCCGACTTCGAATGTGGCCGGATTTTAGTATTTGATTAATTTGGTCATGCCATGTTTCCTTGGTCTTCCGCGGCTTCTCTTTCCACTCACACTGCCTGGATACGGATCGTCCAGGATAGAGGGGATTGCAAAATACGAGAGGAGGCCTACATTCAGGAGTGGACGGTCACAACAGGCTGAAGAAAAAGAAAAAGAAGTTTTACCAGATTCGTATAAACACCAAAGGATAATCAAATGATTTTAATAAAATCTCTGAGAGAAGTTCATTTTAAATAATAATTAAATAAAACGATGTTTTTTTTAACTACTTCTACCTATGTCTTTATTTCGACAGCGTCCGGTTTCGCCAGGCTCGCTGGCATCGACAGTCTGGTGACACTATTGCAAACCGAGTCCTTTATATACATACAAATCAGGGGTAGTAAACATGATTCTATACAAAAATAATCTTCAAATATTTATCCATATGGACCAAGAACTATAACATATTATATTTAAATTCAGTAATAAAAAAAACAAAAGTACCATATTTTCAAACGTCATATATGAATATGTAAGCTATAATAAAACTTAAAATCCATTGTATTGAATATGAATCTTCTTGAATACCTGTAATACCAATATTTAAATTCAGTAAATTTTACATAAATATTTGAAGTTTATTTTTGTATAGAATCATGTTTACCACCCCTGATCTGTATGTATATAAAGGATTCGGTTTGCAATAGTGTCACCAGTCTGTCAATGCCAGCAAGCCTGGCGAAACCGGTCGCTGTCGAAATAAAGACAAAAGTGGAAGTATAATAGTTAAAAAACATCGTTTAATTAATTATTATTAACCTTTCCATTACGGTGCTAAAATGAAAACGCGCGTTCCTGTGTTGGGTAGTCAGTACCCTATCAAAAATTAGCGATTTTAAATCGGAAAAATAAGAAAATTCATAGCTAATCCTCTTAATTAATTATAATTGAAGTCAAAAATTATAAAATTTGAGATTTATTTGCTAAAAACATTTAAAAAAAAACATGTGGCAATGTTCACGGGACGGGCATAGGTCCACTCTGGTTGCAAGCCCGAGAGCTACTGCCGGGCAGTGAGAACATTGAGCTCCTCGCGCTTTCACAGTGAAGTATACAAGAGTGAGCGCTACGAATTTTGTTTCCGATTTTCACAAAATACCTCCGATGTACCCGATAAATTTTGATTTATTAATAGATTTTTTTTTATCAATATGTAAATATATCATGGAGGAATACCTAAAATCTTAACCTTGTATTTATTATATTTATAGAGATATTGATGGTTATGAAGAAAGAATGGTAAAAATATTATATGTTAATGATGTAAATGGAACCAGAAATAGAGAAAGACCGAGGAAAACGTGGCACGATCAAATAAATCAAATATTGAATGTCGGCCATGTGAGGAGTCAGAGAAATCGACGCGCGTGCATGACACGATGTATGAATGTTGAGGAAGCGAGAGAAATATGTCAGGAAAGAAAAGTGTGGCAGTCCATTATTTCTGCCTACACCTTCGGGGAGACGGCGTGATGGTTAGTTAGTTAGTTTTTTTATGGTTATTAACGTGTAGAAGATACCCATCACAGGGAAGGGAGGGTTAACACTTTATTTCCCGAGTATAATGTCGATAGACGAAATATTATGTTGAATTATACATGTATGTATACACGCTCGATTCGTACCCACGCAAGATGCAGGAAAGCTCTCGGGGCGGTGCCTCCCTTACGATTTAGATTCGAAAATTTCAGGTTTCCGGTTCCGTGAGTCCCCGCCGTGGCAGGCGCTACATTTTTTCCGCCATTTCTGAATATGACGAGACGTGCGCGGAACACACCCCCGTTCGAATAAAAAAAAAGCACCCGCAGGGCTCACATTCCGTACATTCTGTCGGTAGGAACCAAAACGTGAATTATTATTACTAGGTGCAACCCGTGAAATAATCACGGAAGTAAAGATTTTCTACACTTTAAAAACTTGATTCACTGTATAATCGTAATCAATATTAAGTTTTAACTTTTAATCTAAATATATTTTTCTTTCTTCAATTTAACAATTTAAAACACCGTTTTTCGTTTTGTTTTGAACACTGGTGTCTCATACAACAATAATCAGATTTTCATTTTTAATAATTCAGAAACTTTCTCAGGCATGCGCATCGTGTGCATTTCGAATTACTTTCGGAAAGAATCGAAGTATTCCTCTTTCGCCCTCTTGTGTTCAGAATATTATTGTACTCATTATTGATGACATTCGGGTTTTGGCCTATTTAACATATATTACTATTATATTGTATTATTCGATGCTTATATTATTTATATATTAACTAACTAACTAACTAATTATCACGCCGTTTCCTTGGAGGAGTAGACAGAGAGGATGGACCGCCATACTGCTCTGTCCTGACATACTTCTCTAAATTCCTCTACATATACATCGTAACATGCATACTCGTCGATTTTTCCGATTTCGAATGTGACCATGCTTTTCCTTGGTCTTTCATGGCTTCTCTTTCCACTCATACTGCTTGTATATAACATTTTAACCATTCTTGTCTCATCTATTCGTTCCATATGTCCAAACCGTATTTACTAGTAATGATTATATATTATTTAAGAACACCGCCTCACTGATGCTAAAAACAATGATCGAATTGATATTCCTAATGGCATCACCAAATGCAGGAAGGTTGAGTGCAGAACAGCTAACGCCGGCGTAGCTACACGAACCTATTTGTAAAAAAAATGAATTTAAAAAAAAAATAGACATATTTGTTCCAGAACGCAGATGTTCTCAATTGAATCCCAAATAATTTTGAAAAAAAAAGGGTTTTTGTTCTGAATTTAGCGAGTCTTAACATCATCTCTAAATGTTGAAAGAAAAACAGTATTTAAAAAAATGTAACGATATTATTACATTCTATTGAAGTGTGTTTTTATAACGCCGCAATTCGTGAATCGGCCCCCGATTCTGAAAGTTATACCATTCGAAATTGAACGCAAATTACAATATTTATTTTTGAATTAGTAAAAGCTTCAACGATTCCACATCATCTTGACACCGTCCCGATCAGCGAATGGTTACACGGGCGTGTAGCACATTCGTATACAGTGGAAGTATTAATTATTTCGGAACGTATCAAATTGAGTTTTGTGTGATGCTCTGAACTTGAGTATTCCGAGTTAATTCAATTTTAATTGGTACTGAAATAACCAACATCAACTCCGTCTCGTGGCAATTAGGAATGGTACAATATTACGTACACACAGGTAAGCACATTATTCACAAATATTCTAATTAATAGATTAAGCTTACATTCATTTAACAGTTTCTACTCAAAATTAAACTAAAACTTATTTCTCCTCGCCTTTCTCCCGTTACTCGGGTAGGCTTTTTAGTCCCTTGGCGCCAGGTGTTTCGTTATTAGGCATCTTCTTCTTTAAGAAGAATATTTTTTTTCATATTGTAATTTATCGCACTTTTCACAAGCAGTTTCGGCCCGTACACGTCCTTCCTCAGCGGATATTTTTTAATAATCAAATAAAACACAATCAATGCTAAACGAAATGGGTGGAGTTGAGTCTAGAGAAGGAGTAATTAAATTATGATTGTGGGACAGTGGGAACTTATCAAAAATTGGACTTAAAGTTTAGTCTAGTTTGGTGTTTACAATATTTTAAATTTTATTTTAATGGCGTTATTTAATGTTATGTTTCCATTATCTATGTGTTCAAAACCATTATCTTGATTAAACTAATTATCTTTTTGAATGAGGTGGTTGGAATATTCCGAAAAATGAGTATAAGACATATTATGTGTATTCTGCTCACAAATTAAAGTTGTTTTACGTATAAATACAATAATTAGTAATAATTACATTTCAATTTTTAAACTTCAAAAAACATCAAATGTTAAAAAAAATTACACCGAGGGAGGACGTGTACATCCCGAAACACGTTTATAAAACGCGCGAAAAGAAATTTATTAAATTTAAGTCCACAACACAAATTGATAGTGAATATGGAAGAAAATATTTAGGAATGTTCAATATTCGTGCAATCAAAACATATGGTGAAAACGATACCGCTAAAGATGGGAAATATCGAATTACATCTATTAAAAATAAAAAATAATTATAACTGAATTCCCTCTTCCCTCCCCCGATAAAATGTATTTTTCAAAATATTTTTCTGATTTGTGAAGCTTGAAACATGATCGATTGTGATAACCGGATGAATTTTCGATTACGTAAATATATTGATTATCCACGACTACATGCAAACTTAATTATATCGACTCACGGGCGAGATTTAAAAAAGGCGACAACACTTATTGTGAAATATTTAACATTTGTGAAAATAGCAAATGCTTGGCGTATATCCGCGATGCGCTTATGACTTATTTTCAGTTAAAAAAAAAAATCGTATTGTTAAAAAAATATCAGGTTATAATTTTTATCTATGGTGTGTATAAACAACACACTAGATTTATTGATATAACACAATATATTTCAAATAATTTTAATTTTACGTTCATCAATTCGGAAGGAAATTTTAACACTGTGTAAAATCACATTTATTATAATATAATAGCAGATTAATTAGATTAATGTGCAGTAAATATTTATATGATAGAGTGTCGAATGCAAGTATGTTAAAATAATTGAATACGGTGCGAATGAAAGCGGTTTAAATAAAATAATGAATGATAAAAAAATAATGTGCACCATCTAAAAAGAACATTTTGTGTAAAATTATTTTATTTTAGATTTATTTTGTGGGTGTTGGACGATCGAAGTATGCGCGGGAGATGCCTATTGGTGGCGATGAGGTTCGCAACCCATCACACCGCGTCTCCCGCGGGGCGAAAAGAGGAGGATGGAGTGCCGCATCAGTAAAAGTGTGACAGTCCATTATTTCTGCTTACCCTTTCGGGAAGACGGTGTGATGGTTAGTTAGTTAGTTTTAATAGCAATAAAAATATGACATATTTAAAATATGGTTATACTAAGGTACACCTGAAGTTGGAGGGTATCTATACTTAAGAACACCTGAAGTTGGAGGGTATCTATAAAACATGTTATTTCTTTTATTTTTTGTGACAATAAAAATAAATAAAATGTTGATAAATTGCCTAAAATTTTCCATTCCAATAATTTTTAATTTCAAAACTTAACATCATAGTATCTTAAAACTGATTTTTTACGATTATTCTGAAAATATATCTGACTCAGGCTTTATCAAATGCCAGTAAGACGAAACATGTCATACGGCATAAAATATAATATAATAAAACTGATGTTTTGCATCATTGTTAAAAGAATAAACTCACGATGAATCTTAATCTCTGAGAAACAGGAGAGATACGAAATGTGTACACTTATACCATAACTGTTACACTGCAAGTGTGTTTATAATAATAATAATAATAATAAGAGGGAACCATCAACCTTCACGCGACAGACATGCAGAGATCGGTACCTGAATAATATGTGATTAGATTCCACAGAAAAGGATAAATCTCACGTCGTGAATGTAAACAAAGGCAAACAATAATGATAGCGCGGGTAGTTAATCCTCAACGGGAGGCTGGAGGTGAAATGAACCGTTTTAATGAGTGAATTAACATATTGGCTTAGCTTGAATGAAGGAAGTCCCGGACACAATGGGACCACGGCTGGCGAGAACAAAGGGTGTCTAAAGCCCACCCTTATATACGTTATCCGGAAATTCGCCAATGTTCCGCGAGCGCACGAGACCGCGGGGAGAAAAACCATTTTCGTTTGACCTCTGCTTTTCATACAGCCAACGAATTAAACTGTACTTTTTACAGTGTCGAGGGTTTCAACAGTCAAGGATGAGAGGTTTGAATGTTTGCGTACAGAAATAGTCATATTTCTAAATGGTCATGAATTAAATTAAACTGTAAAGGTGCATTGAATCATACCACACCTTCCAGTAGTATTGTGTTCTAGTATTCCTGGCATGCGCGTCTGCAATAAAATATCCACTGCTGTTGCTTGGATAATATCAGGTTAATGTTAACATTCACGATATTTAAAGTTGTTACGCGATAGAGCGGTAATGGAACTAAAATGAAAATGTATGAACGACAAAACAAAAAGTAAATTCTAAAATCAAAAAAATGTAATTATTACGGCGACAGTTGAATGCAAATATATGATTTAAATTTAGAAATCAATTAAAACTTACAAGAGGAGGGCATGATTTGGAAAATTGGCATCGGGATGAGATTTTGCAGAATCGTAGTAGCCTACCACCTAAGAGTCTTCGATGGTCGTAGTAAGAAAGCGCATTGAACAGGAAATTTCGAGAAAATACCGTTCTTCGAGAAAATAGCCTGCTTCCATCTTAGAAATATCGCCACCAGCTTTGACAGTAAAATGACTGAAAATATAGGTCACTTCCACCATTCCACTGGCCGAGGGTTTCAGGTTCGAATCCCGTCATGCTCTTTTCATGCCTGTAGTAAAAGTGACCAATGGTTGAAACAAAAAATGTATATTAACTCTTAACCATATAAAACTTTATAAATCCATTCCGATAGGCACTTGTACATACTATCGCGTGTAAATGCTTGTATTTTCTTAGGAACATAATTCCTTTTATAACTCTTTCCAATTGACACTTGTACTATAATGTTATTATTATTTATTACCTCATATTATAACATTTAATTACAATAATAATAATTATTGTTTTATAACGTACTCGTATATTGTGCACATGATTCACCTTGTGTGGTAATTATAGATGGGCCAAATGTGAAGAAAAAAAGAATAAATAAATATTAAATTGTAATATACCATCAAATGGGGAATGATGGCGTCAAATCTGTTTATGTCAAACACAGGTTTACAAAATACATAAATATATTAAGACCTGCTCTATCTCATATAACTATAAGAAGTTCAATTAATTTTTAGATGTTCCAGAGTTGCGTAAACTACAAAACAAAAATAAGAGAAATTGCCTTTCAAACGAAACCACAAATGGCGGAATAAAATCAAAGCTTTATGAATTTTAATTAGCAATTTTACGATTTTAAACATCCGCTGCGATGTGCTCGAAGAGAATCAAAAGAAAACAAAAAAACTCAAATGGTTTCACTGAAATCTCTTGATGGAAGTTCTTTTTAAATAATAACTAACTTACTAACTAACCGTCACGCCGTTTCCCCGGAGGGGTAGGCAGAGAGGATGGATCGCCACATTATTTTATCCTGATATAACTCTCGCATCTCTTCTACATTCACACATCGTGACATGCACGCTCGTTGATTGTTCCTACTTCGAAAATGGCTGTCTTTCAGAAATTGATTAATTTTGTTCATGCCTTGTCTTCCTAGACTTCTTTTTCAATTCACACTACTTGTATACGAGTATATCTTTGTAACCATTCTTCCCTCATCCATTCGTTCAATATGTCCAAACCATCTTAGTGACCCTTTCTTAATTTTATCACGTATTCATCCGCCTTTCCTACATTCCTTTCTCACTTTTTTTTTTTTTTTTTATGTACACAACAGGTCGTTTGGACCCAATTATAGTATACAATTTTTATTTTTTAGCTATTATATTGATTCTCGTGACATGTGATAGGTAGCCAATCTATCGCCATTTTATTGTCACGTGAATTCTACACCAGACCAAAGACAGTGTGACAATCACACTGCCATCGCCGGGAATCGAACCCAGGACCTTCGGCATGGAAGTCAGAGCTCGTAACCACTCTACCACGAAGGTCACTTCATCAATAATAGTTAAATACAACGATGTTTTTTTTAACTACTTCCACTTTTGTCTTTATTTCGACAGCGAGCCTGGCGAAACCAGTCGCTGTCGAAATAAAGACAAAAGTGTAAGTAGTTAATTTATTTCATTATTATTTAAAATGAACTTCCATCAAGAGATTTCAATAAAATCATTCGATTATCTTAAAAATAAATATTAAATGTCGGCCACGTGAGGAGTTTGAGAAATCGACGTGCGCGCATGACACGATTTATGAATGTTGAGGAACGAGAGAAATATGCCAGGAAAGAAAAGTGTGGCAGTCCATTCTTTCTGCCTAACGCTTTGGGGAGTCAGCGTGATGGTTAGTTGTTTTTTTTAGATTAAATATCAGTTTCTTAAGACGCTGAAGGGTAGTTCCAGTAGCGTAACGCAACTTTTTACTTACAAAGTCTAAAGCAGCTAAAAGGGAGCATGTGTCTAACATTATGACGAGCAAGGCTAAATGGAAAGGTCCCGCGGAGACTCATTCGCAGCCTAACAAGTCGGCAAGTCGCAAACTAAACTCGGGCGACACGCCGGCCGGGGGGATGTATACCAAATATTCATTATTATAAAGACGAAGTTTGTTATACATGGAAGCGTAACGAACGCTCAAGACCAGAGGTAGGCAAGCTGCGGTTCGCGAGCCAAATGTGGTTCTTTATCTAATTGAATGCAGCTCTTCAACAATTGACGTTTTTAAAATACGATTATAAAAAATAAAGAAAAATAAACAAATTAAAAACTCCTTTTCCAAAACACCCAAAACATGTAACCTCATTATAGAAAATCAACCCATAGAACAGGTCAGGACCTTCAAGTATCTAGGCATAAACCTGGTAGGAGGAGCTGATCTGCGGGAAGATATACAAGTCCAAGTAAACAAGGCAGCTGCAATTTCTGGCGCTCTGAAATCCACAATATGGAAAAACAAAGACATGGCCATTAAGAGTAAGATGAGAATCTATAAAGCCACTGAGAGATCGCGTTAGGAACACCAGAATAAGATAGATATGTGAGGTTGAAGATATTATAAGATGGAGCAGACAGTGAAAAAGTGACTGATACGGTCACGTTCAAAGAATGGACAGCTGGGAATCTACCTCACAGGAGGAGCAACACTCTGGAGAACAGACCACATAGGTCTACAACAAGGAAGAAGAAAAAGAAATAAATTAAAAACAACAACATGAAAACTTGCTTTATCCAAAATTTCCGAAGAAATGCAAGGCTATTTATTAAATTAAAGATTATTAACTGTTAACATTTATAACACCGTTATGATATCACAATATTTATTATTCGCTTTTTGAATGTCGCGACAGCTGTTTCGCCAACAGACGTTACGAAACACTATGTTGAATTATCATAGTTTTTCGGCCAAAACAATGGACTATTGAATTAACGATGACAATGATAAATCAAATTGATTTATTTAACCAAATATATATGAATAAATAAAAACATTCAAGTCACCGATTCGAACGAATGCATCGATATTATACGTGAAAAAATACCGCGCTAACGAGGCTGAGTATTTTGGATCTGCACATTGTTTCATCAATATGAAAATTGGCGATCTCCAAAGCGATCATGTTCAGCAGTTCGATTGCTCTCCTAACCGACATCACCAGAAACAGGTTGGTTCTGCATTTTATTCGTGAAACTTTTATTTTTAACAATTAATAAAATTATTATAAAATATGATATCTAGTATGATTTAGTGTATGAAGTTGTATCCGACATCTAAAAAACAAGATTACTGAAAATATTTATAGCTCTCATAATAAATTAAATCGATATTTTGCTGAAATGTGGCTTTTTTGACTTATGAGTTTGCCGACCACTGCTCTAAACGATACAAACTCGCCATGAAAACCAGGTAAGGACATTTTTAAACCAGCTCACATTATTGCGAATAATTCATTTATTATACGAAACAATTTGGGGTTCTTTGAACACGTCACAAAAACACTAAGAAATAAGTAATTTTTCTGACCTCTTAAAATATTGTATTAACTTAGATTATGAGTTTTATTTTATATTATATTATATAATGAAGGTCCCAGGTTCGATTCCCGGCGATAACAGTGTGATAAAAATCCCGCTGTCTTAGTCTGGTATAATTCACGTACCAAAAAATGGCAATAGACTAGTTACCTATATGTATCACACATCATGAGAATCAATCAGTGTCAACAAATAATAGTTTGGCGGTCCATTATTTCTGCCTGCCCCTTCGGAAATACGACGTCATGGTTAGAACCCAAATATACTGCTCTCTTAAAATATTATAAACAATCGAGAAAATGTTAATTTGTACAATATTATTGGACGGAAATCGTATTTAAGATCTGAAGGGTTGAGAGGGATTTGTCATTATGTTCTATTTTGTGGTTAATTTATTATTACGTGTATAAAATCAAAATAGTTACCGCAAATGAATTGACAACCAAATGTTTAAATATATGTAGATTATTTACGTAGGAATTTGTTTAACCCTTATCGGACACTATCTTTTGTATGTTATTCTATCAATATTTAATATTAAAAAGGTATTGTGTATGTTAATCTGTGTAATTAATGTAAATAATTACGCGCTTTCACAGATAGCAAGATTTAAACATAATTCATTATGTCATCTCACATGTGCCATACGACCGCAGCGACAAAGTTCTGTTGTCACGTCAGAGGTGACTTACGTCAATTAAAGGTTAATGGACGTAAGTCACTTCTAACGTGACAACAAAACTTTGATTAATATTATAATATATTCTAGCTAGATTTTCCTAAGTTTAATAACTGCCTGTTTTCTCTGGGCAGCCGATGTCATGTCCTAGAAAAACACATGAAAAGCATTTTTTTAAGAGAGTACTAGGTACTAATAAACCAGAGAACTAAGCATTTTAGTTAAACGGAAAATTGTAGATTTCACAGAAAACAAGATTTAAACATGATTCATTATGTCACCTCACATTTGCCATACGACCGCAGCGACAATGTTCTATTGTCACGTCAGAGGTGACTTGCGTCAATTAAAGGTTAATGGGTGTAAGTCACCTCTGACGTGACAACAGAACTTTGATTAACTTTGATTAATTAACTTTGAGATCGACGTCTTTTATATTAGTGAAGGTACGTTCAGGGGACAAATACTCTTGACTTTAGAAGGTATGTTGTCTTCCTAATGTCGAACCATCTCTAATGCGTTCCTGGTACTTTGTTGTATTTTTATAATATTTTACCTGTACTTAATTGATGCCTTAAACATTTTCCTGTTTGTAATGTCTTTTGAGTTAATAAACTGATTTGATTAATATTATAATAAATTCTAGCTAGTTTTTCCTCAGTTTAATACTCGTAACTGCCTGTTTTCTCTGAAAAGCGATGTTTTAAAAGAGTACTAGGAACTAATAAACCAGAGAACTAAGCATTTTAGTTAAACAGAAAATTTTATGGAAAAAAAAACGAGTGACCGAGGAAAAATAAGCCATAACCCAGTGTTGGGGGCGCCGCCCTAGCCGTGGGCGAACAAAGAAGTAGGGAATTCGGATACTGAACCCGCCCACCCAGAGTTAAATGGCCGGCCGACCATCGATCCGGCCCTACAGTGGCCCTGCTTCCTTGTTCCCTGTTGCCACTTCCTTACTCCGGGACAAAGGGAAGCCTCGGCCGGACCTGAACGGGTATCAAAGGCTAATTTGACACCTGAGATAAACAATAAATTGTCTGCGATAATAGTTGAAAACTTAATAGCAATATCTTTGATTTTGAAATCATTGGTTTTGTACAATGCTTACTATAAATCAATATTTCTATGATAACTAGTAATATGGAACGAAGTATTCGTTCGAAAAGCTAAAGATCATGAATTCAATTCTCGCTGGTTGCTTTTCCAGATATTTCTGATGTATTAGTTATCTGACAAAATATCTATTTGCAATTTAATTAACCAACCACGGATGCAGATAAAAATGCTAAAATCACATATATTTTTTAAATAAAATATTATATTAATACACATTTAATTTGTTTTTACACAACATAATTTTTTAACAAACAACCGGTTTCGCTACCGCCAGAGCTTCGTCAGGGTAACAAAAGGCACTGTCTTAAATGATTTCGTCTTTATAACCCTGACGAAGCTCCGACGGGAGCGAAACCGGTTGGTTATTAAAAAATTTAGTGGGGTAAAAACAAATTAAAAGTGTATTAAAATTATATTTAATAATCAAATCAGTTTTTTAACTCAAAAGACATTACAAACAGCAAAATGTTTAAAGCATCTATTGAGTACAGGTAAAATATTATAAAAATACAACATAATACCAGGAACGCATTAGAGATGGTTCGACATTAGGAAGACAAGATACTTTCTAAAGTCAAGAGTATTTGTCCTCTGAACGTACCTTCACTAACATGAAAGACGTCGATCTCCGAGGAGACCGCGTTCAACAGACTAATTGCTCTTCCCACCGGTGTCACCAGAGGCAGATTGGTTCTGGCGGCCACAATATAATGCCACACTACAAAAAATTAAGTGTTTTATACGAAAACACTTAATTTTTCTTTTTTCACGTTTGAGTTTATTTTTCTCGACATGTATCGAAGATTTACCTTCATTAGAAGAACGATATAAATCAGTTTTGGATGATAATGAAATGAAAAGTGGCAAAAACATTTTTTTTGATTAATTAAAAATCTTCATAATGAAAAATACACATACAGGTATGTAACTCACACCGCGTCTCAACTACAACAAGAAAAGAACATTTAAAAAAAAGCGCGGGTAGGTACTATTAAAAAATACTTTTTTCGAGTCGTTTCAAGAGCCGTTATTGTTTTAATACATTTTGTTTCAGAGGTGGAAATAATTCATTAAATATAACGGCCCGCTGATAAGTAGGTACACACCTACAACATAAAATATACTGGTACAACATTATATAATTATATTTGCAGGCTATTATTATGTAGAACCGTATCATTAGATATATCGACCGAAAACACGAAAGAGCTAATTCCCGAGTTAAATATAACATAACTAAATAATGGTTTTCACTGTTGGTAGCGAATGATTCATTAATTTGATTGCCTAATTAATTATATTCCAGACGCACGATAATTTCCCGATCGTTATGTGACGTGCAAGTTAAAAAAAATATTACAGATCATTTATTATTGTTCATTCTTGTTATTCAGGATAACTGTGATGGTTTGGACATATGGAATGTATGAGTGAAGAAGGAATAAATATATCTTTACAAAGTGAATGGAGATCAGAGTCGAGGTAAACCGAGGAAAACATCTTTAGAATTAAAACCCTTGGTTAGCTTTCTCAAAGAAACGTCTCCAACCTCCCAGTCGTGCGAAATCCAAAAGCAAATCATGCCATCAAATGTAATAAAACAAGCGTGTTCATTCATAATAATGATTTTACAAATATTCGAAAGGGAGTCTAAAACATATTTATTTTTTCTTGAACAATGATGTAAAACTCCGTATTAAAATATTATATTGTAATTAATACAAAGGAAAACATCTTTTAGTTTTGTAGAAGGTTTATTATATTTATTGATGGTTGAGGTATTAGTTTTGCAAAACTCTATTATTAATTTATATAGTTAACACGATTGTTTAGTGGTTTTACTTGGTTTGATTTATATATATTATATAAATTTGTCACAATTTATATAAATTAAATCCAAGTAAAACCACTAAACAATCGTGTTTACTATTATAAATTAGGTTTATTAATGTTTCGCCTGGCTAAAGCACTATCAAATGTGATATGTCTAAGGCATTATCAAATGTCAATGTCTAAGGCATTATCAAATGTCAATGTCTAAGGCATTATCAAATGTCAATGTCTAAGGCATTATCAAATGTCATTGTCAAATGTTTACATTTACCAATATAAAATGTTACAATGTGCACATTTGATATGGAGACATTATCAAATGTCCACAATTGATAATACCTTAGACAGGCGAAACATGTCATTCACTTAAATTATAGTGAAACTTCTAGAAAAGACATTTTCATTTATATTAATTATGAGCCTAAAACATTTTGTTAATTAAAACGGATCACTTTGACGAGACAAAACGGTATTGATTGGCAGAGTTAAAATTTTGATATCGAACGTTTAATAAAATTTGAAAGACTTTGATGTAGGCGCGGGCACCGCGCAAATAAATTTCCACGCAAAAGCAATAATTTATCAAACAGAAATCCACCCAATATTTTACCGCGGGTTGTCCGATGTAACACACATTCATTTATTATTACTTCCTTTGGTTTGACAGCTAAAACACAAACACCTGTATCTACCGTGTCGTGAAATATTACTCCCCGCACCCTGCCGCCGGGGTGTGGGGCGGCCGACGGCGGAGGACGAGCCGAGCTCATTCAAACGAAGGGATGATTAAATAATATTAAATAATACCGAGTCGAAAATGACAACGAAATAATGTCCCGGGTTAAGATAAATCGAGTTTCGATAAATCCGATTTTGCGAGGCACGAATATAGCACGCCCGAGAGGAAGTGCGGTAATCCGAAGGCAAATTTTAGATTTTGGATTTCCTTCCCGTTGAAAGCAATTTGCGGAAAGCGAAAAATGCGTGGGTCGCCTCAAAAGATCGCGGCGAAAGGAAACCAGGCCATTCGTGCACTAAGCTACAGAGTATACCCTCCAGTATGTACGCGCGAGTACCCACTGGCTTTGGATGTGCAATTAAGACAGGAGTGGCGAAGGGGCGCAGTATTGTGTTACGCGGGGAGTAATGGATAAGGGAAGTGAGAGTTAAAAAGGCGAGGGAAGGTCATTATTCCGGGGGGAGTGGGGCTAACGGGCCCTGACGACTGGTGGACCATTGACGGAGCTGTTTGTGTGGCGTGGCGCTCGTGGTAGCTCTCCCAGATATGAAGATACATTATTTATGTGTTTATCTCCGCGGTGACAGAACGGAGCGTGCCCCGCTCGGAGCGAGATGTATTTAGGCACAATATGTACATATTGTTATGTAAAAAAAAAACTTGCTCAACCGGAATCGTCGAAAATTTTTGTTGAATATTCCACGTACAAGGAAATCAGTAAAATAAAGTTTTAAAAGCGACATTTTATTTAAAATACGTAGACGAAAAATATGCACCGTAGCGATGACAGATACAGTAACGTTTGATAAGAGACCTAAGGGTTAATTATGAAACATTGTTGAAGACTGGTATTCCTTTAATGTGTAACCACTAAATTTATAAGCTTTCATATTGTATTTTGTAAGAAATACTTTTCATATATTCGATAATTCTGTAATTGAGAGCACAGACCGATGCGCTACCGCTTTGAATCCCAAATGCGTACTGACAATTTTTCGGGCAGAAGCAATGCTCTACACAGTTGAAAAGTTTTGCGCTTGGTAATGCATTAAAATTTTCCGATGAAATCAGTGCAAACTAATATATACCCTTAGCGTTAGAGTACTATTTACCGGTCACAATAGTGTTTGCAGGGGTTACACTTTTCGTGACGTTCGGGCAAATTTTCCCTACAGATGTTTCACTTCAAAAATAAGGTTTATCATTGCGTAGATTTTCACGGTTGGCAGCAATATGTTTGATGTGTTCTTGGGTAACACCGTGTGATAACTCCTTCTCGACCGACGTTTCGGAGATCGTTGCAGTCTCCATCTTCAGGGTAATGAAGATTACCCTGAAGATGGAGACTGCAACGATCTCCGAAACGTCGGTCGAGAAGGAGTTATCACACGGTGTTACCCAAAAACACATCAAACATAAGGTTTATCATTGTCCACCATAACACTAATACAACATACAAAATCAAATAAAAAGACAAATGTTTATAAAAAATTATTATTAAATAGATATTTTAATATTTAAATGAACGTAATGACGACCTTCGTGGCAGAGTGGCAAGGGCTATGACTGCCAAACAAAACGTCCCCATTCTCGGCGATGGCAGTGTGATTGTAATGAGTTTTTATAATCAGTAATTGTGAATATCTGTGAATGTGTTTTTTATAAAATGAATGATAAGCTGCCAAATGTTTTTTATAACGCTGGGTGTAGATGTGTACGAGTACATACGTATATAAATGAAAACGTAATATGAAAAATACGTACTCTGTTTTATTTATATATACATAATATAACAACTACATAAACACACCCAGACTATATCGTATGCGACCTCTATTCTATTATGTACAAAAATTCTTAGAAAACGTCTTTCGTGCGTGTTTCAGTGTGAATATTTGCGTATACGTAAGATGCTGTGTACATTA
This sequence comes from Lepidostoma basale, assembly GCA_022606425.2. Lineage (NCBI taxonomy): Eukaryota > Metazoa > Arthropoda > Insecta > Trichoptera > Lepidostomatidae > Lepidostoma > Lepidostoma basale. The sequence goes on along the minus strand of JAHDVF020001545.1, from coordinate 535,680 downwards.
AAATAAAACAATATTTGTAAATACATCAAACATAAGAAGAACAGACATGGGAGGGCAGATTTAGGGAGCAAGTATCCGCTTACTTAAAATAAACATTTGTCGAGAGATCAGATAATGGTTTTATATCGGAAAGAGATTATATTTAATGGAACATTTCATGATGCCATAAAAATAAAACAAGCTAATTATATATTTTGCAGGACGAGGTTAAGGCAGCAGGCCTCACTTGGGATGATGTTAAGCATCAGGCATGCGATAGAGTCGGGTGGAGAAGATTCCTTGAGGCCCTATGCACCACGGTGGTGTGACAGGACAAAAAGAAGAAGAAGAATTATATATTTTAGTATTAACGCGTTGACTGCTACGGTACTTTTCATGATTCCTATGTAAAAAGCCATTTTAACTTAACCATAGATTATTCTTTACACGTATAGTGCCATTCATATTTTTTAAAATGCCCAATTGAGCTGCCATACCAAATTTGTTGAATATTATGTATTTGTATATAGGAATGATAAATTAGAGCTATTTTTTTTATTATTAATTCAATTCGTTGGCAGTCACATATGACTACCACGGCGTGATACATGTTAATACATATTAACTGGTAAATTTAAAACACTGACAAACAAATTTTTTATTACACTTTTTGAGAATGTCGTCACAGCTGTTTCGCCAACCGATGTTGGCATCATCATGTATTAAACAACTAGTAGTAGTTACTAATACTGGTCACATATTTCGTGATAGTGGGAGTTGCCTCAGAGATGCAATATCAATGTTATGATCTTTCTAATTCCTTAATCTTAATGGGTTTTTTTGTGTTTCTCTTATAAATTCTTATAATGTAATTGCAAACGATCTGGAATTATATGTCTGTAATGTTTGTGATTTTTATTCAAATAAATTAAATGAAATAAATGAAAACGCCTCACTCTCCACACCACAAGGATGAAGAAGACCAGGAAAGCCCAAGATGCGATGGATGGACTCTGTCATACATACATATTACAAACTAGAAAACAAAGGCAATAGATAGACGAGAATGGAGGAGACTTCTGGATTCAGCCAAGGCCCATCCTGGGCTATCATGCTTATGATAATGATGATAAATACATAAGACGTCTAGCTGCTTTTGAAATGTGGTGCTACAGATGCACGATGGGGAACACATCCAAAGCACCGAGGTAATGAGAAGGGCCAGAGAACAAGTCTAATGCTCAAAAGGATTGTCCAGCAATGATCAAACTGGATATGCCATAACATTAGGCATTCGGGCCTGCTTATTACAATCGCAGGGGGAATGGTTGAGGGAAGAAATTGCAGAGACCGCCCAAGGTATCCATATGAACCAGAGTGGAGAACTGAAGAGAGGACTGAGTGGAGGGAACGAGTGAAGCTCGTTGCAGACCAATCCGCAAAATTGTATCCATAAAGAAGAAGAAATAATGAATACGAAAGAAAACGTAAAATTTCTAGAAGTTTTATTTTATTAATGAGAATGATAAAAATCTTTTATTAAAAAATATTGTAATTCTTCTCAGAACACCCAATCTGATTTTCGTACCTTGACTCAGATTTCCATATACTCGTATGTTTACTTGCAACGTGAGTGAAATAAAATTATGGCCATTTAATCTGTCAATATTTTCATATGAAGTTTTTTATAGTTTACTCTTGACCAGGCAAAATAAACATGGCAGACATTTGAATGATTAAGCATCTTGTTTTTGACCAATCACGTTTTAGAGTATTTTACGTATGAATGTGGTTTTAACGTGAAATTAAATAATTCATACCGATCTTGAATAACCTGAATAAACATTAAATACATACCAAACATAAATACATACAAGTATACTAATGTTCCATGTGTATTCGTTATACATTGTAGTAATATTTCAAACTACTCGTATTATTGTTAACAGCGGGCACACTTTCACGAAGAAAATTTGTGTTATTTAATAGATTGTCTTTTCCTTAATCACATCGAGATAAAATGTTGTGACGGATTTATTCGTCGAACCGGCAGGATAGGACAAAAAAACAATACAACAAATTCCTAAATCTTGATATATATCTCTAATATTATTTATTTTATTATTATTATATCGTGCACGAGTATGTAAAGGGTATAGATATTATATTGATTCTCATGACGTGTGATAGGTAGCTAATCTCTTCGTCAGCTTCGGCACACATGCCTAGCCCATTACCACTTCATCCTCGCAATGCGTATCCCTATGTCGGTGACCCTGATGCGTCTTCTAATCTCCAAGTTGGGTATATGGTCTCTAAGCGAGATACCCAACATGGATCTTTCCATGGCCCGTTGTGCAACTTTGATTTTGTGCATTGCTTATTTATTTAACGTCCATGTCTCGCATCCATAGGCCATCACAGGTAACACACACTGTTCCAGTAGTTTTGTTTTTAAATTTTGTGGGATGCCCGACTTGGAGATGTTGCCAGTCTTCCGAATGCAGACCAAGCGAGCTGTATTATCCTATCAATCTTCTTGACTTGACCCCCTCTACCAAAAACCAACAGATGACCAAGATACACACATTCATCTACCACTTGTACATTTTTATTATGGATTTTAATGTCTTCAATTTGTGTGTTAGTCAATATTTTTGTCTTTGTTATATTCATTTAAGGCCAATTTTTTTATATGATTCGTTTAAAGCTTCCAGCATTTCATGGAGTTGTTCGGGAGACTCCGACAACAGAATTATGTCATCAATGAGTGAGACAAATATTCTCCGTTTATGTTTAATCCGTGGTTCGTGGTAGCTAATCTATCGCCATTTTATTGTGACGTGAATTCCACGACAGACCAAAGGCATTGCGAGAATCATATTGTCATCGCCGGGACTCAACCCGAGACCTACGGCGTGGCAGTCATAGTTGTTGCTACTCTGCCACGAACAGAGGTTCAACTCTCATGACTATTAATTTTACGTCTAATAAAAACATTGTCGGTAAAGTGATTTAGTGATTGGCTTGCGAGGAGTCAAGATCAGTGTGCCAAGGATGGAAGATCAGTTGACATAAGCTTTGTACTGTAAGATGGAAGGACTTTCATTATTTTACTAGTTCGATTTCGAAGTGGAAGAAAAAAGAAGTAGTGCCTGGAAGTAATATAGCGTGGTTCACGCACTCTCCTCACATTGAAAAATGAATTAATTCAGTGGCGTCTCATTTCCTCAACCTTCTTCTATTACGTCCAGCATTCACGCCATATACGCCAGTTCGCGACCAGTTGTATAATATTGTTAATATTATAATACGCCAAAGTACGATATTTTATGTTCATTAATTCTTTCTTGTATGTTAACGAGTACTTTGGTACCTTTGTAAGGTTACAGATACCTTGGTACCTTTGTATGGTTACGGGTACCTAAGTACCTTCGTATCTAAGTAATCCTTTCAATATTTTGTTAACAATACTTTCATCGACCATATCGGCGTTTGAAATTCCAAGATACGAAAATTGACAACATTTTAACTAAGGGATATCAACTTTAGATAAACTTAAGACGTTAACACTGTGGAATTCCATAATGACGAATTTTTATGAATTACACTGTTTTTCCACGTTTGAGTTTATTTTCGTCGACATGTTTCGAAGGCTTACACCTTCATCACCGGGAGAACGATATAAACTGTTTATATTGTTCTCCCGATGATGAAGGTGTAAGCTTTCGAAACATGTCGAGAAAATAAACTCAAAAGTGGAAAAAACAATGTAATTCATAAAAATTCGTGAGGGATATCATTTAAAAATAAGAAAATATATGAAGATTTATTCGGGCATATTCGTTAGACATTCGAGCATATTCGGTAGATGCCAAGCACATTCGATAGAAACTACGACCGCGCCGCTTAGAAATAACACCCTACAAATAGTGTAGAAGTAAAGGACAGATCTCGATCTCTCTTCATTTGACAGAATATTGACGTCGGCAGCCGGCGGGCGGGGGGGGGGGGAGCGGAAGGGCCGGGTGGAGGGGGGACCGGGAAATGTCATCTCGCATTATGACAATGGCACGCCAGGAAAATCTCTAGGGAGCCGTTTCTAGTAGTTATTAAAATAAATTGGAACTATGAGACGTTACTCTATACGAAATGGTGAACATAAAACTTAATCATTCATCAATCGTGTCTACAGACAGAAGCAACTCCAAACGCGAGAAGTGAAAACAAACATTTTTAAAATACATCAAGTCAAGTCTATGAAAATCAAATACGAATTATTAGAATTAAAAAAAAATAAACTTTGGAAAGAAGCTATTACTTGGTGGTTTGACATATTTAAAATTAGATTTAAACACTTTTGAAACGTTGTATAAAACCACTTTATTTTGAGTCAGCAGCGCCAACCGGTTTCACTCTGTAACGAGCTTTGTCAGGGCTATACAAATGTATAGCCCTGAATATGTACTCGTATAGCCCTGACGAAGCTCAAAATAAAGTGGTTTTATACAACGTTTTAAAAGTGTATAATTCAATTTTAAAAAAAAAATAGATTTCTCATCTTTTTATATAGGCAAACGTAGTGCAAAAGTGTTTTGTGTTTACAAATAATACAAATATAATGTGATACCTATCATAACAGAGTTTTAAATTTTAACAGTACATAATGTTGAAGTATCATAGTGTTTCGGCCAAAACAATGGACTATTTAATCATTACTCAAATATTTTTTTATTGAAAACTTTAATTTCTTCTAAAATCACCATTATTTTGTGTTGCGGATTCACACAAAACACTTTTTCACTACGCTTTTCCTATATAAAAAGATGAGAAATCATTTCAATTTTTTTTAATTCGAATAATTTGTATTTGATTTTCATACTGTCTAATACTTACACTGAAAGTAAAGATTATATAATTAAAAAAAAAACATATTTCGATAAATGTGATTGATTCATTTTGAGTTATATCATAGCTTAAGCAACAATAAATTACTAAAAACTAAAACTATTTTGTGGTTCGGTGATTAAAAGTACAATTATGTATAGAAATAACCTGAAAACATAAAATAATATAATGCTGGACAAAAAAATATATGTTATAGATATTTATTTATACGTAATAAAAACAAGTGTTGTTTTGATACATGTTTGTTTCGTAACAAAAGAACTGATTCTCCGAAAAAAATAGGGGTAAAATACAAGAATACTTTGGTGATATAATCCTGATACTTCCGTATACACGACAGATTTTTACCATCCCAGTGTCGCCTGGTCGATCAATAAGTATTATGAGTATCGGAGATAAAATTTCCTGACAAAACAACCTAATTTAAGACGCCATCACAACATGAAAACAAACAGAAAAATAGGAGGTTCGATTCTCTATTCAGAGGCGTCCCGACGCCGGCCGGGCTAATATGGCGGCGGGGGGCGTTCCGGCAGCGGTTTGCCGAATTGTACAATTACAATACTACTAAAGGCGGGCCAAGTCAAGGCTGCACCTGTGACGTCAGATAAGTGGCAACAGTGTCGCCAGTTATCCCATTGCAAACGCAAGAAAATATAAAAATATTATTAAATACTCATGATAAATAGTACTGACATAAAAAATAGCAGTAAAAAATATTCAACTAACTAACCATCACGTCGTCTGACAAAGGGTTAGGCAGAAATAATGGACTGCCACACTTTTCTTTCCTGACACACTTCTCCTGCTTCCTCAATATTCATACATCGTATCATATACGCACGTCGATTTCTCCGATTCCTCGCGTGGCCGAAAATCAATATTTGATTTATTTAAATTATTTATAATATCATATATACATAGTGGCTCAAATTGAGCCTAGTGATTTTTTTAATGAATCGTAGCAATATATGTCGCAATCAATTCCATTTGTGAAAATATGTATACATAATAAAATTAAAAAAATATGATATCGACAAAAGATTATTAATACCAAATCATGAATTAATTTGTGACAAAATCAAGCCATTTATCATTAGTAAATTCCATAAAATATTTTTAGGAATCACAAAGCTGTAACGTCGTTTTATAAATGAGGACGACAATGTAAGTATGTACAGACAATTAGGCTCGTGTAAATGTAAAATACACATTTTGAATCCCAAAGATTCACATAGATTTCATAGATTCACAAATTCATTTTCTAAAAAAATAAAGCTTTAAAAACATAATTTTAATGTGCTAATGTTTATATTACATTAACGTTCAAAGTAAACTTTGATTCTAAATATACTCCGATTTATAATTACCATTATAATTAAGATACTTAAATATTAACTAAGTTTCAAGGCTGGCCAAATCGATATATTAATTAAAAATGTATGAACAGAAATGAAATTTAAAATATGATAAACCATGATGTGTCAAAATAGACATTAAAACGAAACTAAATTATTTTCTTAAAAAAATTATAAACTTAAGGCGATAATATGGAATGGCTATGGCGATAATATGAACTATGGAATGGCGGGAGATGCCTATTGGTGGCGATGAGGTTCGCAACCCACCACACCGCGGGGCGAAAAGAGAAGGATGGAGTGCCGCATCGATTAAAGTGTGACAGTTCATTATTTCTGCCTACCCTTTCGGGGAGACGGCGTGATGGTTAATCACAATGCAATTCCATGATGACGGATTTTGTATGAATTAAAACAGATTCCTCCACATATGAGTTTATTTTTCTCGATATGATTGGGAGATTTTAGACCTTCATCTTTGGGAGAACGGTGTAAGTTTGAATATAATATTAATATACATTTAATTTGTTGTAACAATATATTATTTTTTAACAACCAACCGGTTTCGCTCACGCCATTATATTTAATAACGGCACACCACAAATTAAGTGTTTCATACGGAAGTATAAAGATGTAAGCTTATATCGTTTTATCAAAGATGAAGTCTTCGAAACATGCCGAGAAAAATCTACTCAAAAGTGGAAAAAACGGTGTTTGAATAGATGAAAAAAATCGTTATCATCTAAAACATAAAATATAAGTTTTAATTCGCCGTTTTGCGTGGGTTAAGTATGATAACAAAAAATGCAAGCGACAAAAGTGCTTGTTAGTTTGTACTTTCACCGGACGCAGAGTTGACTCGGTGCAGCTCTACCGGCTCTAGCCGCGCGTAGCTCCTACCTACTTGCACAAGGACGGCGGGCGTAGCTCAGCGGATGGACCTAATCTCCAAAGCACGAGGAACGCATTACGGAAGTTCAGAGAGCCCTCGTCGCCGAGTAAATACGCCGTAAGCCGGGAGGGGAGCTCTTGATACTCTTTGTACGTAAGGCTTAGTTTTCAATCGTCCCGAAACAATTTTGATGCCGGTATAAAGATCATAGTGTCTGAAAATCGTTACAAAACGTCACGTTAAAAGTTACTCACAATGAAGTTCTAGTTCCAACCCCTTGTGTATGGAAGCGAAACATGTAACTGGCAGAAGAAGAATGAAAGCAAAATAAGTACGCTTGAAATGAGATCCCTAAGATGTGTGTGTGATAAAACGAAGCACGACAGAATTTCAAATGCTGATATAACAAAGGAATGTAGAGCGGAAGAAAGTATTATGAACTAAATTATTAAAGCATCAATACGTCAGTTTGGACATATGGAACGCATGGATGAATAAATAATGGTTAAGAAAGTATACGTTAACGATGTAAATGGAGTACGCAGTCGAGGGAAACATAGCAGGACCAAATTAATCAAAATAAATATGAATCGAGGTGCGTGTATGACTAGTCTGTATGAATGTGGGGGAAGCTAGTAAGGTGTGTCAGGATACCATAGTGTGACAGTTCATTCTCTCTGCCTACCCTTCTGGCAAACGGCGTGATGATTTTTTTGGTGTTGTACATTTAAAAAAAATTAAAAAGCTTTTAATATTTTTTTCCGAATTGGCACTATAGAATCCCACAATTTTGAATTTTTTTTATTTTTATAAAGATGTTAATCGGTTTCGACAGTAATTCTTCTATCGTCTAATGAAAGTAGCAAGCTGCTGCGGTGGCACATTTTGAAACCGGTCATAGAAACAAAAACGTTATGATAAATTTGATAATCAGGCTAACACAACAACTTAATAAATTACCGTTACCGTGGATAAATTACAACTGTATTTATTATTTGACGTTTTGCTAAATTAAAAAATATGCTTGTAGCATGAATACCATGATCAGCGACTGGTGCAATATTTATTTTTATGTCCCGATGTAGAATTAGACACTTTTGAGTAATGAAAAAATAAGTATTTTTCTCCTTTAAAAAAATATAATTAATAACTGAACTATCAACGGTCGAGTTCAAATTTTATCTTTCAAGAGATGTACGTCACTGGAAAATACAAATATCTAAGAGAACGCCATGTTATCATCGATACAGTATCCAATATATAGTATATCCAATAATACAATATAATAAGAAGTATTCGTTAAGACAAAAAATAACCCTGGGCACCTCAAAACATTATGAAAATCCAACATGATTATAATAACTTATTTCTGCTAAAAAATCACATAAGACATTATGGCTCTCTAGTACAGAATCGCTTTATGGTATATTTATATAGAAAATTATATTGTATTATAATATGTTGCGTCGGAATATAAGATGAGTTTTTATAGCTACAAGAAGACGAATCGCTTTTGTAATGTAATAAATTATGTAAGTTTTTGGTGTTTGATATCAAAATTATTTTACAAAATGATGACAAAAAAAGCAACACTGTAATAAGTGCGAGTGTCTACACAACTCATTTCAGCCAAAAATTCACTGAAGACTTTATAGCTCTCTGGTAGATATTTGTATTTTCCAGTGATGTACATCTCATGTATATACGAGTGAATGATGGAATAACAATTTCTCTTCGGCATCACTTTTCACGCTAATTTTCCTACAGTTCTATTCAACCCCTTCGCCGTAAGCACACGCAGTAGAATTTCACAATACGAGGCACTGTTACGCTAAATAAATGCTCCCTAATAACCCCGCGAGAATGGGGCGGGGTATTAAATAAAACGACCCCTTATTAACTCAATAGACTAGAAAAACATCGTTATCTAAAGACAAAAAGTCATTTTTAAAGTGCTCGTTATTTTAAGTGTATCATGAACACGCGACAGCGAGTCGCTATTTATAAAGCAGATTTCTCTAATATGGTACATTAGAGAAATCTATTGTTAATATCTAACTTCCACTGAAATTTCAGATTTACAGATTTAATTAATCTACGGAATGCGTTGATTTGTCTACTTAAATGCATATTTATAATTTCTTTAACAATGATGTAAAACTCTATATTAAATAATTAAAACGTATACTTTCTAGAAGGCATAATCAAATATTTGCACATTTGATAAAGCCTTCTGTTTTCTAAAAGTTTTTTTATATATTTTAAGGTAATGACTATATACGAGTATTTCGCCTGGCAGGCATTTATCAATTGTAATTCTCATAAAATACAATAAAACTTTTAGAAAACAGACGTTTTCATTTGAAAACGTTACCTACATTTAAAATTTTGAAATTTTAAGCAAACTTATTTCAATAACTAAATGCTGACTAACGTTTTCACTGTTGATAATGTCATTATAAGACGAAACTAAACATTTATATATTGTATAAAAATGTTTTTCACTGAGATAGTAAATAATCCAAACAATTCATTTCCTAAAAAAATTATAAACTTCTAGAAAAAATGGGTTTTCATTCTTGGAACTTGGATTGGGTTTTCTGGCTTAGAGAGGTACAGTTCATGTGGCTATTTCTCTTACGTCTGATGGGAACATTGTTGGAAGGTGATTTGGTGGGTTGTTAGTTTATGCGGGGGCATGATTTGTGTGGCCCGAAGTGTTCCTCTAAAGGAGGATCGATTTTGGGCGCTTGTGGCGGCTGGAGGTGTTTGAGTAGTAATTTGAGAGGTCTTTTATTGTGGAGTTAGGATGTGAAGGGAGTCCTTTGTAAGCATTAATTATTTAATATGGAGTTTTACAGAACTGTCAAAGAGAAATTAAATACGCACGTATTTAAATATTGAAAAAAAATAATAATAACGAATTGCTTTATAATATTTAGTTTCATCCCACTTGAATTTAGATTTTCTCCTTTTTTTTAAATCGTTTCCTTGTATTTATTCACATTTATATATTATAGATTTATTTATTTATTATAATTTATGGGAATGACATGTTTCACCTTTCGATGGCATTATCAAATTTAAGGACAGTTGTTTTCATTCGTATTTATTATTTAATATGAATTTTCATATCGTTTAAAAAAAAAAACAATAAATACACTTATATAAACTTATATAGTTTGTAGTTTCGACCGGTTTCGTAAATATTTTGATCTGGAAAAGGGTAATTTTAGTTTTTTTTAGTGAAATCTGTATATTGTGTAAAGCACCCCATTATGTGATTCAATTTGGCGCTGTTTACGGTTACGGCATATTCTAAAGTCAAATGCCGAGACACACAATGTGGGTGTAATTGTGCAGATACCGGGGGACAAGACTGATACCGGGCGACCTCAGCGGCTCAGTACAGAAAGTCACGGAAACTTGTGCGTACGTGACTGACTCAATGCATATTTTAAGAATACCCTTATTTTTTCATATTCATATCGAGAGGATTTGTGACATTGCACTGAAAATGTTGAGCTTCATCATTCGGACCGGAAGAATTTTCAGAGATCCCAATGTGCTCCGTTCTATACAACTTATTGGTTCGGAGAAGACTCGAAAGTGGTTCTGTGATATGGAGTCCTCGCGAGATAAGATATTACGTTATGCTGAAGAGGGTTCAGAAAAAAAATGTGAGGTATCTCTACACGGGGGAGTATGATACCTATCCGTGGCTCTATCCCACGGCATTTATTTTGGGAATGTTGGGGACCAACTCTCTACAGCTTCAAAGAGATGGGCATCTCATAACCCATTTCTTTAGATTACTCAGGGGATATTTCGATAACTCGACCGTGCTGGAGGGTGTTCGGCTTTTTGCCCCTGATTGATATCTCCGACAGCATAGATTGTTTTACCTACCGGCCGCCAGAACCAACCTGCCTCTGGTGACACCGGTGGAAGAAGCAATTAATCTGCTGAACGCGGCCTCCTCGGAGATCGACGTCTTTCTCTCTACAGCTTCGAAGAGACGGGCATCTCATAACCCTTTTGTTTTATATTATCCTTCGCTTTGGTATGGCATTATCAAATGCCTTACCAAAGCGCAAAACGTCAATTCTAGCATTGTTTTAAATAGAAGCGATTCAAGTCATTCTAAAATATTTTGCGCGAATGCAGAATGTATGGTATTTTTTTATTGTTTCATTTTGATGACTATCAAATAGAGTCAATAAGGTGGTGTAGATATATGGAACAAATCAATCAGAGAATAATGTTTGAAAATATACGAGTATATACACAAGTAGTGTAATGAAAAAAGAAATCGAGGAATGCTGAAGAAAATATGACAATAAATTTAATCAATTATAAACCGCCCAACCTTAGGGTTATTTTCCGAGAAACATGCAAAATAAAAATATGTTTTTTCAATTACGAAACGTCAAATACTCGGCCGCACACTTCGCCTGCCCCTTGTAAAACTATCATATTTATAAAGACTTGTACTCGAGTGTTGTTGGCACACGCGCGTATCCCTAACAATTTGTACATTTTGGTACATCACTTTTTCTCAAGCGCGTGCGTGATACGGGATAGCGGAGAATGGTACAGTCACAGTGAACGTATCACGTACGTTCAAATACGTAGGGTGGTTTAAAGGCGGTCACGTTTTATGTCGGAAATATCGACGAGCGTGCGTGTCAATAATTGATAAATTTTGTACTAACCAACGATCTAAAAATTCGTTTCTCTCAAAGGATACTGAGGAATTATGCAACCCAACATTGCCTACCCCTCCCGTGCAACGACGTGATGGTTAGCTAGTTAGCAACTATAAAAAAATGTTGCCCGCCACTGTTTCCTGAATATTATAATAACAACACGTTCATTTCAGGAAAAAGGACAACGCGTATTGTTCCACTTAGTTACGGCACACGAGGAATAAGAAAAGGAACATTTTCAGGTAATTCTGCCTCCCGGATAATAAAGTGCCCGCCGAAGATAAAGATAACAGAGCAAGATAATAAGTATCGAATCTCGTATCATGGTAACAAACATAGCGATAAATTATTTTTATCACTCCAGCCGGCGGGGGGCGCTCGTCCCCGGCCCGCCCCCGCCCCCCGGCGGCGCGCGCGGGCAGGGGGTTATCCTGTACCCCACGTCTACAAATAAGTACGGCGTCTTATCAGAGGACTGAGCCATCCTACAATGATAAGGAACCAACACAAACAAATCCACCTACCTATACAGACACAATCTGTATTATATAGTTGTAGGTAAACTGTTATTAAATGTCACGTAAGGAGTCGGAGAAATCAACGTGCGTGCATGACACGATTAATGAATATAAATCAAATCAAATCAGTTTATTTACTCAAAAGACATTACAAACAGCATAAATGTTTAAGGCTTCTATTGAGTACAGGTAAGATATTATACACATACAACATAATACCAGGAACGCATAAGTGATGGTTCGACATTAGGAAGACAAGACACTTTCCAAAGCCAAAAGTATTTGTCCCCTGAATGTACTTTCACTAACATAAAAGAAGTCGACCTCCGAGGAGACCGCGTTCAGCAGACTAATTGCTCTTCCCACCGGTGTCACCAGAGGCAGGTTGGTTCTGGCGGCCGGTAGGTAAAACAATCTGTGCTGTCGCTGTCGGAGATATCTATCGGGGACAAAAAGACCAACATCCTCCGGTACGGCCGAGTTCTCGAAGTATCCCCTAATTAATCTGAAGAAATGTAGAGGAAACGAGAGAAATATTTCAGGTCAAAACAATATTGCGGTCCATTCTTTCTGCCTACCACTTCGGGGAGACGGCATGATGTTTAGTTAATTAGGTATACAGTTAAATAAACATAATTAAAATGTATACGATAAATTCCAAACTTACATACTAAGACGCCAAAAGATCATTCTAATTTTATAAACGACCTTCATGGCCGAATGGAGAGTGCATTTACTGTCACCCCGAAGGTTCCGGGTTCGATTCCCGGCGAAGGCAGTGTGCTTGTAACACTGTTATTGATTAGTGTAGAATTCACGCGACAATAAAATGACGATAAATTTATACCAATCACATATCACAAGAATCATTATGATAGCTATTGTATAATGCCCTTTACATCGATTTTGCTCATGCTGTCATGGTGTAAAGAGCGATTCTATAAAATAATGATAATAAGAAAAATAATAATAAATTATTTATTAAACGGTCATTATTCTTAAAAATTCTTATTTTCATCAGTGAGCTCTTAAATTAGGATAAAAAAATCTTAACTTTTTAATCGATTTTTTTTAGTTTTACCAGTAAGTAGTCTGCCATAAATTATTTCACCAAATGACAAACAAACCCCACAAAAGACATTCCCACTACTCCCTACTACGCGCTGATGAGTCGACCTTGCTAGGCCATTATATAATAGAATCAGCGATTTTCTTAGAAAATACACATTATACTTTTGTATTATCCATTATGCAGAAAAAGATTAAAATTCATTGAATGAAGTTTAGCATTAATTTAAGTCATAAGGTGTCATATTTAGGTCATGTGCTTATGGGAGAAAAATATGAATTGCTGCATCTGATCATTAAGGCATGGTGGAAGAGGTTTTGGCAGGAGGCGAAACTCCTGGCTTCGCAACTTAAGGGACAGGACTGGATTAAAAAGCGTCGAGGAGCTAATTCGAGCTGCCACGGATAGAGACGTCTACTCTCAAGTGATAGTCGCAGGTAGGAAATAGAAACAGATTCCATATTCATAGGCGAATGATAAAAAATTGTATCGTTTGTATATGGTGTTGTAAATTTGTAAATTTGTAAATTTATCTTTTCTTATGTTATTCCAAAATGATTTTTTTAATACGTTTGCACTTTCGGCAAGAATAAACTGTTATTTTTAAATATCTAGCACAGACCTTATACAGCTTCCTAGTTTTTCTACTACATGTATCAAAGATAGGGTGTACAAAGTATTTATCTGTCGTAATTCGTAGGTATATAACGTAGATATTTTTAGTCCATTGTTTTGCCCTAAACACTATGAAACTTCAAAATAATTATTGTTAAAAATTTTAACACTGTTTCGCCAACCAATGTTGGCATCATCGGGTGTTACAGTTTATTGTAACACCTGATGATGCCTACACAGGTTGCATAGCTGTCGCGACACTCACAGTGAATAAAAAGAAATTGTGATATTATAAGAGTGTTTTAAATTTTAACAGTAATAGATATTTTTACATAATACACAACAAGACGTTAAACGTTACGTATTAAAAAAAACTTGATAAAGGTGTTAACGATAAACAGATGAACTGATAAATTAATCTATGAATCGTATTCGCATCGAATAAAACATTTGATAGCAAAACATTATATTTCCGGCCTAAACAACACATGAAACTGAAAATTTGATCTCAATCACTTTGAAATTTTAATAGATATTAAAATTTTTATCTAATCTTAATTCAAAAACTATAAAAAATATAAATATTTTATTCATAATCATTGAATAAATTACTGTTAAATCCAGTATTTGTCTACAAGTATTTGTATACATTCAAAATGATGTAAAAAAACTGGTCCAAGTTAAAAGCATAACAATTGGAGAGACATCTCCAGGCGTAGTCTAGCACTGTATGATAATAATTATGCAATTATTGCAAAGTCTTTCACATTGCACTAATAAAGATTTTCTGCTTAATGCTTACACCCAATCTTAATGGATAGCGCTAGTGTAGATTGAACCAGAGAATGTGAAGTGTTCCTCAACATTGCAGCATATATACATCTTCCAAAAAATTGTCAAACGTAGTGGTGGTAAGAAGGGGGGAATGTTGTTAACATAAAGCGATCGCTTAACCCAACCAATGACAGGTCATAAGTCCTGTAAGCGGCTCGACCACCATATTCTGTTCCCAGAAAACAATTTACATCTTCGTCTCTATTGAGATACAATTAATCCTTATAAAAAAAAATTACCTGCAATGGGTAAAATCCAATATTTGTCTACAAGTATTTGTATACATTCAAAATGTTCATTAATTTTTGTTGTTGTTTTTGAAACGTAAAGAAAAAAATTGTAATGTGGTACCAGAACACTTACCTTATCTTGAATAAACAGAGAATCGCAATGCTGCAAGCACGATAGCACAGTGTTCATATAACCGTCACTATGACAACATGGGATAACACCTGTGTTCTATCACAAAAGGATGCTTTGAGTGATCTGTAAATATTACTTTTGTTGTTACAGAATAAAAACACCTAACAATATTATACGCTTTTAGCTAGAAACGCTATCAGTTTCAGCTACTGATTCTCACACATTTGTCTTTTACACAAAACTCTGGATACCCCTTTATCCTTCTTCTTAAAGTGCCCTGTCAGGTCCCCCCGATGTTGGCGATCACTCTGGTAAACTCTTCCCTATCCTGCGCTGTCCGGAATAACTCCTCCACAGTTCCGATTCCTGTCCATTCTCTCACATTGCGCAGCCAAGAGATCTGCCTTCTCCCTGCCCCCCTGCGGCCCTCTATTTTTCCCTTCAAAATAAGATGCAGCAGGCGATATTTTTCTCCTCGTAAAACGTGACCCAGATATGAAATCTTGCGGACTTTAATCAATGTTAGCAGCTCTCTATTTACTCCTGCACGATTCAGGACTTCTGTGTTCGTCACTCTGTCTGTCCATGGGATCCTGAACATTCTTCGGTGAAGCCACATTTCGAATGCCTCTAACCGGTTCATTGTATTTACTTTTAATGTCCATGTCTCACACCCATATAACAGAACAGACCACACATAATACCTTAACATTCTCTGTCTTAGCCTTTATTAAAGCATAAAATACAATCATATTCACGTGATGAACTTGTAGTATGACATGACTAATACTGCCTATCAAAAATCGTTTGGTTACCAGGAGATTACTTAAAACGATGGTGTCAATAACACGAAAGTTTATCTTATCAATTAATTTGTAGATAGTATGTTACACTAACGTACATAATATATTCAAGCATACAGAAAAAAATCATTAGAGACAATGGAGTCAATTGCATACCTTTATTTTTTTTCTTATCAATTTTACGTATCTATGTATAAATAAATACATTAAATGAGTACACAGTGTCTGTATAAACACGTGTGCATTATCAATCCACGCGATAATCATTACATTATGTATTATACAACAAATAAAATTAATAATACTACTTTCGCGAAAGATAAATATGCTAGAATCGACAAACTGCACGAGAGAAATATATAATATTCACTACAGCTTTCTTAAATCTGGCCAGACGATTACGGCAGATGTCTATTGTCAGCAACTGCAAACCATGATGGAAAAGCTAGCTGCTAAACAACCGAAGCTGGTTAATCGCTCTAGGCCACTGCTGCTTCATGATAACGCTAGACCACACACTGCACAACAGACGGCTACCAAATTAGAAGAGCTTCAATTGGAATGTCTAAGACATCCACCGTACTCTCCGGACCTTGCCCCAACAGATTACTATTTTTTTCGAAATTTGGATAACTTCTTGCAAGGGAAAAAATTCAACTCCGATGGGGCAGTCCAAACCGACTTCAAAGATTTTATTGATTCCCGTCCGAATGGTTTTTTTAGTAAAGGGATCGATGAACTACCTATGAGATGGCAAAAGTGCATAGATAGCAATGGTACATACTTTGATTAAATAAATATATTATATTTAAAAAAAATCAACTTTATGTTCCTCCCATACAAAACGCCAATTTCATATGTAAGGACCTAATATATTATATACTCGTATATAAATTCTTAGCACTTCTAAACGAAAACTTTAAAATATAACTTACTAACCCTCACGCCATCTCCTCAAAGGAGTAGACAATAAGAATGGACCGCCACACTCTTCTTTCCGGACGTACTTCCCTCGCTTCTTCAAAATTCATACATAGAGTCTTGCACGTACGTAGTTAATCCGAATTTAATCAAATGATTTTACTGAAATCTCTTGATGGAAGTTCATTTTAAATAATAATTAATTGAAACGATGTTTTTTTTACTACTTCCACTTTTGTCTTTATTTCGACAGCGACCGGTTTCGTCAGGCTCGCTGGCACCAGTCTGTTGATGCCAGCGAGCCTGGCGAAACCGGTCGCTGTCGAAATAAAGATTTGTCTTGTGGAGTAGTTAAAAAAACATCGTGTTATTTAATAATTATTTAATATTCAATTGATTTGGTCATGTCATGTTTTCCTCGATCTTCCTCGACTCCGTAAACCATTTACATCGTTGACATTCTTAATCAATTTTTCTTCATCCATGCGTTCAATGTGTCGAATCCAAAGCAGTGATCCATTCAAAATTATGTTCATAATACTTTCTTCCTCTCTACATTTTTTCCTAAAATCAGCATTTGAAATTTTGTTTTGCATCATTTTATCACAAATACGTCTAAGGAATCTCATCTCTACCGCATTTATTCTGGTCTCATCCTTTTTCTGCTAGTTCCATGCTTCGCTTACCATACATTAGGGTTGGAATTAGAACTCCATAGTGAACGGCCATTTTGGCATTAATAAAAAATCTTGATTCAAATAACCGTAAAAATACATCTTATAGAAATATATTGCACGAAAAGATATTATATTACAAAATATTTTTTTCAAGTAATTTTATGTAAGTCTATAGCTATAAAAATATAAAATCAATATGATAAGTTTTTTTTGTGTTCAATGTGCGCAGTAATAAACCTGGAATTATAAAATAATTGGATTATACCCTGAATAAAGCCGACGCTACTAAAGCAGAAAACAAGCACTTTATCTCTTGAATATATCCAAGCACCATCATATCATAATCCAAGCACCGATATATTTGTTTTGAAAGTAAACAATTTATTACTTTAATTTGATGCACTATTATTATTATCTTCTTCTTCTTCTTCTTCCTTATTGTAGACCCATGTGATCTGTTCTCCAGAGAGTTGCTCCTCCTGTGAGGTAGATTTCCAGCTGTCCTTCCATCTTTTAGGAGGTCTTCCACGAGGACGAGTCCCATGAGGTTGATTATGCAATGCAATATAGGGGAGTCTGGTGGAGTCCATTCTTTGAACATGACCGTAACAGTCCCTTTTTCGCTGTCTGCTCCATCTTATAATATCCTCAACCTCACATATGTCTCTTATTCTGGTGTTCCTCACGCGATCCCTCAGTGTCTTGCCTGCTATCGTCCTCAGTGTCATTTCGGAAGTCCTCAAAACTTGTTTGGTCCTTACTTATAAGATTATTATTATTATATAGGTGTTTTTTTAGAGGTATACAATACACATTCAAAATGAAAAAAAAAACATATTAAAATAATGTTAATGTCGATGATATTGACTTATTTAATAGATAATTTTATGCCATTATTGTTTAAATATTATTTCGGGCACATGAGCGCCACGGCTAAGCCTGAATGAAACGCAATCGTGTAGTCCAATTTTCGACAATTGTCGTCTTTGTGGATGCGTATTATCCACTAGAGTGTACGCGGTGCGAAAACGATCCATGGTCTTCCGAACAACTTGCTCGGATGGACGATTATGTTTACCGTAAAATGGACGTACTGCAAACCCAACCATAATTTTCAAAATAAATTTGCACAATTTGCAAGCGTTGTTCTGACGTCAGTCTATTTATGGTGAAACGGCAATATGTACTAACTGCAAATCAACTGTCAACTGTCAAATTGACAGCCTGTAGAAACAACGTTGCCAGTTTAAAAACCAAATCTCTAAAAAAACATCCTATATAGTATCACAATATACTTAATTTTTAAGAAATTGTCGCGACAGCTGTTTCGGTAACCGATGTTAGCATCATCAGGGGCTACAATCAACAGGATCGATTGTAACACCTGATGATGCCGATATGGGTTGGTGAAACCGCTTAGGAAAATTTGATATAAATTAAATAAATTGTGATATTACATAAAAAAACAGTGTTCCAAATTAAACAGTTAAAATGCTGAAGTATCACGGTGTTTCCGTCTATAAAATGGAGCAATTTATTTTAATTATATCTGTACCTTAGAGTCATAAAGTCTTAGGGTTTTTTTTGTCCGCAATGAGTTATGATGGTCATGTCAGATTTTCATTATGTTTTCAGTTCATATAGAGCAATCGTCTGCCTTAACGGTTACTTCTTACTATATTGTGTTCTGGATATACAATGATTTATATCGTATAATGTGTCGATGATGATAAATTATCTACATAACTAATTTCGGACAAAATTACACTTAAGACTTTATGGTTTCGGTCTGTAACCCATAAAGTATTAAGTGAATTGTTGACCGTATCTGGTACAGATATGTATTATACAATTTAAAAACTATTTTGACATGTTTCGAAGGTAGTATACCTTGATACAGAAATAACGATTACAATTACGTCTTAGTTTTTTTTTAAATATAAATAATTAATAAATCTGGAACAGTAGAACTCCAATTATCCGAATCAATTGGGACCGGACCCCATTCGAATAACAAAAAAATCGGATAGTTGGATTTTTTTCGAAAAAAGGGTATATTTTAATTAATTACTATATGTATGTTGAAAATGGGAGAAAAAAACTCTTTTTTTTAAGAAAAAGAGTTTTAAATTAATTAAATGAAAAGGCAACACTTTAACATGTTAAAGGTATTTACAACTGTTATGTACGTACCGTACTGTAAATGAAAGAAATTGCATGCTAAACATCTCGGTCAAAGTAAGCTGTTTGATTGACATCGTCTATTTGCATAGACAGAATTATTAT
The DNA here is from genome assembly GCA_022606425.2 of Lepidostoma basale. NCBI lineage: Eukaryota > Metazoa > Arthropoda > Insecta > Trichoptera > Lepidostomatidae > Lepidostoma > Lepidostoma basale. Next base: position 515,748 of record JAHDVF020001545.1, on the reverse strand, counting down.
TTTGCGAATTGCAATACTTTTCAGTCTTAATTTTATTTTCTGAAATTCTGAAAGCGATCCGAAAAATATGAGTTCTACTGTATATAGTATTCATTTAGCGAAAAGTCAATTAGAGAACAAGTCGCTAGACGCAAATGGCTGTGGATCGGCCACACTCTGAGACAGAACCCAGTCTGCATCGCTCAGGGCGCACTAGACTATGAGAGGAAAGAGGAAGCGGGGCAGACCTAGAGCCACCTAGAGAAGAGCTCTGCAGGACGAGGTTAAATCAGCAGACCACACTTGGAATGATGATAGGCATCAGGCATGCGATAGAGTCGGTGGAGAAGATTCCTTGAGGCCCTATGCACCACGGAGGTGTGACAGGACAAGAAGATATTTAGTTCTGGTTCACAATGGAGTCCTGGTTCCAACACCCGTGTATGTGGTATCCGCTCTGGTCTCAATGCTACATGTCAGTATAGACCTTACGCAGGTTTTTTGTATATTCTGACCTTACTGTCAGTTCTCATATACTTGTTTTACCATTTGATGGATATGACGGAAGTGTGATAGGACAAGAAGAAGAAGATGGGGCACCTAAATTATTATCAAATTTAACAGATTGGTTAAAATGAAACAAAATTGCGTAGGTAATTTAAAATTTGTTGTAAAATTTAGACTGCAATTGAGGCATCTTAAAAATGTGACGTAAATTGATTATATTACACTTTTGAGTAATGGCCCCGGACGAAGAAAGCAAAGTGTTCCGTCCCGTTGACTTAAAGCAGAGATGACAGACGAGGATTCATCATAATTTAAGCGGAGAGAAAAACATGGATATTGTGAAAAAGCGTTATACTTAGGTTTATTATTTTTCCTTCGGGGTCTATGGCCTCCGCGCCCTTTCAGGGAAGACCTACGCGGGTCGGTGACCGGTGAAAATTACGGTTATCTAAAATACACTTTCCGATTCCAACTGCCTAAATACACTGGCCAAATTAAATACAAACATTCATTTACCGAGCAGAAAACAGCTCCGGCATTCAATTCAATTAATAAAAGTGGAGGCTCTTAAGATTCAAAGGAAGGTCTATCAGAAAATTTAGATTAAAGCGAATCGCTGTAAAACTTGTGTAAACTAAGCCGTTTTTAGTTAAAGATAGCTGTATTCAAAAGTTAAAATAGATATTTCTAGATTACAAATAAACAGTTATTTCGAACGCCACGAAAAAGAGAGATATTTACTTACTTATAAATAATTATGGCCGATTAATAATTTGCCGATTTTATACAAGTTCGTCTTCTTCGTTTTTCGTTTCCTCATTACTGAGGGTCGTGATCCATGTAACTGCCAGTTCACCTTCAATTCTCTCTGTTCTCCGCAGCCCACACCGCTGAATAGAGGTTTCCTCCAGTCATCTCCTCAATCTGGTCACACCGCCGCGCAGAAGATCTGCCTCTACTTCTTCTGCCTGGAACACTTCCTGCGACAATACTTTTTTCCAGGTAACCAAGCTCTCTCCTGGCAATATGATCAAAGAAACTCAATATTCAACGACTACATATAACAAAGTCTTCCTGTTATTGTGAGTTTATTAAGGACTGAGTCATTGTCCATTTTTTTTTTTTTTTAAAAGACTAATACCAAAGATTTCAATCAATGATATTATAATTTATTTTACAATCTTCAATATGAGCAAAAAATAGCTCATTATTATAAAGAAGGAATCTGGTCGTGTCCAGGCTCGAACCCAAGTCCCCTGGATCAGAAGCCAAGCGTTCTATCCCCTAGACCACCACCCGATTATTGCAGTCCACAGTATCCTCAGCATGTGACGCCAACACCACATTTCAAAGGCTTCAATCCTGACGAGGTCACGGGATTTCATTGTCCAAGTTTCAACAGCGTAAAGGAATATTATATATAATAAGTAAATCACCCCAAAAGTACTTTGGCGATGTGCTCTGTATTACACACTTTTCATCGTACAAATAATTAAATTTGTGATGAGGCATTATTAAAAATAAAATTTATTAACTCGTGTAGGTACTTTGTTTTTACAACATTTTTATTTATTTTTTATAACCAACCAAATAAAAAATTAATCAGGATTAAAAAACAAACTGTTATAACACAGTTTATTTTGAAACCCTGTAAACAGTAATTTATTATAAATTTCTTAAACAGTTACATCACGGCCCTAACGCCCCCTGTTTGCCTCTGGACCCACTACCGCCCCCATAGAAGGCTCCAGCGTCCACTGAGGGGTTGGTAACGCCCCCGTTTGTAACCTATACTTTAAATTAATCCGACCTACATATTCGAAAACAGTTGTTAGAAATTAAGGAACCGTTGGAAAAAATACTTAATAAGTATATTAAATAATTTAGAATTCGGAAGAAAAAATTTGACTCGGTGTAAAACCACATTTTATATATTTTAATCGTCATTTGAAAAAAAAGTGTTTCGGATATACACTCCATCTTGGGGTATAACTATAACTAAATTATAATTAAAGAAAACTTGCCTTATATATAAAAACAATTAATAATTATAAAATGTGTATAACAAGCAAGGACTCAAGATAAACACAATATATATAATTTGAGAAAAACTCTTAAGAAGCAAAATTTAGGGTAGGTTATATAACTTGTAACTAAATATTTATTAATTTTTATTCATTAAGCTCTGTAATAGTTTTAACGTAATTATTATATAAACAAGAAGTTGTATCAAGTATTATCAATATTATTATTTTCTGAACAAAAGGGAATTCTAGGTATTTTAAAAACGTACTGACAGAATTGGATCAATATAATGTATAATATGTGTTATATTGTAGGAACTTCATTTCAAAATTACAAACTTGTATTGTATATATATGAAAATATTTATAAATTACTAAAGTAAGCACGTATAACTTCATAATAACGTTTTAACGTTTGTATTATACAGAAACCCTTCGTGATATTTACCCACCGAAAATAGATTATATTATACTCGCTTGTCTTCACATTTTACCCAAACGTTTAAAGATTACATAAACCTTTCTAAATGAGGATAATGATTTTAACATATTTAACTACACACATTAGAAAAGCAAACTCCGTAGAACAATATTACGATTTTCATTAGCGAGTTTATCAACAACAAAAAAATATGTAGCATAAAAAAATAAAGTGCTTATAAGGGTTCAACTTTAATTTCGCAAATTAAAAAAGAAGTTATTAATACGAATGTGAACTGATCATTAAAGCTATACCTTAGAATTGTGGATGTGTTGTAAAATATTAAAAATATCAAAGAGTCACGAACGAAGGAGTACTGCAGAAAATGATGAAAGAAAGAGAAATTATTATGACCATAAAGCACATGAAACTTGTATACTTCAACCACGTTACAAGAAATGAGAAATATAAAGTGCTGTAATACTTTATCTACGGTAATGTTGATGGAGAGAGGTAATATTAAGAATGGACCCATCTAGACTCCATCACATTGTGTTGAACGACCAACCCCAAGGTAGACGACCCCCGGGAAGACCACCAAAAATATGTTGGGAATCGACCTCGAAAGAGGTCAATCTTTTGAGAAACGGGCTACAAAGCCTACATTAAGAAGAAAATTAAAGGAAAACAAAGTTTCGGGAAGAAGAAGAAAATCTTTGTTAAAAAACATTCGAGAATGGTTTCGTTGCAGTACAACATTTGCTGCATCCAAATTAAAAATAGTCATGATATTATACAACCTCCGATAGGAAAGGAACAAGAAGTAAGTGAACAAAATGTCAGCATCGTAACAATATTTCCTAAACGCCTTACCTTTCGGATAATCCTGAAATAAATATTGAAACAAAACGATCCAAAACCGGCTGCAGAGTTGACATTTCTGGGGAAACGTAACCAAGGTCATACTGAGAGAGAAAAAAACGTGCGTTATAAATGCGAGCCAAAAGCAGATAACGCCGCGCATAATTGAACAGGCATTATCCTTTTTTTTAGAATTAGACGTATTGAAAAGGGTATTGCTTTATATCGGAGGGATTTGAAAAAATAACTAGGGATGAAGCCATATCGTCGCTGATGAAATATTTACTAGAAGGCGACACCCGGAAGACAGCTTCTCTGAAATCTATTTGCTTGGTTCTGTATTCACAGAATGGATGAGATGGGTATTGACGGGAGTAGGGGGTCATTCACACATTAAAATACAACATACACAGTAAATAATATTCCAAATTAATACTCCTATACAATATCGGTATTTCTTGAAATGATGAGCAAATACGACATATTTCGGAGAACGGTAAACAATGGAAATTATAAATGATGAAATTTAGGATGAGAGCTATTATGAAATTGGATTACATTTATAGAAAGAGCGCCTATGTAATTACAAATATTCTGATTCCTGGAAGTGTGCTTTTATTAATATAATATTAAATATTTCAAAATTCCCAGGATTAGTTCTAGGAAATGTACGACTGGAATGAATATGCATGAGCTTTTAACATTATTTTAAATAACCGAATGAAAAAAAGTAAAACAAATATTAATACAAAAACACGTTTTATACACATATTACTAGAAAATATATAATAGTCTGCAACATTAGCGTGAATGGTGAAAATTTGGAGCAAGTAGTTGAGTTCGTGTATTTTGGTTCGTGGCAAATTTTCTTAGATTTTCTTTTAGTTATACGAGAAGTTACACCAGAAAATGGAGTATATCTTTGAAATATTCTTGGTATGTTTTTTCAGTGTTAAATTTTCATACCAAAAAATATATACATCTTCCAAAATTTGTCATGCATAATCACAATAACAAAGGTGGAATGGGGAATGTTGTAATTACATAAAGCGTGCGCTTAACCCAACCAATGACAGGTCATAAGTCCTGTAAACACCCTGATCACCCATGTTCAGTTTCCAGTTTGCGTCTTCGTCTCTATTGAGATACAATTAAATATACTTTTTTATTGAATATTTAAAAACAAATTATACATCAAATAATTGCGTAAATGTCGACGGTTCGTAATGTGTTTTTTTTTTGGATCATGGGAGAAAAGCATATATTACCCACCACACAAAGATAACTAACTACCCTGCAGATGGAGACTGCAACGAACTCCGAAACATCGAGAAAGACAAGTTATACGGATATACTTAAAATCTAAAAAAAAAAAACCTATTTTACGTCATTGTTCTAGCAAGAGAGAGGTAATTAGTTTATTTTCAATTGCATTAGGTTAATGCCCGATAACGCTTAAACGTATATGATACGATTATGTATGTACATTACATAGAAAATCGCGCTCAAATATTTTGAGATGCAACGATCGACCACACTGATAAACCCAACCATAGACAAAAATAATATTTTTTTCATATGTCCTGAGTAGGTACGAGGTATGATAGTTTGGGGCAAGCGGCTGACCGTTGGCTGAAAAAGCAGTGAATAATTAATTGACGACGGGGGCGGGGCAGGTGGGGGCAGGATACCTAATATCACGACATCTAAACTAACTATCAAGGGCGACGTGTTCATTATGATACGGAGACACGGGTTGTTTTATCGATCTAGGAGACGAAGAAGCTACTCGGCGGCGAGGGATAGCGCAGGAGTAAGACAGAAAAAGGTTTCAATCAGCCGAAATAAGTGTATGTAAAATTTTTTTTATAAAATATAAATGTATGACTGGCGATATATTATATAATATAAAAAAATACATATAAACGTGAATACCCTGGCTACAAATGGTAGTTTAAAGTATATCTAAAAGTCATATTCTAGAAGAAATGTTGACTTTGCATTTGACTTCATCAATTCAATAATATAATATAATCTAAAAATGTCGGCAAGTATATATGCTAATAATATTATAGCGTATTTACGTCTACCGATAAATCTCACCAAATCTTCGTTTCACTTTACTAAAATAATTATAAATAATGAAAACAAAAATTATATTTTTTTTTAATATACCAAGTAAGTAGAACTTCTACCAAGAAATTTCAATTAAAAACATTCATTATTTAAAATAAATATATATTTTTAATAGAAAATACAACTTACCATAAATAAAAACTCAACAAAACCTTATTTAAAGAATACGTGAATATAATAATAATCATAATACCACAAAATCTTAAATCTGTGTATAAATTAATAAATTATCGAATGCAAATCTAAGAAGTGTTACGAACAAAATAATGAAAGCATCATTAAGATGGTTTGAACATGGAAAGAATAAATGAAGAAATAATTGTAAAGAATGTAAATGTTAACGATGTAAACGGAATTATAAAGAGCGGAAGATCGATGAAAACTGCCACGTGAGTCGGAGAAATCGACGTGCGTGCATGATACGATGTATGAACGATGAGGAAGCGAGAAAAGTGTGCCAGGAAATAACAGTGGGGCGTTCAATTATTCATGCCTACCCCTTCGGGGAGATGGCGTGATGCTTAGTTAGTTAAATATCCTTGATATTTCAGAAATAAATAAAAAACAATGAAAATACTCTTTAGCATTCATGATATCGTCCACTGCTTCTCATACCTCCTCATATATTCTTATCTTGCGTTTCTAATCTGAAAATCTCAAAATTCTAATACGAGTATACAATCATCCATAAAACAGCCATTAGCGAATAGCCATTAGAGCTGAACCTCTGTAAGCCAGAAGATCCAAGTCCAAGTCCAAGTCCAAGTCCAAGTCTTAAAGCATGAACCAAGGTAATGTATTTTAATTATAAGACAAACCATTATTAAGAATAAAAAATGTCTTTGATATTTCTACTTATCGCTAATACCATTCCTGAAATTTCATTTCATCTTATTAGAGGACATTTTAGTTGATTTTTTTATAACAATACTTAATACAGATTTTGACTAATACTGAATATTTTCACTCGGTCAAAATTTTTGCTTAGCCCTTAATTGGTCCTAAGGATAATATTTCCCACTTGATAGTATCCATGTTCTTATTGACACAGGTTAGTATTACCCAAAAATATTAAATAAATAAAATAAAACTTGACCACGCTGACGTCCTGGTATAGATTGTAGAGCTCTGTGTTGTATCTTCTTCTCCACATCTGACCATCCTTAATAGGTCCGAAGAATCTACGGAGGATCTTCCTTTTGAAGCAGTTCATCTTTATTTTATCAAGTTTAGTGAGTGTCCAAGTCTCTGAGACGTATATTAGAACTTGAAATTATTTGGCATAATCAGCTTCTTAGCGCCCAATTTAAGGGTTATTGAAAACGGTCTGGGTGGCGCAAGGCGCAGAATGGCGCGGGCATATAGTGAATTATTTTCACTTCATGAGATTAAAAATTCCCTGTGTGAGATATTTATGTTAACCCCTTTCAAATTCTTGAAAATAATGTTAAATGAGTCCCGCGACTTCATACATAATTCATATAAGCTGTGCCTCGTACTAGAAAAAAAAATGTAGATGTATAAGGAAACGCTCCCGCTGCTAGTTCGTTTCAACATTTTATTCAGCGAGCGATTGCAAAATTATTCATATACCTCCCCCACAATCAGACATACTCGAGTGCCCTGCCCGTGAGCTATATTTCGTGGCGACAGAAAACAAAAAAATAAGAAATATCTTTAGGCCGGTAGCACATCAGGCGCAGAGTTTTGTTTTGCGAACGTATAATCGGATTACCGTACTCCGACTTGAAAATTGGTGCCCGAAGTTGGGAAGACGGGCGTCTTCAACAGCAGAATATATTTCGAAAATACAATTGATCAAAGTATTCATGAAAGATTTTATTATAACTCGGCTAATAATAAACGCAAAAAATATGCGTAACATACGTGGCAGAGTGGTTAGAGCTCTGACTTCCATACCGAAGGTCCCGGGTTCGATTCCCGGCGATGGCAGTGTGATTGTCACATTGTCTTTGGTCTGGTGTAGAATTCACGTGACAATAAAATGGCGATAGATTGGCTACCTATCACATGTCATGTGTATCATCAATATAATAGCTAAAAATAATATGTATACAGTAATTGGGTTTAAGCGACCTGTTGTATACAAGAAAAAAATTTAAATTAAAATTCTGTAGATATAAAACTTCATTTTGCAGACATCCGTGGCTATCACTTGGCATTTAACTAACTAACTAACCATCACGCCATTTTCCCGGAGGGGTAGGCAGAGAGGATGGATCGCCACAATGCTCTGTCCTGGCATACCTCTCGGGCTTCCTCTACATTCGTACATCGTACCATGCACGCACGTCGATTATTTCGACTTCGAATGTGACCGCCTTTTAGTAATTGATTAATTTGGTCATGCCATGTTTTCCTCGGTCGTTCTCGGCTTCTATTTCCACTCACGCTGCTTGTGTACAACTTTTTAACCATTATACTTTCATCCATTCGTTCCTTATGGCCAAACCATCTCAGGGATCCTTTTTTAATTTTATCCATGATGCAGTCATCTGCCTTACATTTCTTTCTGACTTGATCGTTCGGTATTCTATCATACAACGTTTTCCTGCACATTATTCTTAGTGATCTCATTTCTACGGCATTCATCCTTTTTTGCCAGCTCCAAGCTTCACTTCCATACTTGGCATTTCATTTTGAAAATTCGTGGACTAATTCTCTGCAGCTTCAAAGAAACGGGTTTGTCATAACTAACTAAACTCACCTGCTAACAAATGTTGATAGTTGCGGGTATTTTTATTCTCTACAGATATCTCAGACAGCGCTAGCAGAGATTATTCTATCTGCCGACCGCCAGAACCAGCCTGCCTCTAGTGATGGTGGGGAGAAGAGCAATCAGTCTGAACAACTCGGAGATCGACGTCTTTCATATAAGTGAAAGTACGTTCACAAGACAAATATTGTTGACTTATAGAGTATCTTGTTTTCCTAAAATCGAACCATCTCTCATGCGCAGTGGCGGTACTCCCATAAAAGCCCAGAAGCCCGGCTTGCGTAAGAAATTTTAAATCAAAACTTCTTCTGGCTTACAGAGGTTCAGTTCTTGTTGCTATTCCCCTTACATCTGATGGGACCATTGTTGGAAGGTGATTTGGTGGGTTGTTGGTTTATGCGGGGGCATGATTACTTAGATTAGTTAGATTTTCAAAATTTCTTACGCAATACATTTTCGAATGACTGTCTACTTATATTATACATATAATATACATAAAAAATCTAATGGGCTTGCCCTACTGGTTAACCCTAGGCACGCCACTGCTCATGCGTCTCATGAAAAAAAAAACGATTCATATAAAATTACAATAATTTCCTTTTTTTAAGAGAAGCACTAAATCCACGTTTTTGCCCGACTTAACATTGTTTAAACCATATTAAATTTAGTGTGTAAATGCCCTAAATACTTGTTTAAAAACTATTTTACGCGGATCGGGTGATGCGGCACAATAGACAACATCCGACGAAAATAAATAATGACCAATTCAAAGATAAAATTATCTCGCGTTCTATATAGGTCGTGGATAGGCTGTTTTCGTTAAGTTGGCTATGCCGCGCTGCCTACCCGCGCTCAATAGGGAAAGTTTCCTGAAGAGGAAAAGCCTAGGCGGAACCCGGCGAAAATTCTCTCCAGCGCAGTATCGCCCGACACAATGCACGATCTCTGTACCGCGAGATTATGCACGGCGAACGCTAGGAAGGGGATTTACTTTTAATAAAAATAATTAATATATCGATTATAATTCGATTATTCATTATGGGCTAACATGTACCTACTATATTTAATAAAATAAGAATCGGCATCATGCTTCCTAATATGATCTTTTTAAATATGGAAGTAACCTGTTTTGCCAATTAAAAGTCTCCCCAAATGTTATTTCATAATAACCTAACAAGACAGAACACATCAAGCCCAAAAATATAATATACCTATATAAAACGAACATTTCCATTAATACTTTAAACCAAAGGTTTTCAATCTTTTCTGGGCCACCGTCCCCTATACAAGAAAAATAAACGTTCAACGCCCCCCTCCTATAAAAGTTATTCCAAAAAAGGGAAAATGATTACAATACAATAACAAAATAAACCAATATTTAAGTTTTTTGCTTTATTAGTACCTACGTGATTAGCATGTTTTTTTTTGTCTTTTTAGACTATATTTTTTTTATCTGCACGCGCTCTCTATTTTTTCTGGGTCTTCTACTGCCCCCCTGAAAGTCTCAAACGCCCACAAGGGGGCGTTATCGCCCACTTTGAGAAAGTAGGCTTTAAACGAATGAAAACGTATGTTTTCTAGAAGTTTTATTATAATTTATGGGAATGACGTGTTTCGCCTGTCTAAGGCATCATTAAATGTGATGATGATAATACCTTAGAAAGGCGAAACGTGTAATTCTTATAAATTATAATAAAACTTTCAGAAAACAGACGTTATCATTCTCATTTATTTAATGTGGAGTGGTCGCCTAACAGGGATTGGACACGTACCTACTCGTATGGCGAGCCGGAGAGACCAGAGCAATCAAGACCCAGTACTCGTTAAGGCCGGCCGGAGTAGGGCCTCTAGGAAGGCCTAGACAGCGCCAAATGGATAATTGGTTGGACGAAGCGGACTGCTGGAAGCAAAAGCCGCAGGATCGAAGAGCTTGGAATAAAATCATCAATGAGGCTAAAACTCATCAAGATTTGTACGGCCATTTCTTTCTATTGCGTAGTCTTTATGTCTATTAAAATAAAATTTGTAATGTTATTTTAAAAAATCCTATTACGTAAATGTGTGTTTGCAGACGATTTGAATCGTAGCATCTGTAACGGTTGTGATATTTTTGTAAATAAAAATTAATTAACTGGTTCAATAAAAAAATATGCTTATTAAGTATTTAACTTTAAAACACTGTTATTAAACGTTTCACAATTTTTTTTTATGAGATTGTCGCCACATCGTCATGATGATGATGCCAACATAGCTTGGCGAAACAGCTGTATGACAATCTCATAAAAATTAAACCTCTGTAAGCCAGAAGATCCAAGTCCAAGGTATAATAACAGTGTTTCAAATTTGAACATTTAATAATGTTGAAGTATCATAGTGTTTTTTTTTTTTAAAGAGACTAACATCAAAGATTTAAATCAATGATATTAGAATTTATTTTACAATCTTCAATATGAGCAGAAAATAGCTCATTATTATGAAGAAGGAATTTGGTCGTGTCTAGGCTCGAACCCAAGACCCCTAAATTAGGATTCAAGCGTTCTATCCCCTAGATCACCACCCGACGTTGTAGCCAAATCAATAGATTATATATACTATAATAGTATAAATGTATGTTTGATTAAACTATTTCGATTTGGTGTAATTAAAATCGTTCCGAATGCGTCCATCTCTAGAGAAAAGCCCTCAGACGATTTTTTACGGTTTCATTCTGTTGGAGGAAACAAAAAACGTTTCTCAGTCATCAAAGCTCCGGGCGGGTGGCGGAGGGGGGCGGGGAAGGGCGCGGGGGCGAGCAGAGGCTCGAGCTGTCTGAGAGGTGGGATTTAGCAAAGTCAAAAGGTCAGCGGGACCCACGGGGCCCGGAGTGATCAGCAGACTTCAAAGGGCCGTCATTAGCGCCTGCATCACTGGATACAGCTGACTCAATTATGCAACGTTTAAAGATTTCCTCCCGTCACGGAGGATTACTCAAACAAGGAGGCACAGAGAGCTGACTCGAAAGGAAATTTTTTAATCAACTTTCGAGCTGGCCTTATCGCTTTTTAGTTCAAGTCATGTAAATTTGATAAATTGATGTGTCATTGTCGTGAATTTATAGAAATTAAATAATACCAAAAAATCTAAAATACGATTGAATAAATGGAACACTTTGTATATTTCATTTTTGGTTATTTGCAGACATGTTTCGGTCCTTCTTCAAATATGAATCCACAACATAAAGTGAAGGCGAAAAGATAAATATTTTTTCTATATTTCTCTTTTTCTTTTATATATACTTTGTATATATAACACTTATATTTAAAAAAAAATACATAGACATGTTTCGGACAAACAGTCTTTCTTCAGTGATACATATTATAAAGATACATTTTTAAAAATATTATAAAATTGTTAACATGATCTGACAGATGTTTTAAAGATTTATTTTAGAACGTTTACTATTTTGTTATAACAAATATTACGATTGCATTTAAAATATAATAATAATTTAAAGTTCTTATTGGGGTTTATGTATCACTGAAGAAGGACTGTTTGTCCGAAACATGTCTATGTAATTTTATTTTTTTTAAATAAGTGTTGTATATAAAAGTATATAAAACAGAAAAAGAGAAATAAAACACCATTACAACACAAAGTATGGCGCATATAGAAGAAATTCTTCTATACTTTCTTCGTATTTATTTTGTTTTATCGAACTAACCGGTTTCAATTCCGTCGGAGCTTCGTCAGGGATACAAAAATAAATTGATAAACAAACAGTTTGTTTTTGTAACCCTAATGAAGCACCGACCGGAGCGAAACCGGTTGGTGGTGTAAAAACCGAAACGGTGTAGAAACAAAGTACACAGGTATTTAAAATTACTTGAATTTCATTCAAATAATTTTGAAAATATGTGCCATTGATATTTCACATGGACGAAGTCGGTAAAATTGGAGAACTAAGAAACGGAATATGACCATCGATGTTCAAATTTTCGGCGAGTTCCTCCATTGCTCTCTGAAGAGTAATGCTGGCTTTGAAGAAAGACAGGTCCATATCATTTAATGAGAATGTATGCGTCTTTGTCCGACGACAGACCACCGTAACCACACTCCGTTGGTACATCAGATCACTGCAAGTTCCCCTCGGAAACATATTTTAAAAATAATAATACTGATCCCATCATACTCTACAGTGCCAACCTTAACTGGTCTTCCATTGCCTGACGGGGAGGAGCACTCCGGGCCACACATCTAGCCCCCGCATATAACAACTACCAAGTCACATTTTCTACAGAAGTAAGATGAATAGCCTTTGGAGCTGAACCTCTCGCTGAACGCCAGAAGATCCAAGTCCAAGAAGGTGTGCGATAAAAGATGATGTATGATATTATAGAATACCGAACGAAGAAATACTCGATAGAAATGTAAGGCAGATAAATACGTCTGTAATAATAAAGAATTGATCAAAGGGAAAGGGTTATAGATTATTTTTTAATTGAGAGTTCATATTTCTTTCGCACAAAGATTTTAGAACACTCGTCAGAGGAATCTCATTCATCTTTCTTTTTCAAGTTTTATGCTTCACCCCCTAACAAGAAAAGCGTTGCGCACTGCCATTTTAGTTTTGTAGTTAAGCTTTTGTTTGCCATGACTACTTTCAGCGCACCATTCACTCTGTAGCCCGCACTAAATTGTTTGAGATTACCAATTAAGAACGCGTCGTGCTTCTTGACAATAAACCTAATTTTGGATTTAAATCCTTTGGCGCGCTAGCCCTAGAGAAGAATTTCTCCCCTCACCCCTCTCCCGGGAGGGTGGGTGTGCTTTCTTTGTTTCGCGCCACAGAGATATTTATCGCCTGATGTAATTTATGCCTCATTGGTCACTCGCGCGACACGTAAATGAAGAACGAAATATTCGATTAAATTATCGGTAGACACGCCACTAATACAAAATTAAACAAAAGCCGTGTTGACCCCGGCAGATGCGTGTAGGAGAATCTCGGGTAAAGCCATTAATGCGATCTATTCACGTGGACGAATTCAAATATATAATAGAATCAACATTAAGATGGAATACAAAAACTGATTTATTTATTTATTGTTTCTCGAACAACGATGTTAAACTCACAAATTAAATCAGTAATATGAATGGACGTCTGTTTTCTAGAAGTTTTATTATATTTTATGTAAATGTCATATTTGGCCTTGTTAGTGCGTTATCAAAGTTTGACATTTGATAACGCCTTAGCAAGGTATAAAAAGGCAAGCAAAACCTAGACATACATCTAATTAAACAATCAATCAGCAAAACCTCAGGTATATAAGAAAACAAAGTTTCATAGAAGTTTTATAATATTTTATGTGAGTTACGAGTACTTTTTGCATTATGAAATGTATGATAATGCTCTAGCAAGGCGAAAGTGTCATTCCGATAAAATATAACAATGCGTCTTGAAAACGAGCGTTTTTAAAGGTATTGAATAATAATTAATAAATATGTATTATAGTTTTATATCAAAGTTCAAGGCTAGATTTCTTCAATGAATTCCTTCGCGGTGAATCATTGCACTAAAAATAAGAACGTTACGTGGTCAGCAGAACAAGAAATAGTTATAATAAATAATTTTTAATATTTGAGAAACATTCTTGAATCGTCCAACTGTCAACGTTTTCACTACATTCATTTAAAACAATACACGTGTTATATTCCCCCCGGGAAATAAAATGAAAAGCTTTGATGAAAACAGAAAAGAGAAAGGGATTGATTTATTATTGAATAATAGCAACAGAAATTACGTAAAAATAATACGTAAAAAATAAGTGCATTTAATATTTTCTCACCTTTTAGTCTCATATCTATATATTATCTGTCTCATCTAAGGGACATCTCTGTGTCTCGTATATTTGTCTCATTTCTATGTTTCATTTCAATGTCTCATTTCTAAGTCGCATTTCTATGTATCATTACTATGTCTCATCTCTATATCTCTGTCTCATCTATGTGCCTCATCTCTGTGTCTCATCGCTTTGTCTAATTTGTGTCTCATCTCTACGTCTCATTTCTGTGTCTCATCTCTATGTTCCTTTTCTGTCTCATATCTATGACTCATCTCTACGTCTCATCTCTGTATAATCTCTATGTCTCGTCTCTCTGTTTCATCTAGCCTAAATGGAACATTATCAAAACTATATAACTGCTGTGTAGTAAAGCCAAACAAAATAATAAAAAAACAAGTTGAAAAAGCGAATTTCAATATACGTGATTTGATACGGAGCTTAGCATAAATGAAGGCAACAGTAAATATATGTCACTATTTAATATTATGTAATTTTTTACGCATTATTCCCAATAATGAATATGATACAAACAAACAATGAAACAGATATTAATACAGTTCTTCGCGTACGATTGAATGGAGCGTATTATTAATATAAATTCGCGGTTGCCTTTCGCATTCAGTCCGCGCTATTCAACCAGAATTCTATAAAAATGCATTGTTTCGTTGAATGAGTATTAGTGAGTCGGGCTCTCACATATCGCTTTGGAAAGCAAATAAATCACACTCCACGAATACTTGACAGTCAAATAATTATTTTTCGACAAACAATGGTCGCCAAATTTTCAATTAAGTTTTGATTGATGGGCGCTGACACGGGCCGATGGGGAACAATCAATAAATAAGAATGCCAACAAATGCTTCTGATGATGACGGAGAGTTTCTCCGGACCGAATGCAATACATTAACGAGGTTGTATAAACTCATTAACATAATAGAAAACACGTTACATTTGATCTGTGAGTTAATAAGACATATCAATTCAATCTAAATCTCTTGATGGAAGTTCATATTTAATAATAATTAAATAAAACGAAAAACTAAAACTAACTAACCATCACGCCATCTCCCCGAAGGGGTAGGGAGAAAGAATGGACTGCCACACTTTTCTTTCCTGACATATTTCTCTCGCTTCCTCAACATTCTTACATCGTGTCATGCACGCGCGTCGATTTCTCTGACTCCTCACATTTGATCGTGCCACGATTTCATCGGTCTTCCTCTATTTCTGGTTCCATTTACATCGTTAAGTTATAATTTTTTTACCATTCTTTCTTCATTCATTTTTTCCATATGTCCAAACCATTTTAATGATCCTTTCATTATTTTGTTCATAACACCATCATTCGCACCGCATTCACATCTTATATATTCATTCGACACTCTATCATGCACAGAGTATCCACACCTTCGTCTAAGAGATCTCATTTCTACTGCATTTATTCTACTTTCATCCTTCTTTTGCCAGTTCCGTGCTTCGCTTCCATACATATGGGTCGGTAGAAGAACACCATTGTGCACTGCCATTTTAGCTTTTTTGGATATGTTTTTGTTTGCGATGACAACTTTAAATGCACTATTAACTATGTTACCTGCCCCAACCCTTCTTTGAATATCCCTCTCCACTCGCCCATCTTTTGTGAACATGCCATCTAAATACACGAACTAATCTACTTGCTCCAAATTTTCACCATTCACGCTAATGTTGCAGACTGTCATGATTTCTTCTTTACACTATATACTACATTACATACTGCTATTTTCTTCAGCAAATTTACTATATATTGTTATTTGAAGTTAAAGAAATATTTCGATAAAAACATTGAACCTATTTACTTAAAATAAATAAACACGTGTCAGCTTTTTTGATAAAACAGTCCCACGCCAGGTGATATATTTCCATCTACAGATTTTAGAACAATATGACTCCCCTGGGCATTTCATACGCGGAAAGGAAAGGTTGAATGACACTGACAACGTAGAGGGAGCGCGATAGAGAGTGGGTGGCGAGGAAGGGAGATGGGTTGGAAGGGTCGGGGTGGGGCAGGGAGCATTGCGCGGGTCATGTTTCAAAAGTGGAAATTATGTAACGAAAATAGTGAGGTGCCGTCTCCACAGCGGGTGTCATATTTGGATGTTATTCTAAATGGTCCGAGGCACGAGAACGCTCAAATAATATGTGTTTAGATATATAATTACCTACACTTTATATTGCAACCATTTATTTATTGAAAGTAATTTGCGTTGCGAATTTAATAAAAGCAAAAAAGAAATTTTGAATTTCCATTTACAAAATAATGCTAATTCGAATACACTTAGGAAATTGGAAATAACTTTATTTATAATCCATAAAATATTTAAAAAAAACACGACATGTTTCGGAGAATACATCCATCTTAAAGTGTAAATATATAATAAATACTAAAAAAAGAAAGACTAATAAGCCTTTCATTGTTTGGTTTTTATTATATTTTTATATATTTATTATGTATTTTAAATAAGTCTTTCGTCGTTTAGTTTTTATTATATATTTACATCTGAATTTGGAAGTTTCCTCCGAAACATGTCGTGTTTTTAAATATTTTGTGGATTATAAACAAAGTTATTTTCTTTATTGTTTCTTGAACAATGATGTTAAACTCCATATTAAATAATTAATACGAATGAAAACGTAAATTTTCTAGAAGTTTTATTATATTTAATGGGAATGGCATGTTTCGCCCTTCTAAGGGTTTCGCCCTTCGCCCCCTTGACATTTGATAATGCCTTAGAAGGTCGAAACATGTCAGTCCCATAATAAAACTTCTATAAAACTGACGTTTTCATTCGTATTAAAGTTATTTTCAATTTCATAAGTGTATTACTATGGAATTCCACAGTGTTAATGCCATAGCTTTCAATATTCTAATTCTAATTTAATTCTGACAAACTGTTTCCGAATGCGTAGCCAGAAAGAATGGACCGTCACACTGTTCTTTCCTCACATATTTCTCTCGCTTCTATGAACGTGTTGTGAAAAAATAATGAAAGGAACATTAAGCTGGTTTAGACACATGGAAATAATCGTTCAAAAAGTATATGATAACGATATAAATGAAACTAGAAATAGAGAAATACCGATTAAAACGTGGTACGATAAAATAAATCAAATAATATTAAATGTCGGCCACGTGAAGAGTCGGAGAAATCGACGTGCGTGAATAACACGATGTATGTATGTTTATGAAGCGATAGAAGTTGTAAAGAAGTATGAGGTATCTCTACATAGGGGAGTATGGTAGTTATCCGTGGCTCTATCCCACGGCATTTCTTTTAGGAATGCTGGGAACCAATTATTTACAGCTTCGAAGAGATGGGCATCTCATTACCCATTTCTTAAAATTAATCAGGGGATATTTCGAGAACTCTGGTGACACCGGTGGGAAGAGCAATCAATCTGCTGAACGCGGTCTCCTCGGAGATCGACATCTTTCATATTAGTGAAAGTACGTAAAGGGGACAAATACTCTTGACTTCAAAAAGTATCTTGTCTTCCTAATGTCGAACCGTCATTAATGCGTTCCTGGTATTATGTTGTATGTATATAATATTTGACCGGTACTCAATAGATGCCTTAAACATTTATGCTGTTTGTGATGTCTTTTGAGTTTTTTCTTTTAGCCATTTTTTCTGCCTACCTCTACGGAAAGACGGCGCGATGGCCAGTTAATTAGTTATAATATAATATTATCACAATGAGTATAAGTAGGTTATTTGAAAAATTATCTTTCACGTTTCGTGATACACAATCATAAATAAAACGTTAGCTGTACGATATCAGAGATAACACTCTTATCTTAAACATTTAATTCCTTTCTTCCCCGTTGTAAAATCTTATTAATGAACGTGAAAGCGTTCACCTTCTTTGTTCCATTGCACCCTGTTCGTACTCTTGCATAAGGTTACGCGATACACAAAGGGTAAAATATCCTCTACGGGTAGAGTGGGATTGGGTAAAAGCGTACAACCGCTTATCGCGTTTAATCAAACTGAACTTTATATAAGAGATTTACTCGAATTTCTCGTTGGGTTTACTATCGGGATTCACGAACTTACTGAATGAACCTACACGCGGTCACGTGTAGCATATATTTAACAAATTCAACGGTGATTCCTGAAAGCTGGTAAAATAATTAAATAAATAAAATTAATTATGATTGATTTTACTTCCCTCTACTTCCTATGTGGCGTGTAGGAATGTGTACTATCACAAATATATATGAGGTTCAAAAAGTATCGCGAATTTTGAATTTCCACGGGTTACGTATATTAGATTTTCTATTTTTTTGCAGCGTTATGTTGGTACTCATGTCTCTCACTTATGCCGACAAGTTCGGCCATTTTGAATGTTTCGTTAATTTTTGAAGCTGCTTAGCTTGCACGTGTTTTGGCTCGTCTTCGATTTTTGCCCATTCCAAAAAATGTATCAAAGAATCTGTATCAAATTTTGAGTGAAAAACAAAATTAAATCCGCGGACGCATTCCGAATGTTGACTGTGGCCTATGGTGAAGCTACCTTGGACCAAAGCAACGTTTATCGGTGGTACAAAATGTTCTCAGAGGGCCGAGAAGATGTGAACGACGAAGAGCGTGCCGGACGCCCGAGCACGTCAAAAACAGATGAAAACATTGATGAAGTGAATAAC
Source organism: Lepidostoma basale (assembly GCA_022606425.2). Taxonomy (NCBI): domain Eukaryota; kingdom Metazoa; phylum Arthropoda; class Insecta; order Trichoptera; family Lepidostomatidae; genus Lepidostoma; species Lepidostoma basale. The sequence continues at coordinate 496,577 of JAHDVF020001545.1, read as the reverse complement.
ATAGTATTGGCCAATCGTCGAATCACCGCTAGAGAAGTTGCTGAGGATTTAAACTTGCTGTCTTGCTATATCTTGCTGAGCTTTGTCATGGCAGTTTTATCCATTTGGGTTCTGCGTCGAATCTCCCTCTCGTATCCCCATGATACGTCCAGTTTACATAAAAATTTCACTAACGCCTTATTATTACCGCTAGAGCATAACTAAAATATAACGTTATCAGTGATCCAAGATAGATAAATTCATTTACAATTGCCAAATCTGAGAGTAGGTCCGTGTCAAATTTGATAATACCTCAGAAAGGCGAAACTTCTCATAACCCATTTCTTTAGATTACCCAGGGGATATTTCGAGAACTCGACCGTGCTGGAGGGTGTTCGGCTTTTTGTCCCTGATAGATATCTCCGACAGCGACAGCATAGATTGTTTTACCTACCGGCCACCAGAACCAACCTGCCTCTGGTGACACCGGTGGGAAGAGCAATTAATCTGCTGAACGCAGTTTCCTCGGAGATCGACGTCTTTCATATTAGTGAGTTTCATATTTCACAAGTGCGTTCAGAAGGCAAATACTCTTAATTCTGGAGAGTATCTTGTCTTCCTAATGTTGAACCATCTCTCATGGGTTTCTGGTAGTATACTATACACAATATATTATTTTACTTGTTCTCAATAGATTCCTTAAAAATAAATTTGTAATGTCTGTTGATGAAATACTGATTTGATTTGATGTCATTCCATGTTTTTTACTTTAGATTTACGTCAATTATCTGTATTATCAAAAAATGGCATGCACTTAGCTCCGTCAATAAAAAATAAATAAGTAACCATACATGACAAATTGTGTACGAATAGTGTGTGTGTGTGTGTGTGTGTGTGTGTGTGTGTGTGTGTGTGTGTGAGTGTGTGTGTATGTGTGTGCTTCATGAGCTGAACCTCCGTAAGCCAATAGATCCAATTTCAAGCCCATGATTAACAAACAAAACGTTTATAAATTTTCGAATTCGGAATAAACTTTTATATGGTACTCGCAATATGCGAGGCAAAAACGGATGTCCGAGAAATGACCGAAATGACGGGAACCGTATAAGGGGTATGTGTGACGCGTGGGCGAGGTCAGGGCGGCGTCCGCCACACCGCACCACTGCCAGTGGAGGTGTGATGAACCGGCCACCGAGCGGGGTTGAACGCCCCGGTTCAACGCGGAAGGGTTGTATGGACGCTGGGAATGACCTAATATATAAAAGCAATAAATCTAAAAAAATGTATAAAAAAACATACGTCACCAAAGTTAACACCATAGATTAATTTCGTGGGCGTTACCGCCCCCCACTAAAAAGTAGTTCATATACAAATTTTAAAAGTGTATTATTATTATTTAAATAATAATGAAATAAAACGATGCTTTTAACTACTTCTACTTGTGTCTTTATTTCGACAGCGACCGGTTTCTCCAGGCTCGCTGGCATCGACAGATTGGTGGATATAAAATAAAGACAAAAGTGGAAGTAATTAAAAAAACATCGTTTTATTTAATTATCATTTAAGAGAGATTATTTTAGAGATTTCAGTAAAATCATTTGATTATCTATTATCATTTAATTTGATTTTTATATAAAATGAACATTCATCAAGAGATTTCAGTATAATCATTAAATTTGATTATCAATCATTTGGTATGAATGTGGAAGAAACTAGAGAAAATTGACAAGATAAAAAAGTGGCGTTGCATCCTCTCGGCCTACCCTTCCGGAGTAAACGGCGGGATGATTAATAATTTCTATTGTAAATTAAAAACAATAAATGGAATGATATTAAATTTAATGTATTTTCATTAAAATCCTCACAGGACAGCTGGGAATCTCTCGAGAAGATACCACATAGGAAGATACCACATAGCAAGGAAGAAGAAGTACATTAAAATAATGATTGCTGAAGGATGTTTTAACAAACACATTAAAGTCATTTCGATTCAGAAATCTATTAAAATAAACCGCGATACCAGCAGGATATAAACCCATAATGGGAAAACTGTCCTCGTTACTGTTTATACGAAACATTATCCAATACATGTATTATATTTCTAAAGTAGTTTATCATGTAGGTATCAAATCATAATTATAATATTTAAATTTTAGATAAATTTAAGGCATATAATTTACAGTGTGGAATTCTAGAATGACGAATTTTTCATGAATTCAAACACTGTTCTTTCCACGTTTCAGTTAATTTTTCACGACATGTTTCGAAGGCTTTCACACCTTCATCATCGGGTGAACAATATCAATTTCTTTCTCCCGATGATGAAGGTGTAAAGCCTTCGAAACGTGTCGAGAAAAATAAACTCAAAAGTGGAATAAACAGTGTTTTAGTTCATAAAAAATCTGTTTTTTTTTTATACAAATACTTGTAGACAAATACTGGATTTTTACCCATTTAGCTAGTGTAGATGTACCTACCAACAGTGAAGTTATTAAAAAATATTAACATGTATACAAGTTCCAAAAAATTGTCAGACGTGGTGTCGTAAGAAGGGCGGAATGGTGAATGTTGTTAAACATAAAATGATCGCTTAACCCAACCAATGACAGGTCATAAGTCCTGTAAACGCCTTGACTACCATATTCTGTTTCCAAATAATTTACATATTCGTCTATTGAGATACAATTAATTCATAATAAATCGTTTAATATGTTGGTTAAGTTGTAGTGGTAATAATAAGGCGTTAGTCGAAAAAAATATTTTATGTAAACTGGACGTATCACGATACCGCTTTATTATACTCGTAAGTACGATGTATAAGTCACGTAAAAATAAATAATGGAGAAAAAAAAAAAATATAAAAGCAATATGTATTATTTGATTATCTACAGACAGCTGCAAAAACATATTAAAAGCAAACTTTAGAAAGTGTGAATAGGTATTGAAATTGCACAGAATATTTGAATAAGAAGTTTGACTTCGTACTATAAAATATAACGCGAAATTGGAACTGAAGACTACATGGAAAAACAAGGAATGTCAGTTAAAATTCAAAATAAATGTAATAATGCTATCTAGCGGCATTTGTACGTATCTATCCACAGTAAAATTTTCATATTCAAAAATCATGTGTGTCATCGACTATGGCCAATTAATCGATTGCTAATCGCTAAGAAATATATAGACTTTGATTAGCTTTATTCTCAATTTATTCAAATTAACATTCTACTGACATTCCTTGTTTTTCCCCTGTAGTCTTCAACTAAGGTGACAAAAAAACACTGCGACAAAATTTATAACTATGAATGTCGATATATCACTGTGACTTTTGGTGTATTTCTATTCGGGGTAAGTCCGCCGCCCTAGAATCGTGGGGGTCCCGAATTGCAGAGTAGGCGGAAATGCAGGGGGGGTGAATGCGGAATCACGAGGCGAAGAGCATAATACAAAAGGGAGCAGACTTCACAAGCCAAAAAAAAACACATCTCGTCATGGTTACAAAACCCTTCGGCATCGACCGACGGAGCGCAGGGGCGCTGGCACGGTCGGTAAAATAGTAATCTACGAATTTACACTATACGTAAAAATGTGTTTACGTGGAAGCCTAGTCCACGGCGTGTGCACCACTAGGCTGTTAACAGTTGCGCTAAATTTCCCGAGTACCTACTCCGTACTTTAACGAAACATTTTGGAAAATCGTGCCTATCGGACTGAAAGCGATCTGTGAAATGAAAATTTTACAAAGATACTTCGAAAAATTGCCGTTTTTGTAAAAACCTCTGAAATTTTTCATTTAAATTTTTTTGATTTTGTAAGACTATTAATTCATTTCTGTTGTTCTAAGATATTTTAAAGTTCTTGCTGGTGTTGGATTGTTTTAAGTGCCTAATTATTATTACTATTATTATTATTATTATTATTTTGTAGAATCGCTCTTTAACATCATAACAGCATGCGCCAAATCGATGTAAAGGGTATTATTATTATTATTTATTTTTAAAAAGACTAACACGAAAGATTTAAATCACTGATATTAGAATTTATTTTACAATCTTCAATGTGAGCAGAAAATAGCTCATTATTATGAAGAAGGAATCTGGTCGTGTCCAGGCTCGAACCCAAGTCCCCTTGATCAGAAGCCAAGCGTTCTATCCCCTAGACCACCACCCGATTAATTATAGCTATCATAGTGATTCTCGTGACATGTGATAGGTAGCTAATCTATCGTCATTTTATTGTCACGTGAATTCTACATCAGACTAAAGATAGTGTGACAATCACACTGCCCTCGCCGTGAATCGAACCCGGAACCTTCGGGGTGGCAGTCAATACACTTGCCACTCGGCCACGAAGGTCGTCAACTAATTACAGTTAATTTAAAAAAACGGTGGATACGTGGAACATAAATTAAATTAACACAAATACCCGGATCGTCCAGCTGACAACAAGTGCACCATCTGTGTATTTTGTTATTTTATTTTGTATCATTGTATTTAATATAATATGTTTTAAACTTATTTTGTGGACGTTGTACGATCGAACTATGCGCGGGAGATGCCTATTAGTGGCGATGAGGCTCGCAACCCATCACACCGCGTCTCTCGCAGGGGCGAAAAGAGAAGGATGGAGTGCCGCATCGGTTAATGTGTGGCAGTCCATTCTTTCTGCCTACCCTTTCGGGGAGACGGCGTGATGGTTAGTTAGTTAATTAGTTTGTTCTAAGATGATGTAAAAGTACCTTTGTGCACTGAACACTTGCATCATTGATAGTAGTGAACAATAAATACAAATAATACTCAGAAATGTAAATGGATAAATCGATTATAAATAATATAAAGACAAAACAAATATAGATACGAGTATAACAAAAATGATAATTGCATATTCACTTTGGCATATAAAAGTCCAATATCCATAGTATCAGGTACGAAATATGCAAACTGTAAAATTGCGTTACGTTTATGATAATACAATAACTGTTACGTCTGATGTAAATAAATATTGTATTTTAATATTAAATCAACTCCCCGACAGGATAGGCAAAAATAATTGACCGCCGCATTATTCTTGGCAAAAATATTTCTCTCGCTTCCTCAAAATTCATAAATCATGTCATGAACGCAAATTGGTTTCCTCGCTAGGCTTTAATATTTGATTGATTTGACCGTACCATGTTTTCTCGGACTTCCTCTTTGTCTTGTTCCGTTTACATCGTTAACATTACTTTCGTTACCATTATTTCTTCATTCATTATTTTCATTTGTCCAAACCATCTTAAAAGCCCTCTCATTCGCACTGCATTCAATTTTTATATTTTCATTTGACACTCCATCATATCGTACCTTCGGTAAGACAAGGGCACAATTGCACTTTTGTAATTTTTCATTAGAGACATTTTAAGATTTTTGAAGAATAATATCGTGTTATTCTGGCTATATTGATCATACACTATCGCCCTCTGGCAAAATGAGACTGAACTTAATGAGCGATTTTGTTCTTCTAGATAAAGGGATGTTTTTAAAATACATTGACATACTTAACTCATTTTCAGAATTTTTAACAATTGTGCCCTTGTCTTACCGAAGGTGCGATATACAGAATTAGCATACAATCGTATTAGATATAAAAATGAATATAGTTAGAATTAAAATAAATTGATCATATTTAAAATCAACAATTGGGAACGAAAACGATATCAGGAACACAGGAGCAAAAGAGATGACAAATTAAGTACTGAGAGCAATTGCAACTTTAATCATGTTTCTTTTAAATAAAACACGTGGATTTTCGAAGGAATATGCAGTTGTTTGCTTCCTCAAAATAACGTTACCAGTTCTGTAAGCAGGGAGATAAAACAATCTGTGTTAAAACAAAGATATGAAACATAAAGATGATACTCTCTCAAATGGCGGAGTTCTCAAATAATCGATCAAACTCGAAAGAAACATATTCAACACAGTATTTCAGTATCGCTATCCTTTTTGCACACTCGACCCGACTTACAATATAAATACGGCGAGATTGTTTCTGCATTCGATAACACCCACTTAACATGTCCAGATATGATGTCCGATATATATTATATTTTATGTTAATGATGTCATGATTAACGAAACACGTCAGATCATTATATATACCCAGGGGGGGAAATCGCCGACCTGAATAACCAAAAAAAATATACAACACGACGAACGGTAAACGACAATGTCAAAGGATAATTAATAAAACATCTTAATATGTGAACAAGTTCATAAATAGCACAAAATTGTTTTTATATCAAACTCGTGGAGAATAGAGAGAGTTTATTATGTTTAATTTGGGGCCTTGGATTATTAGTATGATAAGTATACAAAAAAAGATTTTATATAAAATACCAGTTATTTCACCGTTTCATAATCAACGATATTATGTTGTTCCACACGGCGTGAATACAATAATGAATACTAATGAAAACGTATTTTTTCTAAAAGTTTTATTGTATTTTGTGGGCATGACATGTTTCGCCTAGCTAAGGCATCATCAAATGAAAAAAACATTATAAAAGTAGCGAGCTTCAAGCGCGTTGTTGTTTATATATTATAGCTGAATTAAATGAGTAGATACTATAATTAAGGCATAATCAAATCAAATCAAATCAGTTAATTAACTCAAAATACATTACAAACAGCAAAGCAAAATATTTAAGGCATCTATTGAGTACAGGTAAAATATTATAAAAATACAACATAATACCAGGAACGCATTAGAGATGGTTCGACATTAGGAAGACAAGATACTTTCTAAAGTCAAGAGTATTTGTCCCCTGAACGTACCTTCACTAATATGAAAGACGTCGATCTCCGAGGAGACCGCGTTCAGCAATGAGACTAATTGCTCTTCCCACCGGTGTCACCAGAGGCAGATTAGTTCCGATGGCCGGTAGGTAAAACAATTTGTGCTGTCGCTGTCGGAGATATCTATCAGGGACAAAAAGACCAACACCCTCCAGCACGGCCGAGTTCTCGAAAAATCCTGTAGAAGCTATAAAGAATTGGTTCCGAGCATTCCCAAAAGAAATGCCGTGGGATAAAGGCACGGATAACTACCATACTCCCTCATGTAAAGATACCTCAGAATTTTTTTCTGAACCCTCTCCAGCATAACGGAATATCTCGCCTTGTGAGGACTCCATATCACAGAACCAATTTCGAGTCTGCTCCGAACCAACGCGTTGTATAGAACTCTAAGCACATTGGGATCTCTTAAAACTCTTCCGGTCCGAATGATGAAGCCTAACATCCTCAGTGCAATGTCACATATCCCCTTGATATGTGCACGAAAAGACAGCCTACTCTCATAGATGATTCCGATAATAATTAATATGGCTCGATACATAGTTAACAACAATTAAGGGATAAATCCCAAAATATTGGAAAGTATTACCTGGAACTAATTAAATAATTTTATAACTATTTTTGTTTACAATGCTTACATAGGTAATGAACACTATATATAAATACGAAAGGTGCTTAAGTGTTCTAAAATAAAGTGTTTTTGAGAAAAACGAATTTTAACAAATATACCCTTCTACGTTGCGTAGACTTAATTGTTGTTTTCTTATAGAATATGCCTTAGCTGGTGAAACATGTCATTCCCATAAAATATAAGGTAATTTTTAGAAAACAGAAGTTTTTTTATGCATTACTTATTATAGATACATGCAGATAATACATCAGTTTAATATCTCTAGTGCGGCTGGTTACATTTGCAGGTCAAAACATGTTATCAAACTTCTTCTTCTTCTTCTCAGAGTGCCATGTCTGGTCACCCCGAAGTCGGTTATCACTCTGGCGTAGGTCATTATAGTGATGTCCTGGGAAGTTTCTCCAGAATGGTTTCCCTTTGCCTTCTCTAGAGAATTTTCTGTTTGGGTTACCATCCCTTGGCTGAGAGTATCCAGCATATCAAACTACGACTTATTTACTTTAGTTCCTTATACTCGTATTATGATGAACTGTGACTATCTGTCTGAGCTGCAAGTTTAGTCGTTTTTTTTACTGCAAATGAAGCCAGCCGCACAATGGGAGTAATGAAGTAACGTGATAAGTGAACTCACCTGTTGCATTTTATCAAAATCTAGGCAGGGCCTTTGGACCTGTCTTCGAGAGGAGTGCCGGGAGCGCTTGCGGGGAGACACCTCGTAGTGGAACAACTTGGGCACGGGGGCCGCGAGCGGGGCCCCTAGCTGCGAGGGCGCGCAGCACGAGCAGGCGCGGGCACCCAGCGCCGGGGCGGACACCACGCAGCACGAGCAAGCGCGCCCTCCCAGCGCGGCCAGCGGCGCCCCGCGGTGCGCGCGGCCCTCCGCCCTGCGCGGCTTCAGCGCCTCGACTGGGGGGGAGGTCCTGAAGCGAACGGGGGCAGGGAGCGAGTCCGGCGAGCGCAGCGCCTCCTCGTCCGACCCCGCGGAGTTGTAGGCCGCGTTCTCGTCGTTCTCGGTCACCGGCAGCGAGGGGGGCGAAGCCAGGCGCGCCAGACGATTTCCGTCCGCCGATTGGCACTGAGTCTGTGACCACTTGCGCTTCTCGGGTGGCGCGGCCGAAGCGGGGCGCGCAATCGCGCCTCCTCTCGCGGCTCGGCCACTACCCACACCGATGTACTTCCGGAACATCTCTTTGGGTGTGCTATTTATCACCTGAAACATTAAAAGCCACCGATAACATCAAACCGAACCAAAAAAGGATCACACATAAATTCATTCAGAAACTTGCCAAAAGTTTTTACAAAGGACTTCCGACACATCTTAACCCCAAGATAAAAAAAACTCTCAAATTACGACCCAAAAGCCACCACAAGCGCCCGAAATCGATCCTTCTTCAGATGAGCAGCTCCTTCAGAGGTCACACATCAAATCACCGTTCTAACAATGTTCCCAGTAAAATATTTAATACCGGCCACGTGAGGAGTCTGAGAAATCGATGAGCATGCATGACATGAAGAATGTTGAGGAATCCAGAGAAGTATTATATATAAGGAAATATCAGTGTGGCGGTCTATTTTTTTTGCCTACTCCTTCGGAGAGACGGCGTGATGTGTAGTAAGTTAGTTTTACAACATTAAAGCATCACGCCGTTTCCCCTAAATGGTAGGCAGAGAGAATAGAACGCCACACTACTCTAACTTCCTCCTCATTCATACAGCGAGTCATACACGTGCATCGATTCTTCCGACTTTTTACATGGCCGACCATTTTCCTCTGTCTTCATCGACTCCAAAATCTATTCACATCGTTAACGTATATATTCTTAACCAATAGTTAGTTGAAAATTCAGAATTTCCATTATTTTGTATGGTTTAGAAAACAGCGCAACGTCAACATCGCTACGGTAAAAGTAAATTGTATCTTCTTTCCGTGCTCGAAGGGTTAAAAGAAAGAAAAAACTACGAAATACTTCTTCTCCTTCTTCTTCTTCTGCTTTATTTAGGACTGTGTCCTGTTCCTGGGATGCAGATGTCCAACTGTCTCGCCATCTTTTAGGTCGTCTTCCTGCAGGTCGATTTCCTGTTGGTACTTTATTTGCGGCTATATTTATCACTCTTTCAGAACACGCTCTTTCCACATGATCTCTCCAGTAGCGTCTTCTCAGTCTTCCCCATCGCACGAGATCTTCCACATTGCAGATCTTTCTTATTTCAGAATTTCTTATTCCGTCTCGGAGTGTCGTTCCCGCATCGGATCGGAGAGTCTTCATTTCTGTGATTCTTAGGAGATTTTTTGTTCTGATGGTGTCAGCTCTCGTTTCTATTCCATGTGTCATTATAGGACGTACACTTGTCTTGTACTCTACGAAATAAAATCCTTATTATTGGAGCTATCATAAAGCAATAAAGGTCCATGCAAGAGTGTATTGCGAATAACGGACACGCTGAAACTTTACGGAAATTCTTTTATCGCCATAAATTATTTGAAACGCCGGTGACTGAACTATAATCACAAGGCGAACCGCTGATGACATGAAATTACTTTCGTATTATTATATCGCATTCACAAGCATACATGCGAACACATGCACAAACACACACACACATACACAGGTCGGCCATTCTAATGTCACGTAGGCGGTGCCTACATTGACAATGTTACATTAATATACCTTTTATTTTCATAAAAAAGTGAGCGAAATTCAAGAATAATTTTAACTACACCGTCATCAATCTTCCAGGATTTTGTTGTACAATAAAATAGTGAAAACGTAATGAAATATTCTAATCCCATTTATTCATCATATTTCAGGTGGAACCTTAAATTCTTAAATTTGACGTGACAATAAATGGTTGATATGAATTTTATTCTATATACTTGTCGTGTTGTATATAAAAATATTATATTAGGTATTTTGAATTTGAATAACTTTGTATTTTCACAACACTTTTTTGCACCTTTCACAAACATCTTTCGGGACACAGACTTCCCTTCTTCAGTGTATGAATTTTGAAAAGTCTGTGTCCCGAAACATGTTTGTGAAAGTTGCAAAAAAGTGTCATGAAAATACAATGTTTTCAAAAAGTTATTCAAATGTAAATCCACAACACAAAGTGATGGCGAATATAGAAAAAAATATTTTGAATTCTTCACGTCGGAGAAATTGACGTGTGTGCATGACACGATGTATAAAATGCTGTAGAATAGAAAAAAATATGTAGACAAGAGAAGTACGTATGCACACGATCTTTGTGGCGGAGAGATAAATGTTTTGACTGCCACACCGAAGGTCCCGGGTTCGATTCCCGGCGATATCAATGTGATTGTCACTGTATTTGGTCTGGTGTAGAATTCATGTGACAATAATATGGCGATAGATTAGCTACCTATCAAATGTCATGAGAATCAATATGATAGCTTTACTCTTTACATCGATTTGGCTCGCGCTGTAATGATGTAAAGATCGATTCAACAAAATAATAATAATAATAATGTCAATAAAGAACAATGTGACGGTCTATTCTTTCTGCCTACCCCTTTGAGATTTGGCGTGATGGTTGTTTAGTGAGTTAGTTATTTCTTCCATAAGTTTATTATAAACGTGACCAATTTCTTTATTGTCACAAATGTTATGGCCAAACGGGTAGGGAGCTCGCTTGGTGCTTAGAGCTACGCTAAGAGCTAGATGACATTTTATAGAAGCAACGCACACCATACTATCTCGATTTTCACTGTGAAACTGCCAAAACAATAATTATTATTTACGGTTTAAATATTAAATTTACCAGAATATTATAAATTGGTTAACTTTTGTTTTAATTTCAAATTTGTTGATAATACCTTTACGATGTTCAATATGTTAAACCGTATAAAACACTTTCTAATACGTTGAATTTCATGACGGTCACCGGTGACCGACACTGATTCACGTAGCCATACCACTCATATGATTGAACATCATATGAGTGGTATGGCTACCGAGGATCAACAAATAAAACACCGAATAAACTTGAATAAAATGTATCAAAGATTTTATTTTATCCCTCAATTTCCCCCTCCAATATCAGTTGGAGAAGGTGGTACTTTTCCCCAAGCAGTACATGACCCAGATATGAAATCTTCCGAACCTTGATAGTTGACAACAGCTCCCTGTCAGCCCTTGCTCACCTCAGGACTTCGGTATTGGTAACCATGTCTGTCCAGGGAATTCTGAGTATTCGGCGATAGAGCCACATTTCAAATGCTTCCAATCTGTTTATTGAGTTGACTTTTAAGGTCCACGTTTCACATCCGTACAATAAAACAGACCACACATAGCATTTGATCATTCTCTGGCGGAGTTTCAAGTTTATATTATCATTGCAGAAAGGTGATTTCATTTTATTAAATGTAACTCTTGCTGCCTCAATTCTGCAATTTATCTCTACATCTGGGTCAAGAGATTGTGTTAGTATATGCCGAGGTATTTAATTTTTTCCACCCTTTCAACGTTACGACCGTTCAAATGCAATACTGACCCACTGTAGTCAAGCCGTCCGAATGTCATCCATTTGGTTTTACTGACAATTATTGTTAGTCTCAATCTTTCACCGGACTCGTCAACAAGATTAAGGAGGTCCTGAAGATCACTGACACTTTCAGCCAAAAAAAAAGTGGCATTGGCATATCTTATATTGTTTATCACAACGCCATTAATTTTCAGTCCTTTCTCGGTGTTGATGAAGGCTCTTTTAAAGACATAGTCGGAGTAGAGATTGAATAAGTTAGTAAGTTTAAACCTTAATACCAATATTTTGAAATAAATCATTTTTACATTTCTTTATAATATAGGTATGTATTTTTATTCAAAATTTTCTTTAGTTTCAACCTGTTTCGGCAACTCGCTACCGTTTTCTGGGTAAATAAATTCGGATCGGAATCAATTAAATTCATATTCTGGTCGAAACTGAAGAACTTATGGAATAAAACTAAATGTATAATACATTATAATGTATGATATTTCAAAGTTTTTTTTTTTTCATTATTTGCAATTAACTTGTACAAAGATTTTCAATTAACAACATTAATATTTCAAATCATTAAATAACGCACACAAAACAAAGATTTCCTATAAGTAATCATCTATTTAATAAAATAGGCTGGTGATTTTAAGTGCTTATTTTTAAAGAAATGTTTAAATCAAACTAATTAAAAACGTTTGATGAGTTTGGTATCACAAAAACGATTCAAATTAATGCAATTAAAATATTTTAATGAATTTAAGCATTCTTAAAGAATGATTCACTATTAAAACTCACAACGACTTCTTAGGCGTTTCCTTAAGTGAAATATCTTTCCAAAGGGAATAAAGCAAACTGAACGATTCCAAAAAAGTAGTCGAATTCTTCAATCAAGTTCCCGAACACGTCTCTAGTATTAACGATAAAAAAGTTAAAAGTGCGCAAAGCATCGATGCTTAATGGCGTAATTGAATAATTATGAGAGCCGGCGTTGTTTTGGCGGAGAAACGCGCCATTAATAGAGGACATCAACGAAAACGAAAGGAATTTGTCGAATGGCACTAAAATGTAAATTACGATTCTATCTTTAATGAACAATGAAAGTCTGTACGATCGGTTTTACTGCTCCATGTAGCCGTTTTATGTAATTCGAGAGTTAAAACAAGCGGACGATTTCATTGGAAAAGCGCTGCGCCTCCCGGCTTATAACTTTTGCGAATGATAAAACTTAAAATATTGATAGGTGACGCAGTTTTAAACGGATTAATTACGTTGTAAAATAATGAGATTAAACAGCTTAATAAAATCTCTTTGCAATATTCTACTTCGTCATCGTGACAATGGCAAGCCAGTTTTGTAGGGATGGCCCTTACTTAACCCCTAATGCGCGGCTGCACAAAGACGCAGAAGGGGAAACGAAAACGTACCTCTGATGCCTCTTTTCATGGTCCCCACATCAAGACTCTGAGTGCCCATCTAATATTTCCCTGTCTGACGACATATCCTGTTAATTTCCGCTTTACTTACTTACTTCGTATGGTCATACAACTCTTGAAGAGTTTTAGCCTCCTTGATGATTTTTCGCCAAGCTCCTCGATCCTGCGCCTTTTGCTCCCAGCAGTCCGATTCGCCCAACCTAGCCAGGTCAGCCAGAACATTGTCCATTAGGCGCTGTCTAGGCCTTCCTAGAGGTCTTACTCCAGTCGGTCTAGACGCGTACAGGGTATTGATTGCTCTGGTCTCTTCGGCTCGGCATACGTGCCCAATCCATGTTAGGCGACTGGCTCTCACGGTGCTCGTTATAAGGGGTTATTGGGTTTTCCGATTTAGTTTGCCAAAAACATAATCATAAATATTATCAAACGTTAGTCGTCCAGTGTTGGACATAGACCTCCCATCCCGACTTCCACAACTCTCTATCCCGCGCTACTATGTGTCCTCGACCTCCTGCCATTCTCTTGATGTCATCAGACCATCTTGCTTGTGGTCTGCCCGGATTTCTGTGTGTCTGATCCACCGATCATCCGTTGTCCTTGCTATATGGTCGGCCCAATTCCACTTCAACGATGCTATTTTGTATGCCACATCGGCGACTTTGGTATTTTCTCTGATCCATTAATTTCGTTTCCTGTGTCGCACGTCGATGTACAACATCTTCCTCTCTACTGCCCGTACTGTTCTTTTTGTGAACGTGATTGTTTCAAACCCGTATGTCAGTACTAGGAGTATGCACATAATATTGTAAACATGAATATTATGACATAATAAAAATATATTTCAATAAAAGCATTTGATAAGAACCCCTCGTCAATACGTTCACAGAAGCAGAAAAATATTACAACGACTTTGCCAAGCATGAGTCTATAATGAAAAGGCACCAGCGTTCTGCGAATTATTCAGGTCATTTTATTATAGAAAAAATACTATATGTATGGAAAAAAATATCGAATGTCACGTTTTTATCTCTCCAATATACGTGACCCAATTTATGGTATATCTATTTCATGGCAAAATAATCATCTATGCACTTATAATCTCCTGAAATGGTCATGAATATTACAATCAAATTAACTAATTTTATGAATCGTTGCATATTTTACATTACAAGAGTAAGTTAGAACAAAATTTGAAGTCACATAATGATACTAAAACACGTAACTTTACTTTTAAAAAATATTTGCGATTCGAAATCGGCATTTCATTGATTAGTTAAATCTAACGCCAATATAAAAAAAATATAAAGATCGTATGTGTGAGCCCTATAGAGTAAAAAACTACTAGACTGATTTCGCTAGAAATTTTATGAATTGTTCTTATTAGTGCCAAGAGTGTTTATAGAGTATGGATTGAATAAAATCTGATCACATACATACAATATAAATACAGCCGGATATATTTACGATTATTCACGAAAGTTTGTGAAAAAAATAAATTATTTATTTATTTTTAAGTTCAAATAATAATAATTGCTGTTAAACTTAAGGCGTCACCACTGTCAAATTCCATAAAGGTGAATCATTTAAAATATTCACTATTTTTACAAAGAGAGTTTATTTTTTCTTGAAATTTATCGAAGATTTTACACCTTTATCATTTAAATATCCTTATCCCGATATAGCGAAGCTTAAATGGTCATTTGCGGGACATGTTTCCAGATTGGTAGACGATAGATGGACCAGAAGGGTGGTAGAGTGGAGACCCCGCGAAGACAAAAGAAACAGAGGGAGACCCCCCACACGATGGTCCGATGACATTAGAAAAATTGCTGGCGATTAGATGCAAAAGGCACAAGGCGTGGATACGTGGAGAAGTATTGGGGGGGGGGGGGGGGATATGTCCAGCAGTAGACGACAACGGCTGTCTAAGTAAGTATTCCGATGATGAAGGTGTAAAACATGTCGAGAAAATAAACTCGAAAGTGGAAAAAACAGCATTTTTCCATTAAAAAATTCGTCAAATAATAATAAAATAACAGTACATCCGCATTGTTATATCAATTATTTCGTTTTTATTTAATTTCTTCTTCTTCTACCATTTAATGTAGATATAAAATTTTGTCCAGTGATGAAGACGTTCAGTTTTCTTTCCGTCTCTTTGAAGTTTGTAAATCACATTCCTGGAAATCCTCGCTGGGTCCATTCTCTCAATGTGGTCTCTCCAGAATCTTCTCTCTGCCTATCTATCTCACAATGTCATCAATATTCCAGGTTCTGTGAATCATTTCATTGGGTATTCTATCTCTAAGGGTACGGCCACACCGGAGTGCCAGAGTAGGAATCAAACACAGGTGGCTTGTGTTTACGCACTGTGGCGCGAAGCGTATAGCGTGGCTGGTCATATAGTAGGCCATACCTTGGTTCGCCGGGTGTTGACTCCTACTCTGGCACTCCGGTGTGGCCACACCCTATGGATATTCTACTAAAAATGTCGCAACAAGCGACAACAAGGACGACCACCGAGCCGCTGGTCCGATCAAATCAGGGATCTGACTGGACTCTCATTAGCTGCAGCCTGGAAACTGACGGGTGACAGGAGCGCACGGCGTGCCATGGTCAATAGTTCACAGAATGGACACGACCCTCAATCATGAGGAATACGACTGAGAAGTTCTTAGATGTTTAAATAACAAATTTTAAATATCATAGTGTTTAAATATGCTTCTTTTATTTTAAATAAAACAATTATAATATAGAATAAAAGTATTAATACATTAAAATAACTTGTGATTTGATTAAAATAAAACTATAATGAGTTAATAAGTATACCTTGGACTTGGACCTTCTGGCTTATTTAGCTTTAATGGCTAGTCCTCTTACGTCTGTAGGAAACATTGTTGGAAACGTGATTTGGAAGTTGTTTTATACGGGGGCTAAATATACAAAATTCACGTAACCGTTCGAAATTCAAATATAAGGATATAATTTAATCCCAACCTCTAATTCTTCTTCGGAGCTGTGTTGGTCATACTGGAGATCGGCTGCTTGGACGGCAGGGGAGGCGGGGCGGGGCGGGGGGAGGGGAGGGGGCGTTGCCTCCACGGAACACTCTCTCATTGCTGTGAATAGAAAGAAAACAAAATTATTAATAAACATAAATCGTTTCATAATAAATTAAAATACATGTACAATGTACACCGTATAAATCGATTGAACCCAACACGACGTTTGACGACCTTCGTGGCAGAGTGGCAAGAGCTACCACACCGAAGGTCCCGGGTTCGATACCCGGCGATGGCAGTGTGATTATCACACTTTCTTTGGTCTGGTGTAGAATTCACGTGACAATAAAATAGCGATAGATTAGCTACTTATCGCATGTCATGAGAATCAATATAATAGCTAAAAACAAATTGTATACCGTAATTGAGTTCATACGAACTGATGTATAAAAAAAAAAACAATAATATACATAAAAAAAATTACAACCCTTTTATAATTTGTTTTTACTCCAATTTATTTTGTTTTTATAACTAACCGGTTTCGCTCCCGTCGGATCTTCGTCAGAGTTAACCATGATGAAACTCAGTCAGGTACAAAATAAAGCGGTGTAAAAACTAAAAACAAAAGTATTTAAAATTATTTTTAAGTGTCACACCACAAATTAATGTTTCATATAAAAATATACTTAGTTAAGTTATTCCATTTGCACAAATTATATGGCATTACAATTAAACATAACTAACTAACTAACTAACCATCACGCCATTTCCCCGGAGGGGTAGGCAGAGAGGATGGACCACCTCAATGCTCTGTCCTGGCAAACCTATCGGGATTCCTCTACATTCATACATCGTACCATGCACCCACGTCGATTATTCCGACTTCGAATGTGGCCGCCTTTTAGTAATTAATGAATTTGGTCATGCCATGTTTTGCCATCTGTCATGTCATGCCATCTTTAATTCTATTTTATTTTAAGAAACTGCTAACTTTTTATTGCTAACCGGTTTCGACACTATTTAATTTTTCGTTTGAGTGATTACAATACCTACTAATATTAGGTATTACATTACTGTTTCTTTTTGCAAATATGTATTGGAAGGAATGAGTGAATGATTTTAAATGTTTTAATAGTTAACAATTAAACAATTAGAAGGAGTAATGGTTGGAAAATGATTATAGAAAAAATTACCGGTGGTTGAAAATAATGTTAACCCTTTCTCATCCAGTGTTGTTTTAAAACAACGTTAAATAACCTAAACAATATGGAATTTTTATTTTATTTCATTTTTTTTTAAATATTATCAGTACACACTATCAAATGTCAAATATTTTTTATATCCCAAGGAATTAATTCGGATGAGAAAGAGTTAATAAAAAAGAGTATGTCTTAGTTTAAATTGACTATACAAAATTTCAGTATTCATACGTCAGGACACTGACGAAACCGGTCCTAATAATAATAAAATGTTTTTTTTTGTCTAAACCCTGTATTATTCAAGACGGACTACCACCACGAGACTTCGATAAAACATTTAATATTAATATCGCTGTCTACCTTAGGCGAAACAAAGAAACATGACAAGATATCGCAATAAATAAAACCGTATAATCGAAACAAACATATCCACCTACTCCCCTAATCCAAAAATAAAAATTACTACACTATTCTAACTAATATACATGCATATAAAACTAAACGTGATATGGCCTTTAGATTCCTCTATATGTGAGGAGTATTATGATGCTAGGTTACGAAACATGGTGCATAAGCGAAAGAGATCGAAAGAGTTTCTTCTTAATAATAATGAGCTATTTTCTGCTCACATTGAATATTGTAAAATAAATTCTAATATCATTGATGTAAATCCTTGATATTAGTATTTTTTAAAAGAGAAAAAAAATAGAGAAAGAGTTTACAAGGGTGCATTAGCAAGGCGAAACATGTCATTCCCATAAAATACAATAAAACTTCTAGAAAACATAGGTTTTCATTCTTATTTATTAGATCCAAAGAGATTGGAGGATTCGATATGTGGACTTATAGACGACTCTTAAGAATTTACTGGAGAAATTCCATTAGAAATGACGATTTTCAATGACTATGTATGTACCTGTCCAACAATACACCGAGCGCGCAGAATGAATGAGTCATTTGCTAGAACATGAAAATCTGGAGGGAATGGTCGAGGGATGGATCAACAGTATGGTATATTAATACTTCTTCTTCCTCTTTTGATTGTAGATGTTGCGATCTGTTTATACAGGATATCAACATTCTTCCTGTGATGACGACAACAAGCATTCTCTCATCTCTTTGGTGGCGACGGCCCTCTGGTGTCTCGTGCATCACGATCTTAGGAATTCTTGATGAATCCATTATCTCGATATAGTCCCTCCAGAATCATCTACTCTGCCTACTCCATCTCACTATATTTTAATTTTTGCAGGATTTGCGATTTTCTTCATTGGATATCCTATCTCTAAGGGTTCTCCCCACAATAGATCGCAATGTTCTCATTTCTGCTACTCTTAAGAGATCTCTAAGACGAATGTGTGGCAAATCTGTTTATGATAGAGTGACAAATGCATGTATAAGAAGTGAATGTGATGCGAATGAAAGTGTTATGAACAAAATAAGGAAAAGGTCATTAAGATGGTTTGGACACATGGAAAGAATGAGTGAAGACAGAATGGTAAAGAAGGTATATGTAAACGGCGTGAACGGAGCTAGAAATAGAGGAAGGCCGAAGAAAACGTGGCACGATCAAATCAATCAAATATTGAATGTCGGTCACGTGAGGAGTCGGAAAAATCGACGTGCGTGCATGACAAGATGTATGAATGTAGAGGAAGCGAGAGACGTATGTCAGGACATAACAGTGTGGCGTTCCATTCTTTCTGCCTACCCCTCCGGGGAGACGGCGTGATGGTAAATTAGTTTAGTTAGTTAGTTAAAAGATGTTTGGTTCTGACAGTCTCTGCTCTTGCTTCGATTCCGTAAGTCATTATGGGCCTGATATTTTATAAAATTTAACTTTGCTTTAAAACTAGCATATGCTTATTGTCCCAGACAGTGTCCCTCAGGCATCCGGAGATAACTGCTGCTTTATCAGTATGTTTTTTAACTTCATTATACAGATCGCTGCAACTAGATATAGACTGTACCTCTAAACATAGTTTAAGAGAATTAATCAATACCGAGCGGAGTGGAGGAAGAGATGCAATGCTTTGCTTCCAAATAAATCCCTAGGATTGAAACTGAAGAAGAAGATTCCTCTATATGCACACGTCAAAACACGCGCGATCTTAGATTGCTACGATTTCGAAGATGGTTGCCAATTAGAATTTTATTAATTTGGTTATGCCATGTTTCTCATGGTTTACCTCAGTCTCACTAGACTTTTTTACGCTCACGCAATTTGCATACGGACAGTCTTATAACCACAATAAAATATCGTACGCACAATTATCCGTAATAAATATAATATATATATTTTTATTATAAGAACGTAAATTTAAATATTGTAGGTAAAACGGATACGTATGAAAGAATAAATGTATACACACATACGTATATACACATAAGGGTATATAGAATTGCATGAAATGGAAAATTCATATTCCGTGCCAAAGTTAATAGCGCGTCATTTATCATTCGGCACATGCTAAGTTCAAAAGACGAGTGAAACGGCGAACCAAGATATTTCTACTTTGCACTATTGTGGGCAGAGGTACATTGCCTACGCTAAACGATACACGAGTAAAATCAGAAGAGTTATCTTGCCTAAAATTGCACATCTATCCACCACCTAGAGCCTAATTATTATTATAAACCGCATTCGTTTATAACGTAAAATTAGTAAATATAATATGATTTACATATTACTGGGCGAACGTGAACAAGAGGAATTGACATAAAAGCTGATCATGATGAACTGCATCCGTATGGCAGAAGATCCAAGTCCACACAAGTGATTAACAAATCAAATCAAATCAAATCAAATCAAATCAGTTTATTTTCTCAAAATACATTACAAACATTTTTTATAGTTGAAGGCATCTATTGAGAACAGGTAAAACATAATAAATATATAATACCAGGAACGCATGAGAGATGGTTCGACATTAGGAATACAAGATACTCTCCAAAGTCAAGAGTATTTGTCTTCTGAATGTACTTTCACGAATATGAAAGACATCGATCTCCGAAGCGATCAGCTCTCCCCACCGGCATCACCAGAGGCAGGTTGGTTCTGCATGTTGGGAGATAAAACAGTCTGTGCTGACGCTGTCGAAGATAACCATCCGGAACATAAAGATGGATAGCCTCCAAGATGACGGAATTCTCAAAGAATCCCCTGATAAGTCTGAAGAAATGGGTAAGTGTGCACCCATCCCTTCTTATCTGTAAACTATTGGTCCCCAGCATGCCCAAGAGGAATGCAGTGGGATAAAGCCACGGATAGCTATTAAATTCCCTCATGTAGAGATATCTCAGAAATCTTTTCTGAACGTAACCAACTACTCGATAATTGTCCATCGACTTATCGCACGCTTAATAGAACACTGGCTTAACTCAAAAAAGCAAGTTTTGCTCAAACTGACATGAGTCGGTGTTTTAACAAAAACAGTCGAAAAACACGTACGAATGGATAGCGTTAACATTGTGAACGATTATCGTACGTACGAATGGATAGCGTTAGCATTGTGAAAAATAAATGGATAGCGTTAACACAAGCCTCTGTCTAATGTTAATTCAATTATGACCTAAACCATAATCGGTCAGTTTACTATTAAGCGTGCGTTATGTTTAAAGAAAACTGATGAAAATTTGAGATTTGTCTCACTTACTCATGCCCTATCAAGGTGAAATATATCACTCCAATGAAATATAAAACAAAAAAATGACGTTTTCATCAACTACAATAATAATTGGCAATCGTCGTGACAAAGTGGCAACAACAAATGACTGCTACACCAGATTCGATTGCCGGCGATGACAGTGTGAAAAAATCAAACTGTCTTTGGTCCGGTAGAATTCACGTGACAATAATAATGGCATAAGCTAAAAAAAAAATATACAGTAATTGGGTTCAAATAACCAGTTACATACAAAAATTTTAAAATGGCCAAGTGGCATCACAAGAACCAACAAAGGTGTTAATAGACTCTTCTGCAAAACAACCCTTTGGATTAAAACATTACAGTAAAATCAGTTTAATATGTTCAATGATGGCTAATATTTGCGTAAATTGGTATTTCCGTGATTACGGTTCGTAATCTTGGAAATATCCGTGTAACATGCCTTTCTCAACTGACGTTTTGGAGATCATTGCGGTCTCCATCTTCAGGGTAGTTAGGAATTGAATAAAGGGAATCGCTATCATATTGATTCTCGTGACATTTGACAGGGAGCTAATTTATCGCCATTTTATTATCACGTGAATTCTATACCAGATCAAAGACCTCCGAGGCGACCCAATTAAGCAATAAGATTGCCCTACCCACAGGCATAACCATGAGCAAGTTGGTTCTGCAGTGCGGCAAATAAAATAATCAACCTTCGGTGTGGCAGTCATAACACTTACCACTCGACCACGAAGGTCGTCCAAGAACCCAAAAAATATATGCATAAAATTGGTTTATAGTGGTATAACATCGAAGATCTCCGAGTTTTCGAACATTGTAGTTTTCGAACACGGTAATGGCGAACCAAAGAGTTATAGTTGATTTCGCTTTATCGCGTCGCATAGTCCGCCCGCGCCCGCGCTCAGTGGGCCAGGAGCCACGTGGAAAGTGTAATCTCGTTTTTTTTTCATGATTACCTTTTCATATCCACCGGCACTCGCGCCCATGGTAAAGTTCAGGATTAATGTACACGGGAGATGTTCGCGTGTCGCCGCAATCTGATTCCAAACCGAATAAATCATTTTATTGCAAAATCATACACGAAGCGACATTGTCGTATTATCAAATATACGTTCAGGAAAAGATATTAATTTGAAAAGTTTTTTAAAAGCTGAAAACCAATGATCATGTTCGTGGCTCAATCCCAACTTTAGTGAATGCTTTAATTTATACGTCTGTTTTATAGAAGTTTTCATGTGAGCAGGAAGGACAATAAGTACATCGTTCATAAGGCCCTGCAACCGGAAGACGGAAGGAGGGGACCAGGACGGCCTCCTGCAACGTGGATGTCCACAGTTAGGAACGACCTGAAAGCACTGGGACTAGACAGCCAGATGACCCTGGATCGTGAGACTTGGCTGACCCGAATCAGGAGGGCCGACCCCAAATAGCGTGAAATGGCTAGACGAAAGAAGAAGTTATCTTGAAGTTTTATTATATTTTGTGGGAATGACACTTTCGCCTTTCTAAGGCATTATCAAATATTTGTCTGTTATTATCAAATCAAATCAGATTATTATCTCAACAGACATTACAAACAATATTAATGTTTAAGGCATCTATTGAGAACAGGTAAAAGAACATATATAGAATATAAAACCCGGAACGCATGAGAGGTGGTTCGACATTAGAAGACAAGATACTCTCTAAAGTCAAGAGTATTTGTCTTCTGAATGTGCTTTTACTCATTTGAAAGACGTCGATCTCCGAGGAAACCGCATCCAGTAGACTAATTGCTCTTCCCACTGTCTCATTATCAACTGTCTGACATTGAAAATGCCTTAGTAAAGCGAAACATGTCATTCCCATAAAATGTAATAAAACTTCTAGAAAACACACGCTTTCATTCGTATTAATTATTTTATATACGAGTTTGTTTTTGTTCCTAAAATTATAACGATCGGTTAAGAAATTTGTTAGTAAAAGTTCGTTGAAAATAATGAAAACATACATATTTTATATTTAAAAAAATTAACTAATTAACTATCATGCCGTCTCCCCTGAGGGGGTAGACACAAAGATCGAACCGATTCACTATTCTTTCTTGGCATACTTCTCTCACTTCCTCGACATTCATACTCGTACACCGTGTCAAATAAATATTTTGTTTTATTTACTTGAAATAGAACATATATGTACATAACACATGTTCTAATAAAAACAATTTATTTGATCTCTTTTCTTACAATTTCGACCGGCTTCGGCAGCTGCCGGCAACTTCTGGAAAACAAACGAACATGATCTTCTGGAAACATCGATTGAAAAAATGACAGCGTATTTCCAAAACCGTTTGAAAGTACAACGCGACAACTGTTTCGACAACCTATGTTGGCATCATCATCATGAAGATGCCAACATAGGTTGATGAAACACCTGTCACGACAATCTTATAAAAATAAATTATGATAGCAGTGTTTCAAAATTCTTCTTCTTTTTCTTCGTCTCTCTGGCTCTACAGTCATGGGTGGACCTCGGTAGCCGACAAAAAGTTTCTCCAGCCGACCCTATCCTAAGGTCTCGACTTCCACTCTTCAGGATTAACTCCCAGCAATTGCAGGTCCTTCGGAACACCGTCAATCCAATGGAGCCGCGGTCTTCCCACGCTGCGTCTTCCCTCTGGTCTTGTAAATGTCAAATGTGCGGGTGTTGACAGCTCCTCCATCCGACCAGATGTCCAGCCCATCTAAGTCATTGGAGTTTTATACATTAAAAAAAAAAATAATGTCAACGTGTTTTATTAAAACGTGAAAAAAATTTGTTTCCATAGTAATCGCGTTGATACAATCATTTAAAATAATGAATCGGCAAACAAATTCTGCCCGGGAGCGCTGCGTCGGCGACAGATGAACTCGGTCTGGGAATATTTTAGATAAAACTGACAAACAATCTAGCAGGAAAAAAAACTCTCGCCGGCGAACGAGGGGCAATGCACCGCGCGGATATAAGAAAATGCAACAGGAACCAATCAAAAACCCGATACACAGATAAGGAAAATGGCTGACGTAACTCGTGCTTCTATTAGCCGGGTCTCCAAATTCTATTATTCGACGGGTGTGACCTGAAAATCACAACAGTGTAAGTATCAAATAGCTATTATTACAACGTTATATTTTAACTGGCAAATATGCACCACATAAAATCTAACTAACACTCGCGCGCCTTCTACATTCATATACCGTGGCACGCTCGTCGGTTGTTCCGACTTCGAACATTTAGTCCACCTAATTAAATATAGATAATATTAATACACTTGTAAATGGAGTCAATGGAACTTTAAAAATAGTTATTGGAAACGAGAATTTATCAATGAAAGCGAAAACGGCCGTTCACAATGGGGTTCTGGTCCCAACCCTAATGCATGGAACTGACAGAAGGATGAGAGCAGAATAAATACGGTAGAAGTGAGATCCCTAAGACGTATGTGTGGTAGAATGATATACGACAGAATCTCAAATGCTGATATAAGAAAGGAATGTAGAGCGGAAGAAGGTGTTACGAACAAAATTATGAAAGGATCGCTGCGTTGGTTCGGACATATGGAGCGCTTGGATGGAGAAACAAAAGTTAAGAAAGTATACGTTAATAATGTAAATGGAGTACGGAGTCAAGGCAGACCGAGGAAAACATGGTATGACCAAATAATAATATGACGAAGAATCGACGTGCGTATATCACTCGCTGTATTAATATGGAGGAAGCTAGCGAGGTGTGCCAGGATAGAGTAGTGTGGCGGTCCATTCTCTCTGCCTACCTCTGCGGAGAAACGGCGTGATGGTTTGTTGGTGTTGTTGTACTTGTAAATTTGTATTACGCCACTTTATTCTTTTCAACAATCAACTGGTTTCCTCCCGCCGGAGCCTCGTCAGGGTTACAAAAGACATTAAATTTAGTCTCATGTGTCTTTTGTGGTGCATAGGGCCTCAAGGAACCTTCTCCACCCGACTCTATCGCATGCCTAATGCCTAACTTCATCCCAAGTAAGGCCTCTGATTTAACCTCGTCCTGCAGGGCTCTTCTCTAGGTAGTTCTAGGTCTGCCTCGCTTCCTCTTTCCCCCCATAGGGGACCAGTCTAGTGCGCCCTGAGCGATGCAGGCTGGGTTCCGTCTCAGAGTGCGACCGATCCACAGCCATTTGCGTCTAGCGACTTGTTCCCTAATTGTCTCTTCGCCAGCCATGGTCCAGAGAACGGCATTTGACACTGTATGGGGCCAATAGATCTTGAATATTGAGCGAAGGCACCTATTTATAAAATACATGTTATACTGTAAAAAGACATACATTGTAAAAATATTTTTTTTAAATATATATTTTTTCATTATTTACAATGAACTTCTACGGTGAAATTTCAATTAACAAGTTTATTTTTTTATGAAATTAGACATTTTCTTTGTGAATGTATACTTATACTTGTATACGAATACTGGATTTCACCCACCGTGGGTTATCAATTCATGATTTAATTGTATCTAAAACATAAATCTCCATAGATGGCGTTAGTATGTAGATTATATATAGAGTATTCTTAAAAAGATTAACATATGTAATCAAAATCTTCATAGATGGCACATTGAAACTGACATGTGAAATCTGGCATAGGACTTTAACATATATACAACTTCCAAAAAAATTGTCAGACATGATCATAAAGAAAGGTGGAATGGGGAACGTTGTAATTACATAAAGCGTGCGCTTAACCCAACCAATGACAGGTCATAAGTCCTGTAAACACCTTGATCAACCATATTCAGTTTGCATCTTCGTCTCTATTGAGATACAATTAAATCATGAATAGACATTTTCATTTATATTAAATATACTTTTCACCTTTTTGTGTTTCAAAAAGACCCAATCATACTATAATTATGTTGATCCAACCCACTTAAATATTAGCACAATTTTAGAAAATACGAAATTACCACAATTAATATTCCGTGGCTACAGGCTCCGAGATTACGAGTGTACACAGACAGATTTAACAAGCTGAGATTAGGACGTTTGTCTACGGGCGCTAATCTAGCTTTTAAACACGTGAATGCGTAGAAAAAAACCTTCATAAATTTACCACGCATGATTAGATTACAAAATGTGTTTTCTCTCGCCTAATCTTGCTGACATTTAAAGGGGTAATAGAGCATTCAAACAGTATAGGCCTCTCGTACCGAGAATTCTAAAAACCGTTTTTTTATTCAATTAAAGGCATAGACTTGGATCTTCTATGCAAGATGTTGGTGGAAAATACAACAAGGGTAAAAACTATGAAAAACTAGAAATATATGTCGTCGCAAGGGTAGCGAAGCTTAAATGGTCATATGCGGGACATGTTGCCAGATTGGTAGACGATAGATGGACCAGAAGGGTGGTAGAGTGGAGACCCCGCGAAGACAAACGAAACAGAGGGAGACACACTATAGTCCGATGACATTACAAGAATCGCTGGCGATTGGATGCAAAATGCACAAGATAGGGATACGTGGAGAAGTATGGGGGAGGCCTATGTCCAGCAGTGGACGATAACGGCTGTCTAAGTAAGTAAGTAAGTAAAAACTATGATGTAAAACTCCATATTAAGTTTCCCTAATGTTTTCAGAATGGCGATTTGAAATAAATCATTTAAAACAAGAGTTTATAGATGAAAGCGAAAATGACTGCTTACAAAGGAATTCTGGCTCCAACCCTTATGTATGGAAGTGAAACGGTAGAATAGAAGTATAAATATGTGTGTAGTTTCGTGTTAAATTGTGAAGGAATGTAGATCGGAAGAAAGTTTTATGAATGAAATTATAAAGATGAAGAAATAATGGTTGAAAAAAGTATACGTTAATAATGTGAATGTAGCCGAAGAAAACATGGCATGACCAAATTAATAAAATTTCAAAATTCAATTATCAGATTTTTTTTTATTAATCTAAACTTTTTTGTCAATTGAATAATTACGTAAATCTCATTGTTAAGAATTTTATATTGAAGAGATATGAAGATGCAGACGTGGGACGCCGGGGTTACAATGCTGGATAGAGCTAAAAATGAGCGCATCAGAAGAAGCCTAAAAGTCAGCACCATAGCGAAAAATGTTAGGGAACGTCGTATGCGGTGGTACGGCCATGTGAGCAGAATACATCGTCCGTAAGGCCCTGTAATTGGAAGATGAAAAGATGGGTCCGGGTCGGCCTCCTGCAAAGTGGATGTCTACAGTTAGAACTGGACAGCCAGATGACACAGGACTAATTTGGTCATGCCCTGTTTTCCTCGGTCTACCTCGACTCCGTACTCCATTTACATCGTTAGAAGTCGTTATGATAAAGAAGGTATTATGAACACAATTATGAAAGGATCGCTGCGTTGGTTCGGACATATGGAGCGCATGGGTGAAGAAAGAATGGTTAAAAAAACTATACGTTAGAAATTATATAAACAAACAACAAACAAAACCATCACGCCGTTTCCCCGCAGGGGTAGGCAGAGAGAATGGACCGCCACACTACTCTATCCTGGCAAACCTCTCTAGCTTCCTCCACATTCATACAACGAGTCATACACGCACGTCGATTCCTCCGACTTCTAACATGACCAACCTTTAAAATTTGATTAATTTGGTCATGCCATGTTTTCCTCGGTCTGCCTCGACTTCGTACCCCATTTACATCATTAACGTATACTTTCTTAACCATTCTTTCTCCATCCATGCGTTCCATATGTCCGAACCAACGCAGCGATCCTTTCATAATTTTGTTCATTATACCTTCTTCCGCTCTACATTCCTTTCTTATATCAGCATTTGAGATTCTGTCGTATATCGTTCTACCACACATACGTCTTAGGGACCTCATCTCTACCGCATTTATTCTACTCTCATCCTTCTTTTGCCAGTTCCATGCTTCGCTTCCATACATTAAGGTTGGGACCAGAACTCCATTGTGAACGGCCGTTTTCGCTTTATATTATTATATTATAAATTATATTATTATATAATATTAGAAAATCCTATATTTTTAAGATAAACTACAAAATAAATATCGTATTCTGTAATCGAATTGTATCACAATTTGCCTAATACAATTTAAAATCGAAGGATGGGAGATTCAAGGTTATATTTTGACGTATTCCAGAATAATCGATGTCTCCAATTTGTAAGTATAAGATGAGCCACATCCATTGTACGGCGGATTACGAAAACTAAATATTATTCCGAAATGAGAGCTCAATATAACAGCACCGTGCCGTAGAGGTAAATAACAATAACTCTCAATTTATAACAAACTTGTACAACATATAATTATTGTAACTAATGAGGCTGCGCTGGGCTGGACGCGTCGTCAGAATGCCTGAGGCAAGACTCCCAAGGAAGATTATGTACTCTTAGCTTACCCAAGGAAAACGCTCACACGGTGGCCAGAGGAAGCGCTTTAGGGACTCCCTTAAAGGGAACCTAAAAAAGACTGGCATTGACTGTGATTGCTGGGAAAAGACTGCAGAGGACAGACCTATGTGGAGAACAGCAGTACATAAAGGCACACAAGACTCTGAAGCACAGCGCAGAGACGACGCCGCTGAGAGGAGGAGAAGAAAGGAGAGACCACTGGGAGACGGTGACGGCTCCATTACAAGCGCCTTCCCCTGCCCCGGATGCCCCAAAATATGTGGGTCCAGGATCGTGCTCTTCAGTCACATGCGGACCCACAACCGTGAGGGACAGTCTTCCTCAGACACGAGAGACAGCCGATGATGATTGTAACTAACTAACCATCACACCATCGTCATCCATTAAGGATGCAAGATAAGTATGTCAGAAAATGGACCGCTACACTGTCATGCAGCAGCAAGACTCATTAGAGGCATTCCAAAAAAGTCCCATATAACACAACATCTCAAAGAACTTCACTGGCTTAAAAGTCCAGAAAGAATCCCGTATAAACTCTGCTGGACAGTCTTCAAAGCGCTACATGGAATGGCACCAAGTTATATATCTGATCTCTGTATAACGGACAGCCTAAATACAAGGAAATCCACAGTTAGTTCGGCGAAATCCTCGGGGATCGAGCGTTCGCGGTAGCCGGTCTATCAGCTTGGAACAATCTCCCTTCACACCTCAGATGCATAAATGATCCGACAGATTACAGATCTAAACTGAAAACATTTTTTTTTGTATTTCAATACGCTTTTAGAATTTTTTTATACTAATATATTTAATAAGCCATTATAAAAATACACTCTCAGCTAACAGTAACAAAGGCACAGTTTTCAATAGTAAAGTATCAAAAAGAATATTATCTTTAATTTAGTTTCATCAAAAAACGCGAAATATATCAAGGCTTAAAATCTAAGAGAAAATGAATAACGCTTCACTCAAAATTGGATAAACGCGAACTATAATACATTTTTTTTTAATATTAGGCACCCCGCCCTTTTCTCCCGAGATACATATAACATGAATACTTACCCGTTTCAAGGCCCTGAAACATAAAATTTATGCTCAAGCATGCGTGAAGTCGGGTGAAATAAAACAACACTTTCGTACGAATTAATTGAAAATTAAAGAAGTGATTTCCTCGACTTAACGAATAATGCATTTCGTTGTATCTTGCAGAGTTTTTGTGGCGTACACAAATACCAGATATTGAATTATTTTAATTTCACCTGGTTTCAACAAAACCATAAAAATATTAATGCATTGTACGAATTTCGCAAAGTAAAAAATATAAATGATTAGAAGTAACATAATGCTTGAAAGAAATTCTTACAAATATTATTATTAGATTGCACGCGTCGAACAATAAAAAATAGCAATACAAAGAAATCAATGATCATAAACAAACTATTATTTACATTTAAAAAAAACTAACCTCACGCCGTCTCTCCGAAGGAGTAGGCAGAAGTAATGAACCGCCACACTGTTTTTTTCTCGCTTCCGCAACATTTCGTTACGACAGCAGGCAAGACACTAAGAGATCGCGTGAGGAACACCAGAATAAGAGAGATAGGTGAGGTTGAGGATATTATAAGATGGAGCAGACAGCGAAAACGAGACAAAGTTAGACTAGTGTTCAAAGAATGGACACCAACAGACTCCCCTATATTGCATTGCATAATCAGCCACATGGGACTTGTCCTAGTGGAAGACTCCCTAAAAGATGGAAGGACAGCTAGGAATCTACCTCACAGGAGGAGCAACACTCTGGAGAACAGACCATATAGGTCTACAACAAGGAAGAAGAAGAAGGTATTTATTATCTTCAATATTAATAAATTACTTTCAGTATTAGGAACAAGTTGATATTTTAAAATTAAAAACCCCTCGGAGACAAGTGAAATATGCGGTGAATGAATTATTAACGAAAATCGATTTATCCGTGAAAGAAAAATTGACGATTTCTATAAATAAGTAGACCATCACGTGACACATGACGTGCATAATACGGCATATAAGGAAGAAACAACTTCAGATAATACCTGTCATTACTAAACGTTCATGTTGTTATCAAACACAATAAAAATATTTCAAACATATGCAAATTTACACATACACATGATGATAACACAAATATTAGAATATTCTATCATAGTAGCATTTTATCCCACAATTGTTTGCTCAACTTGTACCTATTTCCCTTTATTGATGTCAAGATAGAATAAAGTGCCTGATTGGACAGTATTGATGTCCTTTTGCTGAGAATATATTTTTTACAAAGACCTAATAGATAATGCCCTAGCACGGTGAAACATCTTACTCTCACATAATATAATAAAACTTATAGAAAACGGACTATAACAACAATTCTTCACATGGAATTATCTATTATTGATAATAAAAAAAAACAATCCTTTTTTATTGTGAAGAAAATGTTTGTTCTTTTTAATGTTTTATTATATTTCATGGTAATGACATCTCTCGCCTTGCTTAAGCATTATCAAAGGCTTGGATTAGGATCATCTGGCATACGGAGGTCCAGCTCTAATAGTTATTCCTCTTATATCTGTTGGAAACATTGTAAGAAATGTGATTTGGTGGTTGTTTTGTGCTGGGGCAAGATATGTGGTCCAGAGTGCTCTTCAGAAAGAGGGCGAGAAAAGATTTAGGGTTTATACTAAAGTCCAACATTTTTTCACGCCAAGGCGAAACATGCGATTCCAATTAAATATAATAAAACTTCTAGAAAATATTTTTTTTCGTTAATATTAAGTATGCAATATGAAGTTTAAATCATCGTTCATGAAACAATAAAAAACTTATGGTTAAATTAGAGTTTAAATAAATAAGAACGACAACAACAAACCATCAGGCCGTTTCCTCGCAAGTGTAGGCAGAAAGAATGGATCGGTACACTACTTTAACCAAGACACACCTTTGTAGCTTCATACAAATAATAATTTAACATTTGATATAAAGCAAATAAACCACTTTATAAGTATTTTATCTACCAAAATATTACAAATATGAGATAATGAAGATCTGAATTAATCCCATATAGTGATAAAAAAATATAAATATAAATAAATACCAGGAGAACATAACGTTTCAAGGAGCTACAAGTTCACCTTGGAATTATGCGAATTGGTTTCAAATGAATTTCTTCCTGTAATTTTTTTCCCAGCATTGAATATGTAAATTTATATTAAGTCTTATACTCGTGTAAAAAAGTTAAATAAAAAACTGAAAGATATAAATATCATAATAAAAGATTGATTCTTATATAATAAACACGCGTTCTTCGTAACGAAGTTTATGTTATAAATATTTGTTATGTAACATGCAAACTCTAATGTGAAAAGTCCTTGTTTACGGCTCCTAATAATGTCATCAACCTACCTTGACTCGAGTGGATTGTAATCAGTAATCGCACACTAGCCCAGTCGGCGCGCGCTGTCCCGCCAGCGTTGTGAATAATCGAATCAATTCGATGTTAAAATAATCGAATCAATGCAACAATTTAAATAATCGAATATATCTGATGTATAAATTATTGAAAAAAAAATTTTGAATTGAAAAATAATCGTGCTTTTAAAATTGTTGAATGAAATCATGAGGAGAGACCATGTAGTTCGAATGGATAGTGACAGACTCGCATATACGAGTACAACCGCTTATGAAATTCCCCCGGACACCGCCCACCTGGAAGACCGCCCAAGAGATGGGGTTTGTGGATTTCTGTGTCACAGATCGTCAGATCTATTAAAAGAAAAAGAAGAAGAAGGAAGAATCGGTTATTTTAAATTAAGACATTATTTTTAATTATTATTCAAATTAGAGAGATCTATTTAAATTCCTATATTTTAAAAATAAAATATTCTATTTAAGCCCATAGAAAACATTTCATGACATTACAAACATATTGTTAAATTTTATTTTGTCATTTTTTTAATACTAGTTAATTTCCTAGCGTCCAATTAAGGCTTAAAATGCAATGCTGTCATATTCATTTATATTACATTACATGTTTTTTTTTCAAATAATATAAAAACGCAATGATCCTGAACTATGTAACTAACTTACTTAAAGAATGAACCGCCATAATGACATACTTATCTCGCTCCCTCAACATCCTCACATCGTGTCATGCATGCAAATCGATTCCTCCGATTCCTCACGTAGCCGACAATTAATGTTTGATATATTTAATCTTGCCACTTTTTCCACGGTCTTCCTCTATTTCTAGTTCCATATATTTTACATCGTTAACATTTATTTTCCATTCGTTCTTTCCATGTGTCCAAACCATCTAAATGTTATTTTCGTTATTTTGTTCATAACACTTTCATTCGCACCACATTCACTTCTTATGTTTTCATTCAAAACTATCATCCACAGTTTTCACACATTCGTTTAAGAGATCTCATTTCTACTGTAAATATTATAATATTATTATGGTTTTAAATCGTTGAATCAATCGGTATTCAAAAGATAATCATGAAAGTTCAATGATACGTAAGTATAAGATTTTATTCTAAATCAAGAAATTGTTTTGAAACTATTCGAATACTAAATAATGTATATATTCCCATTACTAGTGTTCAGAACTGCACAGCGCTGCCTGCCTAGCGCCTGCCTACTTCACCGGCAATGTTTTGCATACATTCCTCTGCAGCTGATGAATCATGCGGTGCATTAACCTCTCGCTAATTTATCTTAATCCACCTGAGAGATTTTTACATCGCTCTATTACAGTACTCTGCGCTATAACGAACGAGAAATGTTTTCAGCACTCCAGTGCACTTAAGCTTGCAAAACAAAATTATCAATATCTTTCGTGCTACAAAAATAATTATATTCCATCACCTTAACCCCCTTGCCGCGTCGAACAAGGAGAGTTAAAAATGATAAAAGACATTTTTCACATTTTAAACTTTGGAAAGAAGCTATTACTTGGTGGTTTGACGTATTTAAAATTAGAATTAAACACTTTTGAAAACGTTGTATAAAACCACTTTATTTTGAGTCAGGAGCGCCAACCGGTTTCACTCTGTAACGAGCTTCGTCAGGGCTATACACAAACAGTTTGTATATAGCCCTGACGAAGCTCGTTACAGAGTGAAACCGGTTGGCGCTCCTGACTCAAAATAAAGTGGTTTTACACAACGTTTTTTAAAAGTGTTTAATTCTAATTTTACATGTTTCACATATTAAAATTCAGTCCAATCTAGTTAAATATCTTCGTGCATAATTTCTTAAAGTACTTGTTTAAACGTCTTCTTTGGTGTGTGTGTCGTTCTTCGTGGTTATTTTTTCGACGCTTTCACAGCTAAAAATTGTACGTTTTCTCCAATAAGTACGTATTAAGACGTAGATTTAATTTTTAAAATGTGCTCTATTTATTATCAAAACTGTAATAGTGCGTTCAATATCCGGTGGTATTACAATTAAACATAATAAGATTTCATAATAACGCAACCTATTGGATGCAGACGCCGCGTCGCCATAGAGAGGTTTAACTATGAAGAGCTTAATATTTTTTA
The DNA here is from genome assembly GCA_022606425.2 of Lepidostoma basale. NCBI lineage: Eukaryota > Metazoa > Arthropoda > Insecta > Trichoptera > Lepidostomatidae > Lepidostoma > Lepidostoma basale. The sequence goes on along the minus strand of JAHDVF020001545.1, from coordinate 462,338 downwards.
TTATTTTACACCGAAGAAGGACTTTTACGGTCCGAAACATGGATGATAAAAGGGAAAAATTTTCTTCTTCTTCTTCTTTTAATAGATCTGACGATCTGTGACACAGAAATCATATCTCGTCGGATGATGAGATCCAGCTGTTCCTCCATCTCTTAGGCGGTCTTCCAGGTGGGGTGTCCGGAGGGGATTTCATAAGCGGCTGTATATGCGAGTCTGTCACCATCCATTCGGGCAGCATGGTCCCTCCAGTATCTTCTTCTGGATCTACTCTACTGAACGATATCCTCTATTTCGCAGGTTTTTCTTATGTCTACGTTGCGGACAAGATCTCGAAGGGTTTTTCCAGTAATCGATCTTAGGACCTTCATCTCCGATGTTCTTAGTAGTCCCTTGGTTCGCACAGTGTCAGCCCGCGTCTCTACAGCGTACGTCATGATAGGTCGCACGCATGTTTTATAGATTCTGATCTTGCTGTCGATAAGCATGTGCTTGTTCTTCCAGACCAGATTCTTCAGGCATCCTGACACGGCAGAGGCTTTACTGACTTGTTCACGTACTTCGGTATAAAGGTCACTTTGGCTGCAGATCTCCACTCCCAAATACCTAAAACTCATCACTTGCTCCACAGGTATATCATCAACAGTCAGCTTACATCTTGTAGGTTGCCTAGATATAGTGAGACTTTCTGTTTTGTTGACTGATATAGCCATATTTAGCCTTTGTGATACTGTGTGGAATTTGTACAACATTCTTTGCAGATCATCTTCAGACTCTGCTATTAATGCGGCATCGTCTGCATATCAAATGACGTTCACAGTTTTACTGTAAGAGAAAAATAGTGTTGTAAAATAACAACAGCTATTCAAATGTAATTTCTTCAACATTTGTTATATTTCCGTCTTTATTTTGTCACACCCATAAATGAGGATTAAGTACAAAAAGACTAACGTGCACTTCGATATTAAATTTCCATTGCTATAACTATATTTACAACAATAAATAAAAACAATTTAAATAATTTACTAGCAGCTCGTATTGGTAATATTCGGGTTTCGAAATGAACGCCATTAAAACGATGTTTCCATTGTGGGGATCTATATAAAATTCTAGGTGTTACAAACTGATTTGTGGCGTTGATTAGAGAAAATTAACTTTTAAGTGCTGAGCAAAAGTTTATTTACTCCTCACGGCGAGGCTTGCGGTTCGGCACGACCGGCCTAACTTTTTTTATACAGCGAATCACAAGTCGGACCGGAACCAATTGAGAGGTATCGCAAATTAAACACGTGTTTACATAACACCATCACAATATAGTGTCGAAATAAAAAAAATGACAGCATCCATCTTAAAATACATTAACTTCTATAGATTGGCACGGTAATTTGGAGTTTATCGTATCTAGTTTATCGTTATTTTCCCATAACAAAATTATTTTAACTCCCGTATACGTCAACACTTGACGACCTTCGTGGCAGAGTGGTAAGAGCTCTGACTTCCATACCGAAGGTCACGGGTTCGATTCCCGGCGATAGCAGTGTGTTTGTCACACTATCTTTGGTCTGGTGTAGAATTCACGTGACAATAAAATGGCGATAGATTGGCTACCCATCACATGTCATGAGAATCAATTTAATTGCTCAAATAAATTGTATACAGTAATTGGGTTCAAAAGAAAAGAAAAAAAAACTTGGATGCCAGACTTGGAAATCTACAACGGACTTAATTGGAAAACTACAGATGTTAATCAATATGTGCCTTTGTTCAATATTCAAGATCTTTTGGCGACAGTCTCAAAAGTCGTTCTCTGGGCCATGACAGACGAAAGGACAATCAGCGAACAAGTCGGTAGACACATTGTATCGGTAATTGCTATGTATCGGTCATATATAGCACTAAAATGGAACCCAGCCTGCATTGCAAAGGGCCCACACGAATGGGCGAAAAGGGCGAATAGGAGAAAAGACCGCGCCAGGATTGACGCCTTAGAAATGTTGTGTTGACGTCGCATGCTAAGAAACCGTGGACAGCAAAGTGGACAAACGACTCAGTCCTGAATGTGCTCAAAATAACAGAAAGACTGAGTGAGTATTGAGTTACTTTGATCACATTGCCATGAGAGAGCTGGATAACCTGGAAAAAAATATTGTAACAGGAAGTGTTTCAGGCAAAAGGATTAGAGGTACATCTTCTGCGCGGTGGTGTAACCAGTTAAGGAGATGACTAAGGGAGAGCTCTACTCGGTGATGCGGACTGCGGATATCAGAGAGGATTGGAGGTGTTTTGTTTTTAGTCACGGGCAGCTCCATGGATCACGAGCCTCAGTAATGAGGAACAATAAAATAAAGAAGGAGAAAAAACGATACGAGGCAGACAGAATCCCACAATTCGAATCAAAACGTAGACATCAGGTCGACGTGTAAAAAAGTCTAATTAAAAACAGGAGACCTCCTGAAATATTCTGCATTTGTTTTCGGATTTGCTTTACTCAGCGTATCTTAGCTTCCTTCAAGAAACCTCTCCATTGTGTCCTGTCTCTGGCTGCCTGCGACCTTCCAATTTTGCTATCCTAGAGCCCGGCAGTTTGTCACACAATCTAGGCCTGCCAACACTTCTACGTCCTATTGAATTGGTAAACAACTCTCCTTTAGGAGGGCTCCAGGACCACCGCGCAGTGCAATTTCTCTAGATTTATTATGACATAATTTTAAATACAGTCGCGCCTGCAATAATAAATGGAATGATTCACAACGTTTCAAGCTCATGACTCCCAAGTAGCATGAAGCTTTTTCGGAGATTATTATTTTGAATACTTTAACGTTGACTGGTTGATTGTATCACAAACTATTATTATACATCTCGTTGGCGTCAAGTGAAATTTCCGAATATCGCCCAATTGTTATAGTTAATTAAAATAACAATACAGGCAACATTTCGCAACGATTATTTTGGCAGGTGAGCGATAAACTGCCCCGTGGAGCGCACCCAGCGGATGTGAGCGTGAATCCATTGTGGTATTGTCATAATTCATAAACGAGCTGGAGCAATGAACTACGCGAATAGTATGAGGCGATGCACTCGCTCTGTGGAAATCTGTATCACACCGCAATGGCGCTGGCGGAAGGTGAAATGGTGTTCTGATGAAATATAAAGAATTATAAGAATAATATCTGATTGAGCCGTCCAGATTTATCCAAGCATGGTGTCCTTTAGCAATTTTACAATCCCCAATTAGTTATGAAATGAAAGTGTTCACAAATTAAAATGTACACAACGATCCATGGAGAGACGCTCGGCGTGTGTCTTCGAGATAAAATAAGAAATGAAGCAATTAGACGCCGAACCAAAGTTGCCGACATCACAGATCGTAGAGCTAAATTGAAGTGGCGATGGGCTGGACATATAGCCAGATAGGAAAATACCAGATGGATACCCAGAATACTGTAATGGAGATATGGAACAAGTAACTGGATAATCGGGAGGACACATAAAAGATAGTCCAATGATATAGCTGGGACGACCCGAATGCAGAAGAGACAAGTGAAGAAAAATGGAAGATGACTATATTCAGCAGTGGAGGGAAGAGGGCTAAAGAAGAAGAGGGTGGGAATGACATTTTTCACCTGTCTAAGGCATTGCCTTTGACTGTCCTTTTGTTATTTGAATACATAAAGTACATGGTTTTAATAACTCCCAACTGGGGTAACCCGTTCTAGGGAGGAAATGAATCGCCCAAATGTTACATGTTTGTGATGTCTTATTTGAATGATGACGAAAACATTTTTCGGGAAAGAAAAGAAGTCAAATCTTAACTCCATCAATGCATTTGAATTGATATGTTTCCACGAAAGAACCTACCGTTCTCTGCTGCAGCAAAACACAGGCCTAAATAACAAAGGCCGTAATCCAGTCTATGACAGCAGAGCTATTTCCTGCATTTACATATTACCGAATTTGATTACAGCTCCGACGTTATTCGACACTGGGTCATTGCTTTCTGTCAACATCGTGTCAAGGAAATTAAGCGTCCATTTGCATTTGCATAAATATGTAACACGTTACTATAATCCCGGATAACTATTGAATGTTTCAATAACAATTTTAGATATTGACAACTATTTAATGATTCAGTAACAAACTGAAATAAAATGATTTTAATGTGTTTTTCTCGACCCTGTATCAATTAAAAATATTTCGTGTGAAAATAACGCTTTGTGGTATTTAACATAATATTGATGAAAAATCTCGTATTATAGAAGTTTCGATATATTTTATGTTTAATTAAAATGAATGAAAACATCTGTCTTCTAGGAGTTTTATTATATTTTAGATGCATTATCAAATGTACATTTGATAATGCCCTAGAAGGGCGACACATGTCATTGCATCTAAAATATAATAAAACTCCTAGAAGACAGACGTTTTCATTCATATTAATTATTTAATATAGAGTTTAACATCATTGTTCAAGAAACAATAAATATTTCATGTAAGTTACGTGTTTCATATTTTAGGTATGTTATATAAATCGCAGATTATAATATAATTTTACAAAATGAAATGAATTTTTATAAGCTTATTATAAAATATTAATTTATAATATGATTCAATTATTAATTATTGTTTTAATTTAATGAAACACGAAAGCTTTTCCATGTCATCGTTTAAATATAATATTAAAATGGTGTATCATTATAACACAATCACAATCTGAAAATCACTAATCATTATAGTCTGGCAACCTTGAGATATTCTAAATACGTCCACGAGGAATAAAACCGTTATATTATTTCAAAACGAAACTCGAATTGACGAAAACGTTTTGTTCTTTTCTAATTTGATTCAATACATAATCAATACAAAATCAATCAATTCAAACATGCGTTAAAAAAAGAAATATAAAAAAATGACATATGAAAAAATAGAAATTGATAAGTGTCGATAATGAAGTTACATATATGCTGTATAAGGGTTTCCCAAACTATGTTTCGCAGAACACCAGTGTTCCGCGACAATTTAAAATGGTTGTATACACTGCAATACACTTAAAGATCTTCTGTTTCGTATTGAAAGACGAATAATGATCAATCTTCACTGATGTTTATGATGTCAAATATTTAGGAACAGGACCATATTTTCTCACACCTTGCGCATGAAAGAGGTGGAGTATGCTGTTTTTACTTGACCGTCTGGCAAATCATGTCAATTTAACGCATTTGCCAAGATTAACAGAACAATTAGCCGCAACAATATATTATAATATTGTTGATAAACCTGAATATATAAAAAATACATGTAAAATATTCAGCATATTATTTTTTTTAAATCGCTCTTTACATCATGACAGCATGACCCAAATCGATGTAAAGGGTATTATAGCTATCATAGTGATTCTCGTGACATGTGATAGGTAGCTAATCTATCGCTATTTTATTGTCACGTGAATTCTACACCAGACCAAAGACAGTGTGACAATCACACTGCCCTCGCCGGGAATCGAACCCGGAACCTTCGGGGTGGCAGTCAACACACTTACACTCGGCCACGAAGGTCGTCTTCAGTGTATAAATTCTAGAAGGAAAAGTCTGCGGAAAGTTTTATGTAAGTACATATTTTTAAACTTAAAATTTAATCGAAATTCAACTGAAATTAAGTGTTATGTTAAAATCTTTGAGTTTACGAAGTGTTCTATTGTAGAAAAAGTTTGAGAAAACTTGCTGTATATAATTATATGTAGTGACTCACGTTGTTTTCAGTACAGCATTTTTTTAAAATAATTTCCGTACTGTATCAATTTCTCGGGGTCAAATAAGCAGTTGGATTCTTCACCTCGCATTAGCAATGCGCTCATTCATCGTTCATGCCGAAAAGCAGTGGAAAATTCCTGAAAGTTAACACCAAACAGCGATCGCACGTGGTTCGCCTTCACTCACCGGCTCGCTACGGTTCGCCCCCGAGGCGAATAGTGTGTGTGTACTACGGCACCGATGAATAATCTCTATCGCGAGTGTATTATTATGCACCAACAGGTAATAATTACTTGTAAAAGCCAGAGCTAAAATCACTACTCGAGCTAGAGAACTAATATACAAGGTGTCCCAAAAGAAAGTTTACATTTGAATTCAGAGCGTTCGATGCTCGAGACGGCTTCTTGGTGCCTGAACTGCAAAGCTTTCCTGGCTATAAACCAATTATTTATTTATTTAATAAAGTTACAAAAAAATACAGGAACAATTTAGAACTTATAAAACAATCTTTCATAAACAATTAATTAATAATATAAAAATCCCAAATGAAAAAAACATTAAATATCGGTACTTAGAACATATTGAAAGCATTTTCAACGAAAGATCACAAGAGAACCGGCATCTCATTTGACAATGCGTTATATAATTTAAATCCTCTATAAAAAAACACCATTCTCTGTACTTTCAAGTCTGGGTCTCCGGAGTCGGAATCTATCACGACCTTCCGTCAAATAGTCATGTATTTCATAACTATATGCTACATTTTAGTTAGATATGTCGGCACCATATTACTCGTAATATGGTTCCAGCAGGACGGAGCAATGTCACACACGTCAAATACATCTCTAACACAAATTCGTGAAATTTTCCCTGGCAAATTGATCTCTATAAAAGGTGGCATAAATTGGCCTCCACGTAGTCCTGATTCAATCACTATGGACTTTTTGCTGTGGGATTATCTACAATCTAAAGTTTAAGCCAATAAACCGATTTCCCAGGCGCATTTGAAAGAAAATATTCGTCACGAAATTGGCAGCCATCACGGAGTCTACCTGCCGAGCCGTCATAAGAATTTTTACAGTTCGACTAAATGAGTGCCGCGAACGCGAGGGTTTACATTTGAACGATATTATTTTTCAAAAATTGGGTACTTTTTTTCAATCGATCCACTAAATATAAACTTTCTTTTGAGACACCTTGTATATAAAGAAAGACGATCATTACGTACGTGCTTTACAATTTTCGCACAGCACATATCACGAGTAACAGTTTATAATAAAATTTCATCCGACTGTTCTAAAGAGCAGATCATGACCTTCTAAAGAGCATAGCACGACCTTCGTGGCAGAATGGCAACGGCTATGACTGCCACATTGAAGGTCCCAGATTCGATTTCCGGTGATGACACTGTGATTCTTATATTAGCATTATATCATAAGTTTAATTTTATTATTTACGAAGATTTATATTTTAAGTGAACCGTTTTGTAAAATCAATTACTCCAAAGGCGTACTATGAAAAGACTGACCGTAGTCTCTTAAATTTAACATCTCTATCATCATACTTAAATATTAACATGGAGTTTATTCCACGCCAACGGACCCGAAATACTGAAAGCACGATCGTAGAAACTTTCCGTATTGGCTCCGAATTGAAAAATGAAATGACGTAAAAAAAAACAGTTTACATCTATAATATACAGGACAAAGGTGGCGATGAGCGGGACATGTCGCTCGCGATCCAGATGAAAAGTGGACAAGGCGACTGCTTTGCTGGTGGCCAAGGACGGCAAAGCGTGGAGTTGGGCGCCCACAGTTGCGTTGGCGCGACGATATCCGGAGAAGTGCGGGAAGTGCTTGGATGCGGATCGCTCAGAATAGAAGAGAATGGAAAATGCGAGAGGAGGCCTACGTCCATGAGTGGACGGTCAATACAGGCTGAAGAAGAAGAAGAAGACATGTATAATTGTTAGACATCCACTTATTTCTAATTAAAAATGGCGTCCAGTGAGATTAAAAGGAAAGTAAAAGTGGGATAACGAAGCGAGCGGGTGGTGCCACAAGCGGAGGTACTAATAACTACTATTATAATGAGATCCCCAGCCTCCAGTACGTGCAGCATGCGCCGGGCGCGTACCTTACTAAAGTGCGCTAACTGAATGTAGGCAACCAGTTTGAAGATTAGAAAGTACTTGGTACTCTCTCTATCTCCGCTGTCACATACGATTATTGCAAGCTCGGGTGTATTAACACGCAGCGGCAGTCATCCCAAACAAGCCATAAGCTGCTCTTTTGCTATATATAATTTTAAAAATAACTTATAATAAGATCTCTTAGACGAATGTGTGGATACTCTGTGTATGATAGAGTGTCGAATGAAAATATAAGAAGTGAATGCGGTGCGAATGATGGGGTCATGAACAAAATAATGAAAGGATCATTAAGACGGTTTAGATATATGGAAAGAATAAATGAAGAAAGAATGGTAAAAAAAATTATATGTTAATGATGTAAATGGAACCAGAAATAGAGGAAGACCGAGGAAAACGTGGCACGATCAAATAAATCAAATATTGAATGTCGGCCATGTGAGGAGTCAGAGAAATCGACGCGCGTGCATGACACGATGAATGAATGTTGAGGAAGCGAAAGAAATATGTCAGGAAAGAAAAGTGTGGCAGTCCATTATTTCTGCCTACACCTTCAGGGAGACGGCGTGATGGTTAGTTAGTTAGTTAAAAATAACTTTATTTCCCTTTTCTTTTTTATATGCCTACTTTGTATATACAACACTTATATTAAAAAAATATATATTACATAGACACGTTTGGGACAAACAGTCCTTCTTCAGTAAAGATACATTTTAAAAAATATTATAAAATTGTTTACATGATCTGTCAGATGAAATTTGCGTTGAAATTTTGCATGTTAATAATAGAAATATAACTTTGAGCAATCTTGAAATTTTAGAAATTCTAAATGAATTAAAAATAAAAAAAATATTATAAATAATCAAATAAATTTAACGTCCAATGTTTGATTTATTTCCTTTGTTGTAAGTAATTACCTGAATCCCAATAAGAACTTTAAATTATTATTTTGAATCATAATATTTGTTATATTATAACAAAAGCATAAACGTTCCAAAATAAATCTTTATAACATCTGTCAGATCATGTAAACAATTTTATAATCTTTTTTAAAATGTATTTTTACTGAAGAAGGACTGTTTGTCCGAAACATGTCTATGTAATTTTATTTTTTGAACATAAGTGTTGTATATACAAAGTATATAAAAAAAGAACCATCATAACAACAACAAAAAAAGTGTGGCGTATATAAAAGAAATAAAAAATTACTAACCACATGATTGAAGTGTTCAGATATGATTGCATGATGAGATTAGAAAATGGAATATTAAAAAAAAATAGGCAACTTTAGTGACGTCATCGCAATGTGTATCACGTGGACTTGAACCTCCTTGCATACAAAGCTTCTCTTATGGTCTTATGGAAACATTGTTAGATAAGTAATGTGTTGTTGGTTTTTTGCCAGAATGTTTTACATATTGCTTCTTAACCGTCGCGTTGCCATGTGGTCAATTGAGTTTCCACTGCCAATTTAAAGTTGATTTTCTTAAAACCTATGGACCCTAATATTATAAAAAAAATTGTAATCCTCCATTTAAGTGTTCTCAATATTTCGTAATAAAAAAAAAAGCAAAAAATTACTTCCTTCATCCCAAAAAAAAATATTTTCTAAGACTGCCCTCACCTTCATTCGTGTTAAGGTAGAATTTGTTTTGCTAATATTTACAACTTTATCAAAAGTGACAAATACTTACTCGCTGTTTTGAACGTATTATAAATTATATCTTTGACCTTTTCAATAGGTACGTAATAATACCGACTGGATGAAAACGCAGCACGTAACTTAATAATATCAGAACTGTGAAAATATTAACACTTTACCAAAAGGGACAAATATTAATACGTACTCGTTGTCTTGAACGTACTATACATTTTGCCTAGGTGCCTTTATCCTCGCCCCGCCGGCCGCGGCGCGCAGACAAGTTTATACCCGATGTCCAGTCGCCCGTATGCTGTGACGCATTACATATCAGAAATCGCATGGTTCCAGAAAAAAATTAATAATGATATGTTTTTCAAATAATCCATGTATGTTATAGATATCAATCTATTCCTAATGAAATTCCCTACAAGATGACATAAATTAAATTTTGATTCATCTAGTCATATGCTTGATATTTAGATAAAGTTAGCGGTAAACTGAACTTACCACATGGGAGCGAGCGTTTTGTTTTGAACACGGTACGTTAAAGGTTAAACACTGATGTAAGTCTCCCTATTAAATGTATAGTAAAACGTACATTTTCTAGAAAACTAACTAACCGTCATGTCGTGTCCCGAAGGGGTAAGCAGAAATAATGAACCGCCACACTTTTCTTTCCTGACTCACTTCTCTCGATTCCTTAACATGCATACATCGTGCGCATACACGCACTTCGATTTCTCCGACAACTAAAGTGACCAATATTAAATATTTGATTTATTTGATCGTGTCACGTTTTCCCCGGGCTATTTTTTCCGTTTGCATGGTTAACATATACTATATATTCGTTTTCCATAAGTTTGATTATATTTGATAATGCAACAATTTCTTTTTACGACCAAGTTTACAATGTACTGTATTTATGTTTAACCACTTAATGCTTTTGAACGAGCAGTGTTCGCGCGCGGCTCACGTATCGTATCGCGCCAACCCGAGCACTGCTCGTGCGGTTCAACTTGTTTGCGTTACATAAAGTAAACTAACAAACTAGGTTCGCCTCTTTTTTGATCTTGACAACTTTAAAATTATATAAATTCTTCAAATTAAAAATAAAATCACTTGATATTTTTGGTTCTATTTTTTGTAAAAAAATTAAAAAACAAGCATTGTGATTAATACGAATGAAAAAGTGGTTAATATTAGGTCCTTACATATGAAATTGGCGTTTTGTATGGGAGGAATATAAAGTTGATTTTTTTTAAATATAATATATTTATTTAATCAAAGTACCTATGTACCATTGCTATCTATGCACTTTTGCCATCTCATAGGTAGTTCATCGATCCCTTTAGTAAAAAAAACATTCGGACGGGAATCAATAAAATCTTTGAAGTCGGTTTGGACTGCCCCATCGGAGTTGAATTTTTTCCCTTGCAAGAAGTTATCCAAATTTCGAAAAAAATAGTAATCTGTTGGGGCAAGGTCCGGAGAGTACGGTGGATGTCTTAGACATTCCAATTGAAGCTCTTCTAATTTGGTAGCCGTCTGTTGTGCAGTGTGTGGTCTAGCGTTATCAGGAAGCAGCAGTGGCCTAGAGCGATTAACCAGCCTCGGTTTTTTGGATTTTTTTGGAGTCAATTTTCGCTTGGGGCATGGTTTGGCTGGTTCGGCAGGGTTCAGCCATTGCGATGAGCGCTTCCGATTATTATACAGGATCCACTTTTCATCACAGGTAATGATTCGATTCAAAATCCCTTCATTATTGTGCCGGTTGAGTAATGCAACGCAGCAGTCAACGCGCGTTTGTTGATTTGCTTTACTCAATTCGTGAGGTACCCACCTTTCAAGCTTTTTCACCTTCCCAATTTGCTTCAAGTGGATTAAAACAGTTTTATCACTAACACCGCAGCCTGCAGCTAACTCGGACGTGGTTTGCGATGGATCCGCTTCCACAATAGCCTTCAATTCTTCATTATCAACTTTGGTCTCCGGCCGTCCACGGGGCTTGTTCTGCAGGTCGAAATTTCCAGAACGAAAACGTTGGAACCAAAAACGCACTGTGTTTTCTTTTGCGGCACCGTCGCCATACACATCATTAATCCTTCGAGCCGTTTCTGCAGCACTGGTGCCACGGTGGAACTCGTACTCGTAAATAACGCGATATTTCAAGTTTTCCATTTTGTAAACTGAGTGACGCAAAGAAAAAAAACAATTGAGGAAAAAACAAATGAATTATAATTTTCGAAACACAAATACTTGAGTAAATAGCAGTATAAATTTGAATTTGGAATTCCTAACCAAAGAGAAGATATTTGAGATCAAAGTTGCCAGTGCGACAAAACGCCAATTTCATATGTAAGGACCTAATATATCACTTTGGTGTTATTATTTTTTTTTCTATTTATTGTATTGTATTATCATAACATTCAAAAAAGCATTTTAAATTAACCAGTAGGTTTTTTATTAATGAAATTTAATTATATATTAATTTTATATTTTTTAAATTACGAATGGTCAAATACTCGGCCGCACACTTCGCCTGCGCCTTGTAAAACTATCATATTTATGAAGACTTGTACTCGAGTATTGTTGGCACACGCGCGTATCCCTAACAGTTTGTACATTATAGGTACATTACTTTTTCTCAAGAGCGTACGTGATACGGGAGAGGGCAGAATGGTACAGTCACAGTGAACGTATCACGTACGTTCAAATACGTAGGGTAGTTAAAAAAAACAGATATATTTTCATGCGTGTGAAAATGTTCATGCGGTAACTGTAAAAAGCGCCTTATCTTATAATTAATACAAATTATAAACGTGGCAACATTAATCAGGCAATGACAGTTTCGTGTGCAAGTGTTTGATATTTGAGGTTATGCCGTTTTGATATTTTGTTTTCAAACAACAAAGTCGCTAGATGTCACTTGAGCGGTTTTGCATTTAAAAAGTCGATGTTATCGAGCATGACGCGAATATTCCATTGTTTACACGTGTGTGAAATGTAAATCGTTCGGAGCTCTCGTTACCTCAATAAATACACATATATTCGAACAGAATTATACACGTAAAGATAATTAAGTATCAACGTGCAAAATATAATGTGGATCATAATTTTAACCCTTTAGCTGCCAAAAGCCGATATATCCGCTTTTGTTACACTAGCGAGAAATGTCATATCCGACAGATTGAAGTCTTCTTCTTCTTCTTCGGTTTTGATAGACTCAAGAGTCTGTTATTTCAGAAGGGTCCTCTTGAGACGCTGAACTCCAGCTTTCTCTCCACCGTTTCGGGGGTCTTCCTGGTCGGCGTTCTCCGTTTGGCGTTCCATGGAGATCTATGTATGGAATCCTATTTGAGCTCATTTTTTCTACATGTTGATGACAGTATCGCCGCCTTTGACGTCCCTATCTGACCACATCTTCGACCTCACAGATTTCTCGGATTGCTGTATTCTTGAATTGAAGTCATGATTTATAAAAGAATCATATACATTTTAGACAGAGTGTGAGGGAGTGAGTCAGTGGTACATGTTATTTACGATTTGGATATATCTTTAATAAAATAATCACATTTAGAATTGAAAGACAATTTATAAATTAAAGGTAGGATCAAAATTGCTGGCAAACAAAGGGTTAACGCACCCGCTTAAATAAATAAGTAAAAAAAATAAGGAAAAGTCTGTATTAATTTTCTTCTACCTTCTTCTATCTTCGCCTTCACTTTATATTGTGGACTCACATTTGAATAGAATGAAGAAACTAACTAACTAACAAACCAACACGCCGTTCCCCTGGAGAGGTAGACAGAGAGGATGTATATCACATTGTTCTATCCTGACATAACTCTCGCGCCTCTTCTACATACACACATCGTGACATGCACGCTCGTCGATTGTTCCTACTTCGAACATGGCCGCCTTTCAGTAAATGATTAATTTGGTCATGCCATCTCTTTCTTGGCCTTCCTCGACTTATTTTTCCATTCACACTACTTGTATATATTTTTTTTAACCATTCTTCCCTCATCCATTCGTTCCATATGTCCAAACCATCTAAGTGACCCTTTCTTAATTTTATTTATCACGAATTCATCCGCCTTACTTTCCTTTTTACTTCATCATTAGATATTCTATCATACATTGTTTTTCCGCACATTCATCTTAGTGACCACCCTCATTTCTACGGCATTTATTCTACTTTCATCCTTCTTCTGTCATCTCCAAGCTTCACTTCCATACATAAGGGTCGTCACTAGAACTCCATTGTGCACTGCCATCTTTGCTTCAGTCGATATTTTTCTATTTGCGGTAATGACTTTGAGTGCACTATTTATTTTGTTTCCAGCTCCAACCCTTCTTCCGATATCTTTTTCCATTCTTCCAACACTCGTAAACATAATTCCCAGATAAACAAATTCCTTCCTTTTCAAAAACCATAACTTTAAACTTTCCACAACATTTTTGATTTGCAGACATGTTACGATTCTTCTCCAGTGCATGTTTTTTTTAATTTATGATAAAATTTGGGCATCAAAGAAGAACCGAAACATATATGCGAATCAAAAAATAAGGTATTGTGAAAATACAATGTGTTATTCTATTTATAGAAATGTCTTTCAATTTTAACCATTCTTTCTTCACTCATGCGCTCCATATGTCCAAACCAACCATTTCTCCATTCTCCATTCTCATTCAATCCCGTCCATTCTCTCTGCCTACCCCTGCGGGAAAACGGTGTGATGGTTTGTTGTTGTTGTTGTCTTTCAATTTTATTTCATTGAAAAAACCCCAATTGTGCTAGAGTTATAAGGTTGTTTACTTCTTACATGCTATCATTATTTATCAAATTTATTTTTAACTTATGTCTGGGTAAACACTTTTGTTCTATTGGTGAGTTATTGTTCAGTTTAAGGGGAATAGCCACTGTGACGGCCGAAAATATAAGTGATTTTCGGGATAATTAAGGAATTTGGGAATCGCGTTTTTATTTTATTTTATTAAATGTACATTTAATATATTGTAGTTTTAATATTTTTTTATTGGAAAATATTTAATAGTAACAAAATTATCAGCGTTGCTGTATCTGTAGAGTCTTTAAATTCATGGCCCCATCGATTTCTGGAAAAGGGGTTCTCTGAAAAAATAAAACTTAATTTCATTATAATCTGTAAGAATGTAGTTATCGTTAAGCCCGTTTTTTTTTAATTTTTATCAAAATTGCGACCGATTGAAAATTTTTCAATTTATTTTTTGTATTCAAGCAGTCTTAAAAAATATTATATAATAGTAAAAATCAAAATTTTCAAAATCAGCTACACTTAACGATAGCCATTGCAAAGACAAATAAAACAAACGAAACAATTTGAAAATCGGTTTATAACTGCTCGAGTTATCGATGCGACCAGTTTATAAAAAATGTTTTGAGAAAAACGCGTTTTTTAAAAAGTTTTTAGTCCATTTTTCTCACTATAAAATCATGTATCTTCTAAAATACGAGTATTTACACTAACATCAAGCTATCGAGTCCTGGGCCATATGATGGTTCTTCCTTTTTATCTCCAGGGTGTTCTTAATTTTTATAAAATTTTAATGACCCTTTCCATGCGATACTCAGCAGCTTCACCCGGTTAGCATCGCGGTCGTCGCAAGGACAGTCACTAAAATGACTGTAACACAGTCAATTTTTGGAATTTTGTCCTAAATTTTTTTACACATATTTTCGAATGTATAAACTTTAAATTAAAATAATAATAAAAACAAAATCGCGGTGGCTATCCCCCTTAAGTACATTATGCAATATCTTTGATTGTCCTGTCTTTGTATGTGCATTTAGTAAGTCATATATGTTACAGTTTCTATTCCAGTGTATTTGTACGTCCTTTGATTAGTTTGCAGCTACTGTCAGCTCTTCCATGATCACTATGTGTACAATATTCAAGTTCTCAAATTTAGGATACCCTAGCAAAGCGAAACATGTCATTCCCATAAAATAGAGCTCCTACGAAGCAAGACGTTTTCATGCATTTTAATTACTAAATATGGAGTGAACATCGTTGTTAAAGAAACTTAGATAAGATTGATTATTTATTTGAAATGTGTGAAAACTTTATGAAATGTATAGGAAAATGAATACTTAAAAGGGAAAAAAAAATTTAAATACATAAAACAACAATAACAACAAAACCATCACGCCGTTTCCCCCAGGGTAGGCAGAGAGAATGGACCGCCACATTACTCTATCCTGGCACACCTCTCTAGATTCCTCCACATTCATACAGCGAGTCATGCACGCACGTCGATTCTTCCGACTTCTAACATGACCAACCTTTAAAATTTGATTCATTTGGTCATGCCACGTTTTCCTCGGTCTGCCTCGACTCCGTACTTCATTAACGTATTCTTTCTGAACCATTCTTTCTCCATCCATGCGCTCTATATGTCCGAACCAACGGCAACGCGGGATGATTTTCATAATTTTGTTCAAAATACCTTCGCAGAAAAATAATTTAAGGTTAACGCGCGTGAATGCAACAGGAAATGAAATCAAATACACGCAGACGATGAATTTTAGTACATATGATACGATACATAGTCGCAAGCCCATTTTGTAAACATTTCTAAGTTGTGTACACGTGAAATGGTGATATGAATATGAAGGTAAAATAGTAGCACGAGATAAGCACTGTGGGTGCCTACTCCAATATGAAGTACGCGCAGCGTAGGGCATTGTAACCGATAAAGATAACATTCGCCAAGGTTCAACGCTCCGGTACAAGAGATTGGAAAACGAGACGGGGATATTAATTAACTAAAGGTGGGAATTAATTAATTTAATGAAATATTCCCTCGCGCCTTGTTATAAAACACCCACGCTAATCAGGGGCGCGTGATGATATTAATCTGTGCCTGTATTGATATTTTGATATCGCGTGATCCTTTTAGAATATGGGAAATCGTACATGTGAAACAATTATCCAAAGTTCTACAAAATTAACACATTGCTTGAAGTTACGTAAACAAGCTCTTGCCAAAAAATATATATGCTAAATATTAATTTTCATAAGGCGTTTATATAATGAAATTTCGAATAATAACGAATTTTTGTATAAATAAAAACACTAAATTTTAAAAAATTTCGTATGAAGCATTCACTTTGGGGTAAGACATTTAAAAACACTGCACTTTGTTTTTCACCAGCGGTTTATAGTTGTGAAAAACAAAGTGCAGTGTTTTTATTTTATTTTAATTTTAAATATAAATAATAAAAAATACCAAATGTTTACATGAAGCACTCACTTTATGGTTAGACATTTTAAATTTATAGATATAAAATAATAAAACACTTTGTATATAACCACGGTATGGTTATTAAAATAGATTCCAATTAGTTTCGTTTGGACCCAAGTTTGATCAGAGCTTCATCTCTGATTTAGCTTGGTTCCAAGCGAAACTAGTGCATCAATTTTATTAACCACACAGTGGTTAAATACAAAGAGTATTATAATTTCATATGCAATATATAAAATTAAAACACTGTTTTCCCACTTTTCAGTATTTTTCTCGACATCTTAAGATGGTTTTATACTTTCATCGTCGGGAAAACGATATACAGTATCAAAATCGTTTTCCCGATGATAAAGTTGTACTCAAAACCTTCGAAATATGTCGAAAAAAATATACCCAAAAACAGAAAAATATGTATTCATAAACGACATTTATTTGAAGCCGTTAATTGAAAACAAACCATAAGCGCATGTGATCTAGATACAATTGTTCTACAACAAAAAGTGATATATAAAGGAAAATGAAGACAATGAATACGAATGAAAACCTATGTTTTCTAGAAGTTTTATTATATTTTATGGGAATGACATACTCCACCAATCTGAGGCATTATTAAATGTTATTATCAAATACATGCCTTAGCAGCAGTAAAACATGTCATTCTCATTAAATTGAATAAAACTTCTAGACAATAAACATTTTCATTAATATATAATTTGATAAAGAAACGTATATTCTCCCTAGAGCTAAAAGTCCGAATACAATCCACAATCCCGAAACAAGGTTGGAGAATTTTTAACTGAAAGATGAATAACCTTTACGTATGTATTATAGTTATATAAATCTAGTATAAACATGTTTAAAAAATTCGAAATTATATCATTTTTTCACATTGAATAATTCATACTAAAAAATATTAGATAGTGAGTTATCTACTCGTATGATTTAACACAAGTGCGAAAATAACAGAACTAAACGTTTGATGATGATAACGAACGATACAGAAAAAAAACAGTGCGTATGTACACTAATAAAATATTTACATACGTATTTCATATTACAGTGTCATTATGTCAATTGAAAACAAACAGATAGCAGCATGCCCGACTGTCTGCCGAGAAAAACAAACAACAATGTACCGATCTGTGTTCAAATTGATAAGATATTGGCAGTGGAAAATTTATAAAGAATAATGACAATTTAAATGATTTATACAGATTTTAATCTATGGTTAAATGCACAGATAAGAGAAAAAGAACAAGCTGCGAGAACGTGATTAGCTATTTTAACTGACTAACTAAATTATTAAAATGGACACATTGAAATAATGAATAAATAAATAATGATAAAGATATGTTAACGATGTAAAGAGTACAAGATAAAGAAGAGACGAAACTGATATCCGGGAGCTATCCGGCCTTGTTTTACAATCCGGCCGGATACCGGATAATAAGTTAATATCCGGCTAGATAACAGATAGTTTAAAAATATCAAATTTTGATTAAATTGATGCAATTAATGCTACTCTCCATATAAGATATGATACTTAATCAAAAAATAAACACGTGCCAAAAGAATGAAAATCCGATAATTTGAAGTTGTTTATTTATTGCAAATACGTAGGTACAAGGGTACAAAACAGTTGATTAATATTCAAAGTTAACTAAAGGTTAACTCTGAAGAATGAACACATATTATTACGTAAATTTTATACCAGACCAAAGACAGTTTGACAATCACACCGCCATCGCAGAATGAACCCGAGACCTTCGGTGTGGCAGTCGAAGCACTTACCACTCGGCCACGAAAGTCGGCATTAATCCTACTTTCATCTTTCTTTAGCCAATTCCATGCGTCACTTCCAAAAAGTTAATTAACTTAATAGTATTATTAAGCAAATATTTAATTAATACGAATGAAAACGTCAGTTTTCTAGATGTTTTATTATATTTTATGGGAATGACATGTTTCTCCCTTCTAAGACATTATCAAATGTCAGAAGACAAAAGACATTTGATAATGCCTTAGAAGGACGAAACATGTCATTCCTATAAAAATTAAAAAAATCATTTAGAAAACTGACGTTTTCATTCGTATCAATTATTTAATATGGAGTTTTACATCATTGTTCAAGAAACAATAAATTAAGCAAATATGTTTAAACACAGATTACATATAAAAACGTTACATATATTTAATTTGATACGTTTAGTAAAATAATATTATCTCTTTTATAAATTAAGGAGATAAGATATTAAGGGCAAGGTTCGTCGTAATAGGGCTATTTACCCCTTGTTACATCAAAATGTTATAAATAGTAAAGTTTGATAAGACGGCCCGTAATTGGATTTGTCAGTACGTCTGTTACCCCTTCAAATTCACGTACAACCCTTAATCACATTAAAAATATATACCATACAATCACGTAACATACTAGAAATATTTTAAATGTCATCGTGAATAAACGTTATCTTAAAATAAAAGTGACTAATAAAACGGTTGGTGGTCTAGTGGGCAAAACGATTGTCTCCCGACCGAGGGATGTTCAACCCTAAGCACGACCAGTTTATTCTTCATAATAACAAGTATAATAAAATCTTATACCATTGATTCAACAATGATGTGAAACTCTATATTATATCTTCTTCTTCTTCGTTTGCTTTATTTAGGAGTGTGTCCTGCTATTTCTCGGAGCCTGTTCCTGGGATGCAGATGTCCAACTGTCTCGCCATCTTTTAGGTGGTCTTCCTGCAGGTCGATTTCCTGTTGGTACTTTATTTGCAGCTATATTTACCACTCTTTCAGAACAAGCTCTTTCCATTCATGATCTCTCCAGTAGCGTCTTCTCAGTCTTCTCCGTCGCACGACATCTACTTCATTGCAGATCTTTCTTATTTCAGAATTTCTTATTCTGTCTCGGAGTGTCGAATCCGCAACGGATCGGAGAGTCTTCATTTCTGTGGTTCTTGGGAGACTCTTTGTTCTGATGGTGTCGGCTCTCGTTTCTATTCCATGTCATTATAGGACGTATATATTATATCATTAATACGAATGAAAATGTCTGTTTCCTAGAAGTAAGCAATCCGTTAGTTTCAGGGCGAGTTATCAAAAACTAAAGGACTTAAAATCCGACATTTAATATTTGATTGATTTGATTATGTCAGGTTTTCACATCATTAACATATATTTTCTTCAACATTATTACTTAATCCATTATTTCCGTGAGCCCAGGATATCTTAATGAACCTTCTTCTTCTTCTTCTTCTTCTTAGTGTAGGCCTTGTTGCCTGTTTCTTATAGGAATCGGCCTCCTGCGAGGTCGACTCCCAGCTGTCGATCCATCTCTTTGGTGGTTTTCCCGGGGGTCGGCGGTGCAACACAATGAGGGGGGAGGGGTCTGAAGGGTTCCATTCTCCTTACGTGTGCATACCAGTATTTTCTCCTTTGCCTTCCCCACCTAACGACATCTTCGACCTCACATATTTCCCTTACCCTTAATGAACCGGATTATAAAAAAATATTTATTAATTCGATGGACGGCTTGACTACGGTGGGTCAGTATTGCATTTGAACGGCTGTAACGTTGAAAGGGTGGAAAATTTTAAAGACCTCGGCAGCATACTAACACAATCTTTTATCCCAGATGTAGAGATAAAATGCAGAATTGAGGCAGCAAGAGCTACCTTTAATAGAATGAAATCACTCTTCTGAAATGATAACATAAACTTGAAACTTCGCCAGAGAATGATCAAATTATGTGTGGTCTGATTTATTGTATGGATGTGAAACGAGGACCTTAAAAGTCAACTCAATAAACAGACTGGAAGCATTTGAAATGTGGACTATCGCCTAATGCTTAGAATTCCCTGGACAGACATGGTTACTAATACCGAAGTCCTGAGGCGAGCTGGAGTTGACAGGGAACTGTTATCAACTATCAAGGTTCGAAAGATCTCACATCTGGGTCATATACTGCGTGGGGAAAAGTACCACGAACTGATATTGGGGGGGAAAATTGAGGGACGCCGAGGGCCCGGTAGGAGACAGATGTCCTGGCTGCGAAACGTGAGAGATTGGACCGCCACCCGAAGTGTGGAGGAGCTGTTCCGAGCGGCGCAGGACAGGGACAGGTTCACCGAGGTGATCGCCAACGTTGGGGGGACCCGACAGGAGAATTCAATAGACTCCTACTTATTCTTCTTTCTTTAGGACTGTGTCCTCCGAGTGGTCTTCCTGGAGGTCGGCTGCCTATTTGTACATTATTAGTATCAACATTAAAAAAAAAATCGACGGGATTCTGTAAAAATTGAAAATTTCTGTTTTCGCGTAGTTATTTTTATACATAGAGATGTATATTATTTAACCAAGGATGCTCCACTCTATCGGCGGGAATATTTAAAGTTTACGCGTTCTAGCGATCAATTTGCCGGAGGAGATTTAATCCCGGCCCATTGACTCGCATAATTCCTGCCGCAGCGGTGGAAGGCAATGCTGGCGCCCCCTACCCTGCCGGCTCTACTCGGGGGGCGCCCGAGTCCCGAGCGGCCCTGTACTGCAAGAGCATAACTGGCCTTGCCCAAGCGAATGATTCGCGTGTACAAAATACAGTGTGAAAAAAAAAACACGTATATTGTAACATAAAAAAATATATAATTTATATGCATAAAATTAGTTGTTTTTACAACAAAATATTTGTAAAACTATTAAAGAATTATTTATGTTATTTGAAATTTCATGGTAGAAGTTCCATTATAAATAATGAAAATAAAAACATATTGTAAAAAATCTTCGTAAAATGTATTATATATTTAGTTAAAGTCCACTGATGTTTGTATTTTCGACTGATATCGGCACCTCGCTGCCATCTTGTTCGTGACCAGATGATGGCAGCGAGCTGCCGAAACCGGTTTAAGACACAAATAGTGGATTTTAACTAAATATATATTCAAAAAAGAATCTTTAAAATTTTTTAAAGCACAAAATGATGATTTACTTAATCGCTGCTTGTAAAAAAAATACTACACATCACAATTGATATACAACCTTTGTGACGACCTTCATAACCGAGTGACAAGTGCTATGACTGCCACACCGAAGGTCCCGGGTTCAATTCCCGGCGAATGCAATGTGATTGTCACGCTGTTTTTAATCTGGTGTAGAATTCACGTCACAATAAAATGGCGATGGATTAGCTACGTATCACATGTCACGAGAATCAATATGATAGCTATACCCTTCACATCGATTTGGCTCGCGCTGTAATGTTAAAAAGAGCGATTCAACAAAATAAAAATAATAAAATATGTTTGTAGCCATTATATGTTTTTTTAACTGTAAACATTATATAATTATGGCAACATTGATTGTATAATGAAAACGAATGAAAATACATTATTCTTAATACTTTATGAAAATAAATTTCATGTGAATGAAATGTTTCGCCTAACTAAGGTAATATCAAATGTTTTCATTTTTCCATTTGATTATGCAAAGCGCAACATGTCATTCACATAAAATAAAATATGTTTTTTATAAAAACTTGGACTTGCAGTAACTTAAACATAAGCAATATAAAATTTAATTAAATCGTATTTTTTATGGGTAAGCACTGAAAATTAAAAATATTGGCGAGTCTAGGAAACGTGTCCATAAAGTATAGAGTTTTATATTGTCTTTGTTTTTATCTGCGCATTTTCTTTTTTATATAGTCTCTTGTGTAGTGATTCAAAATGCCGCGTTTTTATAATTTATGGGACACGCTGTATAAGTTGTTATATATTGCAATGCTACAAATATTGCTCGTTTATTAGTTTTTAATTTTATTTTATGGGCATGACGCATATGCATGCGCGAATGATCGTTTTCACCATCATAAAAAAAATATTTGTGGCCAATGTGGCAACACAATAAAACAACTTTTAAATATTTGAGGGCTAAATAATCGTACTTGCATACTGAAAAAATGAGTGCATCGGATTATAGTAATCATGAATTTTAAATGCATCTTTTTTTCAACAATTTAATTATTTTCGTGACCGGCTTCAATGACACAGATAGGTCGGTGATTTCGTCAGTAATATAATATGTAGATATGAAGAAAAAAAAACTGTAACAAATTTAAAACAAATAAATAACAATCAGTAGGAATCTCATCGGAAATATTCAAATAGCAGAATAAGAGTGAATCTGAAACAATATCTAAACACGTTTTTATCCGATTGTTTTATTATTTCCTGTGTGATAGAAATGAAATTACTAAATATTTGTTTGCTTTATCACATTGAAAATAATCAATATGATAAATAGATAATTTTACACAATAAATAACATCGATTACCATGGACCTTAAATGTGAATTTACACTCAACTTTATTGACATAAAACATTGAAATAATCTGGTCATCTTTATTAATATATAATACAATTTTTAAAAAGAAAACTTTTTCAACTGTTTCAACTGTTGAAAAAATTATTGTAACTTCTGATGATGTCAACATAAGTTGACGAAAAAGCTGTCGCGAAAAACAAAAATTAATTGTCGTACCAGTTAATACATGTTAATACACAGTTAATTAGAGTTAATCTTCGAAAGAAAGATCCTCCGCAGAATCTTCGAACCCATTAAGGATGGTTAGAGGTGGAAAAGGAGATACAACACAGAGCTATACAATCTATACCAGGACGTCAGCGTGGTCAAGTTTATAAAGATTAACAGACTGCGCTGACTAGGGCACTTTCACCGCATGGGGGATCTGGAGCTCTCTAAAAAAGTGTCGGTAGCCTTTAACATTGCGTTATAAAGATCTTCTGCTTAAAGCTTAAATCTAATCTTCATAGATGGCGCTGGTCTGTAAATTGAAACTGACATGTGAATTGTGGTGTTGGATATTAACATTTATACAACTTCCAAAAATTTGTCAGACAAGGTGGTCATAAAAAAGGCGGAATGGGGAATGTTGTAATTACATAAAGCGTGCGCTTAACCCAACCAATGACAGGTCATAAGTCCTGTAAACACCTCGATCACCATATTCAGTTTCCGGTCTGCATCTTCGTCTCTATTGAGATAAAATTAATCCTTGTTGTATGACAATTCAGCAGGGCGAAGAAGAGTCGGCAGGCCGAGTCTGCTATGGTTGGATAGTGCCGTGGCAGACTGTCGGGTCCTGGAGCAGCAAGACTGGGTGGTGGCAGCCAGAGACAGAACGGGATGGAGACGTTTCTTGGAGGAGGCTAAGACCCACCAAGAGTTGTAGCGCCGGAGAAGAAAAATACACAGTAGAAGAAGAATACACATAATGTTGAAGTATCATAGTGTTTCGGCAAAAAAAAAATTACTATTTAAAAAATATATTGTTAAATAGAATAATTTTTTTTTTTAAATAGCTGTAATCCCATAAAAATGCAAACGAGCATTGAAAAGGATTAAACACACGCTGTTTAAATAGGAACCCGGTAAGTGGTGGAACACGTAGACTAGTGATCCAGTTAATAGAATTGCTCTCTACGATTTCCTCTCGCCCATCTACTCAAGTTTCACGAATGAAAAGGTAAATGTGTGGCGTTGTTTACGCGGGTAGGGTAACCAAAAACGAATCACTCGCGTCAGCTACCCAATCGCACATTAAGGCACCCCCTGCGCCCTACAGCTTGTATACAGCGGAGCAAGAATCCTACAGGGTGGGAGAGAAAAGCTTATGGGAGATAATAAAACATGGACAATGTAAAAACTTTTAAAAAGTACTTATTTCTAAAATAGTATCTAACCTACTAACATTAAAACACTTCTTCTTCTTCTTCTTTTTGTCCTGTCACACCTCCGTAGTGCATAGGCCCTCAAGAAACCTTCTCCATCCGACTCTATCGCATGCATGATGCCTAACATCAACCCAAGTGAGGCCTGCTGCCTTAACCTCGCCCTGCAGGGCTCTTCTCCAGGTGGCTCTAGGTCTGCCTTGCTTTCTTTTCCCACCCATAGGGGACCAGTCTAGTGCGCCCTGAGCGATGCAGGCTGGGTTCCGTCTCAGAGTGTGACCGATCCACTGCCATTTGCGTCTAGCTACTTGTTCTCTAATTGGCTTTTCGCCTGCCATGGTCCAGAGAACGGCATTTGACACTGTTTAGTAATTGATATCTTCGAAATTTAAAAATGTATGAATCTATAAGTACTGATGGAGAGCTGATTAATATTTTTGAAGGATTCGTATTTTATTTATTTGAAAACTGTATGCGTTTTACGTATCCAAACTAGCGCATTGATCTTTTCATAATTTAATCATTTATTCCGTTCTACCATCCTTTCTAGTATGAGAATTGAAAATTATTTCATAAATCGTTTTACTACACAAATGTCTAAGAGATCTCAGCATTAATACTGCTCTCGTCATTCTTCTACCGGTTCCATGCTTCGCTTCCATACATAAGGGTTGGAACTAGAACTCCAATTTCAACTCTGTTTTTATTTTATATTTTTACTTCGATACTGGTCGTGAGACAACGCAGAAGATACTGGAATGCGCACGTGAAGAGGATGGATCCCACCAGAATCCCACACGCTGTGGCGCATCAGATTCCTGCCGGCTGCCATCCCCCCGGAAGACCGCCGAAGAGATGGAGAGATAGTTGGGAGTCAACCTCCCAAGAGAGGCTAGCCTGATTTCAGGAACAGACCAAAGGTCTATAAGGAGAAGGATAAGATTTACTTTATTTCTGTGAAACTGTCGCGACGGCGATTTCGCCAACCGATGTTTTAATTTTTACCAGTTCCATGCTTCCATACATAAGGGTTTTTCATTTATTTATTGTTGGTACACAAACAAAGTATCTAATATACAGTAGTGATAAGTAATAAAAAATATATATTTAAACAGATTAGATGCCTCAGTAAGATGTGGACACAAGTTCATAACACTGGCAGTTCAAGAGTACAAGAGTAAAGACCGTCAGGCAAAACAAGACATCAATGTAAGACAAAGAAAATTTCAAATTAAGAAAAACAAGGCACAGCAAAGGGCATAGAAGAAATATACAAATCAAGTAAAATAAGACAACAGCATGGAACGGGAAAATCATTTTACACACAGCTGTAAATATCACCAAACGTTAGTTATCAAGTTAATCACCTTCCGAGTTTCTTTTCCTAATTTGTGGTTTACACTAACAGTACACATAGGCATAGGAATAGTGACTGTACAAACGGCAGGCCTCAACACGTATCGCGAGACGTGCTGAAATATACATAATATAATATCCAAGAGTAAATGAACTGTGTTTTACTCTTACAACTCATAACTGAAAAGAGAAGAATGTGCTCTTTACTTCACCGGTGTTGCTTAATAGATTTTTTTACGATGTAAAGCGGGGCGACTTAGAACTGCAACGGTTGGATGTGAAATTTAAAATTTTAATCATTTTCAATTTTAAAATTCACAACGAAATTAAAGATATAAAACAGGTAAATATAATGAAATAAGCTTCACTAAAAAAAAAATGAGGAAAACGTGGCACGATCAAATAAATTAAATATTGAATGTCGGCCATGTGAGGAGTCACAGAAATCGAGGCGCGTGCGTTCATGACACGACGTATGAATGTTGAGGAAGCGAGAGAAATATGCCAGGAAAGAAAAGTGTGGCAGTCCATTCTTTCTGCCTGCCCCCCTTTGGGGAGACAGACGGCGTGATGGTTAGTTAGTTTATTTTTTTTTCTCACAAAAGTTAAATTTATTAAAATCACTAACAATAAGATTCAATAAAATAATGATTGTGTAAAATAAGTTATGTAAAAAAAAAATCAGTTAATTTTAGCAAAATTTTAAAAATACGTATAGGTTTCTTTATACTTAATTGTATCACAAAATGGAGTTGTAAAATTTATAAATTACATGACTAAAACTGTTTAATTTAGAACACTGCTATTTATTTGTTTATTTTATTTTTTCGTGTGAAATTCTCATTTTGTGACATTTTAAATAAATGTATACAATAAAATAAAACAAGTCATTGTATATTAACCACGGTTAATATGTTTAAAACTGTTTCATATTATCCTGACAAAGCTTGAATAAGCGAAACCGGTTGGCGTCAAATATAATTACAATGCCGTGGTAAATGTACAGTGTTGTTTTTATTTTATATATTTATTCAATTTCAATTAAATTATCGCGACAGGTGTTTCGCCAACCGGTTTTGGCGTCATCGTGTGCTAGAATTAACTGATAGTATAACAGTGTTCCAAATTAAACAATTAATAATTCAAATTCAAATGGGTTTATTTCTCTCCAAAGACCGTACAAACATGTTGACAGTTTAAGTCATCTATTTTAGAACAGGCAAACATGGTTCGACTTTAGGAATACAATTATCTATCGATTGTTGGTGTTGTTATACCACCGTCTCCAATCTTGAACAGATTGATTCTTCTTCCATATAAATTTATGGATATTTTTATTTCTCCGTATTCGCATGTAAAATATTCAAAATGAACCCGCTTTACGGTAGCCGTTTTGAAATGCGTCCAAGTCGCCCGCTAGCCACGCGCACGCCAAGCCCGTATTAAATTTAAATTAGACACTTTTTTGCCGGCAAAAAGATTGTAAACACGAAAAAACTTCACGCAATAATGGCGGCCGGCCGCTGTGTTGTGTGAACCGGGAGCTGCGAGCGGCGGCCAATCCGCGAGACAACACGTGGGACCTTGGCCTATCACGGGCCACGACAAAACACCCAACTGGGGGACGAGAACGCAAATGTCAAAAACAATTTACTTCATTCGATATTTAAAATTAAGATGATAGCAGGCAAGACACTGAGGGATCGCGTGAGGAACACCAGAATAAGATAGATATGTGAGGTTGGGGATATTATAAGATGAAGCAGACAGCGAAAAAGGGACTGGTACAGTCATGTTCAAAGAATGGACTCCACCAGACTCCCCTATATTGCATTGCATAATCAACCTCATGGGACTCGTCCTCTTGGAAGACCTCGTAAAAGATTGAAGGACAGCTGGGAATCTACCTCACAGGAGGAGCAACTCTCTGGAGAATATACCACATAGGTCTACAATAAGGAAGAAGAAGAATAAGAAGATATTTAAAATATCTATCTAGGCTATCCGCAAAATCTGCAAGGTGGGAGATATCGTAAGACGAGGCAGACAGCGCAGAAGATATGGAATGCGCACGTGCAGATGTTGGATCCCTCCAGAATCCCACACGCGTGGCGCATCACATTCCTGTTGGCTACCGTTCCCCTGGAAGACCGCCAAAGAGATGGAGGGATAGCTGGGAGTCAATTTCCCAAGATATGCCAGCCTGACTACAGGAACAGACCAAAGGTCTAAAAGAAGAAGAAGCTTGCTTCTACGTGAATTACATTCATTTCAATATAATTATTAATTACAGGAACAGACCAAACTTGGTGAGTTTTATGTTCAGCCCCCCCTAACATTAGGAAACAGAGGCTGTTTGTATCCGCCCTATTCGAGAGTCGCACGGGATATGCATATGCATATCCATCATTTATCCAGCAATGAAGAGACGGCTAAGGAAGAAGAACAAGATATTTAAAATGTTTTAAATGTATTATAGATTATTTCTGTCACATATACTATATACGAAAGAATTTTCTTTTCAAAAAAGTTTGATATTATCTGGAATTCAGATACTTAAAAAATTTGGTGACATTTCAATTAGATTTGATAATTTAATTTTTTTTTAAAACATATTTATTTTAAAAAAATTGATGGGAGAGAGATAAACTAACAAGATGAATGTTAAATAAATTCATAATAAATTAATTTACATTGAAATTTTCTTATCATCAGGTACATATTGTAAAATAGTATTTTTTACAACATTAAACGAATCTAATTACTTATGTAATCATAATATGATTACATCTAGAGGTCTACATATTATGTAGACCTCTACTAATAATAATGTTTAGGAATTTAGTGAAAGACTTGTTATATTAATAAAGTATTACAATTTGTTATTACAAGACTCGACCCATTCATAACCAATAAAAGAGGAGAAGAAAATAAAATAGCCACATATCATACAAGATTAATAAAATAAATATTTTATTATATATAAAAATATTTCATTTATTTATTGTTGTAATATCAAAATTAAAAAGGAAAAACAAATTACCGTCGCGTTGCCATGTGGTAAATTGAGTTTCCACTGCCAATTTAAAGTTGATTTTCTTAAAACCTATGGACCCTAATATTATAAAAAAAATTGCAATCCTCCATTGAAGTGTTTTCAATATTTCGTAATAAAAAAAAAGCAAAAAATTACTTCCTTCATCCCAAAAAAAAATATTTTCTAAGACTGCCCTCACCTTCATTCGTGTTAAGGTAGAATTTGTTTTGCTAATATTCACAACTTTATCAAAAGTGACAAATACTTACTCGCTGTTTTGAACGTATTATAAATTATATCTTTGACCTTTTCAATATGTACGTAATAATACCACTGTGGACGGAAACGCAGGACGCAACTTAATAATATCAGAACTGTGAAAATATTAACACTTTACCAAAAGGGACAAATATTAATACGTACTCGTTGTCTTGAACGTACTATACATTTTGCCTAGGTGCCTTTATCATCGCCCCGCCGGCCGAGGCGCGCAGACAAGTATATACCCGATGTCCAGTCGCCCGTATGCTGTGACGCATTACATATCAGAAATCGCATGGTTCCAGAAAAAAATTAATAATGATATGTTTTTCAAATAATCCATGTATGTTATAGATATCGATCTATTCCTAATGAAATTCCCTACAAGATGACATAAATTAAATTTTGATTCATCTAGTCATATGCTTGATATTTAGATAAAGTTAGCGGTAAACTGAACTTACCACATGGGAGCGAGCGTTTTGTTTTGAACACGGTACGTTAAGGGTTAAACGTGTCACATTTGTATTTATTTATTATATTTATAGCTTAAAAGTTAATGAAGCATTTTGTATTACATGTTCAAGTTCTAGTTTGGGAGAAAATGTTCAATTCTTTGGTTGTTCAATTCTTATCAATCTTTATCGATATTCGGGGTCTGATCATAGCTGTATCGTTGTGAAAACGGTCGGCAACTTGTGTTTCTAGAAGAACGAGGTAATACTCCATAAGATACATGTAATATTGGTTAAAAAGTTCCAGAAATTTTATGATATTGTATTGATGATTTAGACAATGTCGTAGCAAGGCGAAAATTGTCAATTCCATGACGTATAATAATCTTCTAGAAAACGAACGTTTTCACTACTTTAATTGTTACAATGAAATTTTATTTTTATGTTACACGGCTATCCACGAAATCTGCAAGGTGGAAGATATTATCAGTTAGGGCAGACAACAGAGGAAGACACTGAAATGCGCACGTGGAGGGGATGAATTCCTCCAGAATCCCACACGTTGTGATACATCAGATTCCTGTTGGCTACCGTCTCCCCGGAAGACCGCCAAAGAGATGGAAGGATAGCTTGGGAGTCGACTTCCCAAGAAAGGCCAGCCTGAATTAGAGGAACAGACAGAGGTCTCAAAAGAGGAGAAGAAGAATAAGAAGAATATGAGGAAGGAATTAACTTTTACCTTGTTTTCATATGAAGCACTCACTTTGTGGATAGACATTTTAAAAATAGAAAATAAATAAAACACTTTGTATTCAACCACGGTATGGTTATTATATTTGATGCCAACTAGGTTCGCTTGGACCCAAGCTTCATCAGGGCAATATAACAACTGTTGTTGTTATACTGCCCTGATGAAGCTTGGGTCCAAGGGAAACTAGTTGGCATCAAATATAATAACCATACCGTGGTTAAATAAAAAGTGTTTTATTTTTTTTCTATTTTTTTTTCTTCTTCTTCTTCTTTTTGTCCTGTCACCTCCGTGGTGCATAGGGCCTCAAGGAATCTTCTCCACCCGACTCTATCGCATGCCTGATGCTTAACATCGTCCCAAGTGAGACCTGCTGCCTTAACCTCGTCCTGCAGGGTTCTTCTCCAGGTGGCTCTAGGTCTGCCTCGCTTTCTCTTTCCCCCCATAGGGGACCAGTCTAGTGCGCTCTGAGCGATGCAGGCTGGGTTCCGTCTCAGAGTGTAACCGATCCACTGCCATTTGCGCCTAGCGACTTGTTCTCTAATTGGCTTTTCACCTGCCATGGTCCAGAGAACGGCATTTGACACTGTTTGGGGCAATTTTATTTTTTACTTTTAGCTATTTCAATAACCAACTCTAATAATATTATTTTGTTAAAAACTACTGCAATATCTAATAGAAGAATAAAAAGATATTGAATTGAATCATTACTTCATAGACTACCACCCCATTTGACATGATCCCTTGTTTCTACTTATGGAGAATATTTTCAGAACTTTTCCTAGAGGGTTGGTTTACCGCCCTCCATAAATAATTAATTGCGCGAGGTGTGGAAATGGCGAGTGAATTAATAATGTTAAGTGTGTGCAAAAAGAAATTGATGTTACGGCGTGAAATTTGCGTGATTACAGTTAATTTAGAGAAAAGAACAAAATAAACAAAATCAATTTAACATTAAGTACTTTCATTTTGGCTTAATCTAACAACCAGTACTTACTCAGAGCATACACGGTACTGTACAGTTCGCCCTAACTGGGAACAAACATGAAGTTAATAAAACCCGACGCAATAAATTACGAGATACGTGAACAAAATACATAATTTACAATTTTACAACAATAAACATTAGCATAACTAAAATTAAACTTAATTTTTATTGTTACTCATACCCAAATGTGCAAAACATAGCGACGTTGTACTGTTCACGTAAATTTGTAAGTAAATCAAAAAACATATATCCGAAATACAATATAAAATAATTTGTTTTTTTGAATGTATACAAATACTTGTAGACAAATACTGGATTTTTACCCATTGCGGGTTAATCATTTTTAAGGATGAATTGTATCTCAATAGAGTCAATAATAGGTTTAAAACTCAATGACAGGTCATAAGTCCTGTAAACGCCTCGACTACCATATTGTTTCCAAAAAATTTACATCTTCGTCTCTATTGAGATACAATTAATTCCTATAAAATAATTATATGAAAATAATTTCAGATTTTTAAATGTCAATATGCAATTGTACAATGGCGTTCTTAAGAGTAAACCGATCGTAATTTATGGAAATGAAAAAATATAATCATTTCGATTTTATTTTATTTTATTTATTCATGAACATACAACAGTTTACTGAAACCGGTCAAAACCAAAAGAGCAAATAATAATATTGTAATAGTAATTTATATTATAAAGATTTTTTTATTATTTTAACTGAACATTTACCAAGATATTTAACAGTATTAATTATAACCAGTTTTTTTTTAATTACATCATCTATTAAATATTTTTTTTTCTAAACACACGTTAAAATTTCACAATAAACAATATCAAATGAAAAACACTACTGTCGTACAACAAAAATCAGAATAAATTTCAAAATAATAAAAACGAAGAAAACGAAACCAGAAACGTTCACGGGCATGCGCATCGTTCGAAATTCAATTTTTCTATTAATTATACTTTTGGAGAGAATCGAAGTATTCTTGGACTCGGACTTGGATTTTCTGGCTTACAGAGGTTCAGCTCATGTGGCTATTCCTCTTACGTCTGATAGGAACATTGAAAGGGAGTCCTTTGTAAAAACGTTCGGCGAGTTTCAGAATGAATTCATCTATCATCGGGATTCCCCATTCTAGGTGCAGTTGTGTGATCCTGGTCCATGAAAGCGCACCAAGCGATAAACGGATAACCTTATTTTGCAGGATTTGGAGTTTTCGTGTGACTCGAAGCTGCATAGCCCGAGATTGGGGCTGCGTAAGTGAAGATCGGCCTTATGACCTTTTTGTATATCAGGAGTTTACTGTCGGTGCTTAGTTTACTGTTTCTAGCTAAAATTGGGTAGAGGGCTGAGATTGCTTTTGACGCGGCTTTGATTCGGACTTGGACTTGGCCTTGGATCTTCTGGCTTACACAGGTTCAGCTCGTGTGGCTATTCCTCTTACGTCTGATGGGAACATTGTTGGAAGGTTCTATCGCTCTCTTGTATTCAAAATATTCTTGTACGATTTCTTGATGACAGCGGGTTTTTGCCTATTTATATTATGATGATACTATAAAATATTTGGATTGAGTAGCGTAAAAGATATATGCATTTTTTTATATATTCGTTTGTCATTCTAATTTCAAAACGAAAATGTCTTACGCGGAGAATTAAAAAGAAATATGACCCCTTAATAAAAAGAACTCATGGGATAAGCAATCGTACAGGAAGATTAAATAGTGTGTTAAACCTTTTGAATAATATCGTCCCCGGTTTATTAACATAATATCAATATAATCAGCGTCTTGCGCAGGTCAGAATTCATCTCTAGGACCGTGGGCCATAAGTGGAACCTTCATAATCGAGGAATGCGGGTGCATATATAAAAAGGACATAAAAAATAGATCATTTCAAAATAAAGATAAATAAGGTTGCTATAAAGCGATACAGATATTTCCGCTACTACCAACGCTGCCCCAGTCTACCCATGATAAATAAAATAAAAAAAATTGTAGCAAAGAAATTACCCCATTAAATAAAAATAAATTGTCGAAATAGCCTAATTAAAAAACACCCTTGTATAACTCTGTATCATTTTTATATTTTTTTAAATATTAGCTGTTTAATTTTGGATTTCTAAACCCAAAATTAAACAGCTAATATGTCTACATCGATGTAAGGGTTGATGCTGGGAACAAAATAAATTATGCACTCAAAGTCATCACTGCAAGTAGTAATATATCCACTGAAGCAAAGATGGCAGTACATAATGAAGTTCTAGTGCCCCTTGTATATGGAAGTGAAACTTGGAGCTAGCAAAATAAGGATGCAAAAGTAGAAAAATGCTGTAGAAATATGATCACTGAGAAGAATGTGAGAAGAAACTATGTTTGATAGAATACCGGACAACGAAATAACGAAAAAATGTAAGGCAGATTTCATCCTTAGTAAATATAAAAAAGGATGTTTTAAATGGTTTGGAAGACATGGCATAACCAAATTAATCAATTACTAAAAGGCGGCCACATTTGTAGTTGGAAGAACCAACGAGCATGCGTGTTACGATGTATGAATGCAGAGGAATCTAGAGAGATGTGTCAGGACAAAGCAGTGTGGCGGTCCATCTTCTCTGTCCATTCCAGAGAAAAGGCATGTAGGTTTGTTAGTTTTAAATTTGGAACACAAAATTGTCGCGACAGCAACTAAGAAATCAGTTGTAGTGTATGTGCCTTTTCTCGTATAAAACAAGAATGCTAATATAATTTTTTAAATATTTGTATGCTGCATATATAATTTTCTCAATGCAATGCCATTAAGTTCAGTTTATGCAACTTCGCAAGAAATAAACAAAATATTTTTTTATAATTCTTAGTAATAAAATAACTGGTTTTTGAGCATAGTAAAGTGTATGTATGCGTTTTACTATAATCAACCATTTGCGTTTTCAGAATACCTAATGGAGTCCTGGTTCCAATCCTTGCGTATGGAATTTTAAATGTATTTGTAGTAAAACGATGTATGATATAATTTCCAATGCTGATATTACGAGGTATAATAGTAAGAAATGTAGAGCGGAAGAAATTATTAAATTATGAAAAGATCACTGCATTAATATGTTTTGTGTGATTTTGGGTAACACCGTGTGATATCTCCTTCTCGACCGACGTCTCCATCTTCAAGGTAATGTGGTGATGGTAATGTCTTGTAAGGTCATTACCACCACCACATTACCCTGAAGATGGAGACTGCAACGATCTCCGAAACGTCGGTCGAGAAGGAGAAATCACATGGTGTTATCCAAAATCACACAAAACATATTGCTGCCAACCGTGAAAATCTACGCAATTATCAGTGCATTAGTTTGGACATATATATTTTTTTCGCTTGGCACGTATAATATGGTATATAAACCTAAAAGGGGTATTATCCAAATGTCTGAAAAATAATAAGGCGAAATGTGTCAACCGTAAAAATATATCTCATTAAATGTGGATTTTCAATGGTGGGGAAACGGCAAACGAAAGGCATTCTCACATACATTATTTATATCACAGTTGACCAGTCAAACTGGTGGTATAATTCCATATATTCTCTTTGAATCGAAATATATTAAACACGTACAAATCTAAAAAGAAGTGATATACCAAGATGCTGGAGCAAGACCCGACAATAGACACCGCATGTTTTAAAACGATCTCGAGGAAGATATAGATAGGCATAAACATTGTACCTGGTTTTTACAAATCTATTAGTACTTATAATTTTATAAATATATCACGCACATGTGTAGAAATGAAGCATGAAACCGGGCAAAGAAACAATGCATTTATAATAGCTGCAAAAATATTTTTGAGAGAAATGTGTGGTAAATTATTTCACGAGTGCCAAATGTAGATGTAAGAGGTGAATGAAAGCACGAACGAATGAAAGTATAATGATCAAAATAATAAAAGAATAATATAAATGGGTTGGACACATGTAAATAATAAATGCTACCATGCTACGCTGGAGGATTGATCTGATCCCAAGTACCTATCCACACCTCCTCGACTTTGGTCTCCCCTGGAAACTATGCGAAATGTTAGAGATCGAGTGTGAATAACCTCGGTGGATAATATTGATGCATAGGCTAACGTGGAAGGACACCTCGCCAACCCGTCTGGCAAGCGTGGCGTTGTAATGCCAACCACCCCCCGTATGACATGTCATACATGGAGAAGTATCGGGGAGACCCATGTCCAGCAGTGGACGACAACGGCTGTTAAAGAAGAAGAAATATATAAGGTTCCCACAACCACCCGAGACTGTTATAGGACGCAGCGACGCCCTTTCGTCAGTCTCGCTGCACTATCTAGGCCTGTTCCTTGTCCATCCGGGACTTACGTTAATTTAAATTAGCCTTTTCTTGTCATCAATCAAAAGGATGACAGACCACATTTAATCTATTATTTTAACCTTATATATCTCCCGCGCGGCCTCACATCTCTTTATTATTAAATAAAATCAGAAGTAAATATTATAAAAAACACACTTTAAATTAGTAAAAAACACATTAAAATTATATAAAACACACATAAAGAAAAAGAAGAAGAAATAATAAATGGAGAAATGTGAAAAAAGTATTCGTTATCGATGTGAATAGGGTACGAAAAATAAGTAATTTTTTATGTCAGCCAAGCGCCAACACGTTACGAAAAGACAATTTTCAAATTATCAAAAATATTTGTAAGACATTTGACGACATTTGGTAGTCATTTCAATAAGGCGATTACGGGTGGTAAAATTTGGTCAAATAACGTCACCGTTCCGCACTATGGCATACTCGTACACACGATAAAACAATATTACGCTGCCTGCGGCGCGGCGGAGAGCGCGCTAGACACGCGATGTTACATTGCACGGGAGTATTTCTGTACACAAAAATAAAAATGTTCACACCCATCCATTCCTGCAAGTTCTGAATAATAAATAGACTACCGAATTTCCCACACGGACAGAACCATATTGGAAACACTTAAGCCGCGGCCCCGAACGATACGAGACACATTGCGTCACGCGTCATTGTGCATCAGACGAACGGAAAATTATCGAAACTACCATAATAAAAAGGTCCAAGTATTACCATTTTATAAAAAATATATAATTAGAATTAAACACTTTTAAAACGTTGTATAAAACCACTTTATTTTGAGTCAGGAGCGCCAACCGGTTTCACTCTGTAACGAGCTTCGTCAGGACTATACACAAACTGAACAGTTTGTGTATAGCCCTGACCGGTACCAGTTTGTGTATAAACCGGTTGGCGCTCCTGACTCAAAATAAAGTAGTTTTATACAACGTTTTAAAAGTGTTTAATTCTAATTTTAAATATGTCAAACCACCAATTAATAGTTTTTTTCTAAAGTTATAAAAAATATATTAAAAAATTAAAAAATACTAACTAACCATCACGCCGTTTCTCCAAAAGGGTTGGCAGAAAGAATGACATGCCACATTTTAACCTCTTTTCACCCTCGCGGGAGACGCGGTGTGATAGGTTGCGGCCTCATTGCCACCAATAGGCATCTCAGCGCACACTTAGTAACTAAAACGTCAACAAAATAAATCTAAAATAAAATAACAAAATACTCGTAAATATACTTCTTTTCGATGGTGCACATGTTGTCAGCTGGACGATCCAGACTTTTGTGTTTAATTTATTATACACAAAAGGTTACACGTATCCACCGTTTTTTTAAATTAACTGAGGCACTTAAAACATATATAAATCCAACTCCAGCAAGAACTACAAAATGTTATCAAAGAAATTATTCAAATTTTCATTGGAACAAATGCACATTAAGGTTAGAAAAAATTACGAAAATTAATTTGAACAGCTGTCAAAACTCTCCAAATAAACGAAACATTTATATAGTATCAACACCAAAACAGCACAAAGTATTAAGTACCATAACTAAAAAAATATACAAGTGCGGCAATAATCAAATTTACCAAAAAATATAATGCTTCAATAACACAAATCACAATTAACTATCTAAAACACATTAGTTTTTACACTTTTCATAATTTTTTCTGAATTAAATCAATAATCCGTCCAAAAGACTGCAGAATATAGACCTAGATATAGAACAGCAATAACATACATAAAGGCACGCAAGACTTCGAAGTACATCGCAGAGTCGGCGCCAGGATGTGAGGAGAAGAAAGGAGGGACCGTTGGGAGACAAGAGACAGTTTAGCACTGCCAACGTCTTCCCTTGGACTCTTTAGCCGTATGATAGGTAAATCTTAATTAATACGTTTATTGTTTCTTGAACAATAATGTAAAACTCCATTTTAAATAATTAATATAAATGAGAACGTCTGTCTTCTAGGAGTTTGTAACTCTTTTTTATGGAATGAAAATGATGTTTTCAATAACATGTTTCGCCCTTCTATGACATTAAAAAACGATACTGATAATGATACATTTGATAATGCCTAGAAGGACGAAACATGTCATTCAATAAAAATTAAGATAAACTTAATAAAACTCCTAGAAGACAGACGTTTTCATTTATATTAATTATAATATAATATTTAATTTTCTTCTATATTCGCCATACTTTGTGTTGTAATTGCTTTATTTCTCTTTTTCTTTTTT
This sequence comes from Lepidostoma basale, assembly GCA_022606425.2. NCBI lineage: Eukaryota > Metazoa > Arthropoda > Insecta > Trichoptera > Lepidostomatidae > Lepidostoma > Lepidostoma basale. Next base: position 424,281 of record JAHDVF020001545.1, on the reverse strand, counting down.
TATACACTTTTTTTATACAACACTTAAATTAATACATTGCTTGCAAGTGTTCTTTACATAAATATATCGTATAAAAAAAGATAAATAATATTTAATTAATACGAATGAAAAGTCTGTTTTATAGTAAAACTTCTATAAAACAGACGTTTTCATTCGTATTAATTATTTTATATGGAGTTTTACTTAATTGTTCAAGAAACAATAGATATGTACATGAAACATGTCATTCCCATAAAATAAAATAAAACTTCTAGAAAACAGACGTTCACTTCAAAGCATGATGATGTGCATGCATATTGAACCTGAACCAAAATATTAAACATCTTGTGAACAAGCCGACTTAAATTACAAAATTTTCAAATGATTTCGATGGGGGGTGGGATAAGTTTATCTCTAGAATAATCAAATGATGTGTGTGTATGTACTGCGTGAAGACAGGGAGATTAAGGCAAGGAAATTCTGTAAACTTGAGGACAGATAGTGATCTGCGAGCCTACAATATCATGTTTACATTATAAAGGTTACGTAACGCGATCCCTTGGTCCCACAGCTCTACTTGTACAACTAGTCGGGTATCACTTTTGGCGGATAATACACGGAAGTCAAATATACGAGAAAGCAATCAAAATACAGCCGAATAGAACATTCTAGATTTTGTTAAATTCATGACTAGCTAAATTGCTAATCTTCGCGCTGCATACCAGAAAACATTCACAAAGATGGGTGCCACACAATTAGAATATTTAATTCAAACTATGGAGGATGCCGTTATCGCGAACCCTAAAAGGATTGCTGGAGTGGCATCCAGGTGGTAGAAGACCAATTGGACGACCAAGGCTGCGATGGAAGGATGAAGTTGGGGGAGATGGGGCGAAATTGTTACGAATGTCAGATTGGAGGGTCGAAGCGGAGGACAGAAGGAGTTGGAGGCGAAGAATACTGGAGGCTAAGGCTCGATATGGGCTGCAGGGCCATTAAAGAAGAAGAAGAAGGATTCAAACTATTACGGCATTTACCAAAAATTATACTATATAGAGAAATAATCAACTAGCACGCTGTATAATCCTGAGACATTTCTCGTTTCTCAACATTCACACATCGTGTCATTCACGCAGATCGATTTCACCGAACCTTTGGCATGGTCAAATTCAGTTATTTTAAAATTTATGAATTTCATTATGCCATATTTTTCTCATCACAGATCCATGTTGATTAGCAATGTAAAATATCTTTTTTTTTTACATAATAACAAACAAAAAAAAGATAACGATTTCTTCGGTTATTAAAAGTTCTTCGTAAGTAATATTCTTTAAAAAAAACTAACCTAACTAACCATTACGCAGTCTCGCAGTTTCGACAGCTCGTTTCGACATCATCATCTAGAACAGACCCAGACGTTTTTGTCCCGTAGACCCCCTGCCGATTTCTTTTATTATGTGCAGACCCCCTACTTTCGTTATATTGATTTTTTTACAAATTCACCTATAACTATAAAATGTTTTTTTGAAACTGACACAGAGAAACTGGCATAGAAAAAAGAATCTGATATTTATTGTCGAATTTTTTTTTTTGCTCATTCGTGAAAATCGACAATCAATTCTGTTTTTTTTTTTCACGGATATTTTTCGTTGTCGACCTTTTTTTTGCTCATTTGGAAAAATGGAATGTCGCGGCTGGTCAGATTTTCACATTTTTATTATTATTATATATTACACCTTGCGCGGACCCCCTGACGTTGTTCAGGGACCCCCAAATCAATTTTAATTTTCCACGAAACCCCTGAATGAGGTGTGGTTCGTAAGGGCCACTTTGGGAACCACTGATATAGAAGATGGCAGCGAGCTGCGATTTTTTTTTATTTTTCCAAAGCCAGTCAATTATCAATGACTCATTTTTAAGGTGTCACATTTAGGTCATGTGTTTAAGGGAGAAAAATATGAATTGTTGCATCTAATCATTGAAGATAAAAGAAAAGGGTCGACGAGGTGTTGACGGGAAGCGAATCTCCTGGCTCCGCAACAAAAGGGACTGGGCTGGCTTTAAAAAAATTGTGGAGAAGCTGTTTCGAGCTGCCGAGGATAGAGATACACATTCTCAAGTGATAATCAACGTCGATAGGATCTGACATGATAACGGGAAAAGAAGATGACGCTTACTTCCAAAATACATTCCTTGAAGAATAAACATTCCCCACGGAATACATCCCTATCTGCGGGAAGCATTGTGCGTCCATGTATAGTATTGTATAGAATATAATTTTCGTATTATGTTGTTCTAATGGCGGTCACGACCGGGGTGTCCTTGGATATCGCACCGATTCAACGGCTACCAGAGCCGAAATACATTTTTTAAACATTATACAGCATTTTCAAATTTTAAATTATAATAAACGATGTTTTGTCAGAACACTTCAGTTCACTTTATAACACAGACTTGGGAATTGAAAAAACAATGCTGTTTATGTTTCGCTTTAAATTATTTGTGTTTCGGAGGCGACCTATCACATAGTTATATATTTACACCTGAGGATGGAGGTCACCTCGGAAACATGTCGTGATTAATATTTTTATTGTACAAAGATATTATATTATTATACATAACGTAGACTTGTTAGATGAATGAGATAAGCTTTTTTGTTTCATTTTTTAAGATTTATACATCGAAGAAGGATGATAAACATCCGAAGTACAATATTATAAATCATTTTTATCGAAAATTTAATAAAATACTAATTCATCTACGAAAATTGGAGTTTACTACATGAACTTAACTAACTAACTAACCATCACGCCGTCTCTCCGAAAGAGTAGGCAGAAAGAATGGACTGTCACACTTTAACCGATGCGGCACTCCATCCTTTTTTTTTCGCCCCGCGGGAGACGCGGTGTGATGGGTTGCGAACCTCATCGCCACCTAGGCATCTCCCGCGCACAATTCGATCGTAAAACATCCAAAAAATAAATCCAAAACAAATAATATAAAATACAATGATATAAAATAAAATAACACAATAAAAATAATTTAACACATCATGTTCTTTTTAGATGGTGCACATATTGTCTATTTAATTTATGTTCCACGTATCCACCGTTTTTTGATTAACTGGCACTTAAAACAAACCAACACCAGCGAGAACTTTAAAATAATATTCAAGAAATTATTCAAATTGTCACTGGAACAAGTGAAAATTTTATTTTTACACCTGTCAATATTCTTTATAAACGAAAAAACTTGTATCCTTCTCCTATATGACTGTGAATGCGGTGCAAATGGCGATATTCGACATTTAATTTTTCAATGCCCTCTTTTAGTAGGGCGGGAAAACTGCCTCAAAGAAATCATTAGTGTATTTTTCACATTTCCCATCACCATAGAAGTATTATTGTCATCACAATAAAAACTTGTAATTATATCATTAAATCATTTTCTCTGTTAATAATTTAAAATTATTAGAATTTCAAGATTTTATAATGTAATTAATCTATAAGTTAGTTTTCTTTATTCCTTATCCACATAATTATTAAGAATATAATAAATATTTGTTAATTTAAACTGTTCAATTATGTTAGTCAATGATATTATTTTTAAATGTACTAATTGTTTGTATATAAATATGTAACCTTTATGTATTGTTACTTGTATGACACAAAACACTCCATGGTGAATGTGTCAAATAAATAAATATAAAAAAAATAATAATAATAACTATAATAGTATAATTTTAACATCAAAACAGTACAAACGTACTACGTGTCACTATTATTAAGTGCGGCAACAATCAAAATGACCAAAACAATTCACTTATACACGAAATATTTCCAAATTTACGGGAGCACCACATGAACCAAATCAAAATTTCAAAATCAGAACCAAAAATACATAAACTTTTATATATTAAATTTAAATTGTTCAAGAAACAATAAATATATGTTAGGGTTAAATATATACAAGTCTTTTAAAAAACATATCAATGAAATAAATTCAAAATAGGGTGTACGTGTAAATTTCACTGAAACGTTTATCGTTTCGCCCCTGACTTGCTACCTATATACTGTTGGCACTAAATACATACATATTATCGTATTACACTGTCATTATCTTCATTTAAATGTGTGTGTCACGTGTAAGGAGACCCTATCTACACACACACCACACCCACACTACGACGCGGTCAAGAAGATTGGCAATAATAATTGAGACAGTACACACCCACACATACACACCGTACACTCCGAGGCGGGGGGAGAGGTGATGTCACCGTTGTATTTCGGATAGTTTATTATAAACATTGGGATCTCTGCAGACTGGCTGTCTTTAGTATAACAGGGGCTACGGTATATACAGTTGGAATAATAACAGAATATTCATGAGAAAATGTGAAGTCGGTTGAAAGGTCAATATAATCGTCTAACGCAGATTAAAATATACATTATACATTGAAATATACACGAGAATAGTTAATAAAAAATTATGGACAGTGAAATATAACCTTACATCACTATCGAGCATATGACGTCTTTCGTGACAGAATGGTAAGAGTTCTGAACGCCACACCAAAGGTCCCGGGTTTGATTCCCGACGATGGCAGTGTGATGGCAATTCACGCGAATTGTACACACTGTCTGGTGTAAAATTCACGTGACAATAAAATGGCGATAGATAAACTACCTATCACATCACGTCAAGAGAATCAATATAATAGCTAAAAATAAACTGTATACATGGTAGTAATTGGGTTCAAACGACCTGTTGTATACAAAAAATACAAATAAAATATACTCAGAATATTTATAGAAAAAAATACTAATTTCAAATACGATATTACGTTCATTATTGTTTCAACAATGGTGTAAAATGTATATTATTCGATAATGTTGAGTAAAGTGTACGTTCAATTTTACAATTTTATATTCGAATATTATGTGGGGGTTTAGGTGGTGAGAGTTGAAAGACGGCGGAGGTTTCAGCGTTTATTGCGGATCACAAGTAATTACACGTAACTGTGTGATATACTCGTGATGGAGCATGGCTGGATGTCGATAGCGGCGGGGCGGAGTCCGGGTGGTGAGTCGTGGAGGATGAGGGCTCGCTGGGTGGTATCGTCGAGTGGCTGGAGCGAGGAGTCGTCGGAGGTTTCTCGTACGTAGACTGGGTAGTGGAGACTCGTGTCTCTTCGAGATCGCGATACTGGCTGACGTTTAGAGTTGACGGACGTTTAGAGTGGACTGACTGTTTTGGGTGCTCGGGAGTACTACTTTTATATGCTTTGGTTTCGTCATCCGATGACCCGATCCGATGACCTGACCTAGTGACCAACTTGAAGAATTCGGGGCCCACGAATCATCAAATTTGATAATTAGGTCTTGGGTCAGCGTTTTTGTGTTTATTCGTGTCATATATTTCATGAAATATGTTTATCTGGGTTATGCATTTAACCCCGACAATTATTATATATTTCGCCTTTGCTAGGGCGAAAATCAAGTCACTTTTAAAAAGTACGAAATATAATAAAACGTATATAAAAACGTACATCTTACTTAATATGAACGACGACACTGATATAAACAAAAAAGATTACTATTGATTTTTAATTAATGATCGTAAAAAAAACATCTAGTGTCAAAAGGTTTCTTGCACTATATTTAAAGCAAATAAATGGGTTTATTTTTATTTTAATATTTAACAATATAATTTTCAATTTAAAAATCAATAAATTTGTGATGATATTAAATACAAGTAGTCGAATAATTAAAATTAACAACATAATAGTGAATTAAATACTGTCTTGAGTTAAACTTTAGATTAGGATATTATAATAACAAACTAAAATGCTAAATACGGAGGTTTTTCCTCCACGAATATTATTCCTCCGTGGATAACGCCGATAGGAACCAGACAAAAAACACATTACGTACTCGTATGTCGTGTTATTAAATAATTTATATAAAGCGGAGTTATAACATCTTGTAGTACTTACGTAAAATATCTGTTTTGGAACAAAAACATATACGAGTATAATGAGGTTCGTTCTCAAAGATCTAAAAATGGGTGATTATAAAATAATATGACAAACACTGTAACATAATTAAGCCTGGCTTAATAACCATAAAAACATCTTTGGGTTAGGCACGCTCGGCTTCCGACTTTAAAAATGGCTACCTTTCGGAAATTGATTAATTAAATTTTGCCATATTTTCAGTTGTGTACAAGATATAACGAATTGAACATTCTGAACGAGATATTTTTCTTAGACTCAAACTTCTAGCTCATGGAGGTTCAGTCCTTGTGTCTATTCCTATTAAATGTGATGAAAACATTGTTAGAAAGCTGATTTAGTTAAGTAATGTTCAATCCATGAATCTTATATACAACTCTTTACTGTTTCTTTCCTGAACATTTCGTTTTAATGTGTTCACAATACATTAATGATCATATTAATTACGAATTAATATATGTTTTGTTTCTTCGTCAGTTGAACTAGTCACAATTTTGATAATTAAAACATGAAATAGAATGACATGGCATTTGACATTAAAATCAATAAAACGAAAATATGTAAATCAGATTTTATTTGTTTGATTGGTTTGTATGAACGATTTCAAATTGTAATTTTATTCTAAAACACGTTCTAAATTTAAATATATAATAAAATATTGTTATTAGATAAATGCAGTCTCAACCGAAGCCAAATTTGAGCAACTGAACCCAAATCTTTTAGAGAAATATCTTTTTTATTTTATATGAGGCATGAATGAATGATTTTGCATTTTTATTAATCATGACCTTGTTTTTAATAAGTTTATTTATCTGACATGTACTTGTCGAAGGTATAATATCTTTGCCATCGAAAAAAAAACAACTTAAGCAAGTTAGTATCGTTCTGTCGATTATAAAAGAATACTCAAGTTTGAAACATGTCAACATAATAATTATAAAAATTGAGAAAGAAAAAAGTGTTTCGATATTAGGAAATTCAGAAATATCATTAATTTATTGTTGCTCGAACTATGATGTAAAACTCTGCAATAAGTAACAATAATAATATTTTTAACATTTATAAACATAAACAAATATTAAATAATTTAAAATTCAACAAGAACTAAGCACTAAGTAATTCTATAGAGTGAATTTATTGTTTCTTGAACAATGATGTAAAACTCCTGACAACTCCTAACACAATGCGAATGAAAACGTCTGTTTTCTAAAAGTTTTATTACAATTTATGCAAATGAGATGTTTCACAAAAAAAATGCTAAGGCATTATCAAATACCACCTTTGATTAGACCTTAGAGAGGTGAAACATTTTATTCACATAAATTATAATAAAACTTCGAGAAAACAGACGTTTTCATTCGTATTATCTGTAGAGTGAACTGTTTAATTGGATTTTCATATTATTGTTAAATTAAGCTACAGAGATATAGATTTTGGTCGATAGCGATAATTTTTGGACTGTCCAAAACGTAAGCTGAATCAATAAATTATGATCGAACTCACTTTTATTTTATAGAAATTTACATTATAGTTTTAAGCACGATGAATAACAACAAACTCCCATAAATCAAAAGACTTGACTATCTTCTAACTTACGGAGATTCAGCCCTTGTGACTATTCCTCTAACGTCTGATGAAAAGATTATTTTAAGGTGATTTGGTAGGTTAGTTTGTGCGGTCCGTTTTATCTCAATAAACAAACAAACCGTTATGCCATTTTCCCGCAGGGACAGGCAGAGAGAAAGGACCGCCACACTATCCTGACACACCTCTCTAGATTCCTCCACATTCATACAACGAGTCATACAAGCATGTCGATTCTTCTGACTTCTAACATGACCAACCATTAAAATTTGATTAATTTGGCCATGCCATGATTTTCTCGGGCTAACATCGTTTATGTATACTTTTTAAGTATTCTTTCTCCATTCATGCGCTTAGAGGCGGTACTCCCATAGAAGCCCAGAAGCCCGGCTTGCCTAAGAAATTTTGAATCAAAACCTCTTCTGGCTTACAGAGGTTCAGCTCTTGTGGCTATTCCTCTTACGTCTGATGGGAACATTGTTGGAAGGTGATTTGGTGCGTTGCTGGTTTTTGCGGGGGCATGATTACTTAGATTTGGGGGTTTTGATTTAAAATTTCTTACGCAAGCCGGGTTTCTGGGCTTCTATGGGAGTACCGCCACTGCATGCGCTCCATATGTCCGAACCAACGGCAACGTAGCGATCATTTCATAATTTTGTTCATAATACCTTCTTCCGCTCTACATTGAACATTTATATAAATTTATTTTCATATAGAAAAACATGAAAGCATTATCTACAAACAGTCATTAATAAAAATACATACATTCGTCACGGTGTAAGTATGCTCGTATTGTTTACCACAAACCGCTCGTCTCTTACGATAACACCAAAGCATGTAGAATTTATTCTAGAGTCTGGTTTAAATTATCCCGCGTAAAAAAGCGGCTGCGACATTATTCCCTTATTTTAATAGAAGCGGGCTGCTTATAAGGAAAGTTGTACAAGTCTACACCCAGGGGTCGGAAAACTTTTTTTTAGTAAAGGGCAAATCAAAAAAAATATTAGTCTAAAAGTGCCACCATGCAAATTAAAAAATAACACCATTAGTTATAAATAATTCCAATTGATTAGGAAAAATAGTTATTTTGTTTAAATAACTAACCAACCATCACGCCGTCTCACCGAAGGGGTAAGCAGAAATAATTGACTACCACACTTTTCTTTCCTGACATACTTCTCCAGATGCTTAAACATTCATTCAGCGTGTCATGCACGCACGTCGATTTTTCCGACATTTCACGTGGCCGATATTCAAGATTTGATTTATTTGATCTAGCCATGTTTTCCTCGGTCTTCCCTATTTTCATTCATTTCTTTCTAGTTCCATTTACATTACTTGGACTTGGACTTGGATCTTCTGGCTAAAAGAGGTTCAGCTCTAACGGCTATTCCTCTTACGTCTGTAGGAAACATTGTTGGAATGCGATTTGGTAGTTGTTTTATGATGGGGATAAATGTATGGCCCGGAGTGTCCCTCCGAAAGAGGGCGAGGGGGGATTAAGGGTTTATAATAAAGTCTTACATTATTGTCAAGGAATGGAAGACCAGAGCCCTAAGGTAGTGATTGTATTTATAAAAAAAGTCTGTTCCTGGGGGGAAGATAAGAGGAGCAGTACCTGGATGGAGTTGGGGTAGTTTTTTTCATTTCTTAAAAATAATTTCATGGAGACAGCAGATATATCTAAATATGATTTTGTTTAGTTCGCGGATCGTAGTTTTATGACCCATGGTGTATACTATAAAATGCTACCGAGAAAGACGCATTTAAACGTTGCGTTTTTTTTGTGTCGCGCCATAATCACGTAAAAAAACCGGTACGCCACCTCGTCTTTTCCATTGATGCACTTGGGTACTTAAGTGCAAAAAGTTTGAATTTTTATTACATGGCGCTTCGGTGCGTTCAATAGTTTGAAATGTATTCCCAACATAAGTTACGATGATAGACGACAATAGTTTGAATCAATCACGTCAGTAGATTTTTTTTTTGAAAAACAATAACTATGTGGGTAATTCAATAATGGTGAAATACACTTTGTTCGGTATTAAACAGAGGGATTGATTTACAATTAAAACATTTACAACGAAGAAGGAAGACAAACATTCGAAACGTAATTCTTTAATAAATAAAGTATAATAAATTGCCTTTCAATATTACTCAAATATGTCCAAAGTGAAAGATAGCTAGGTACATTATATTTTCATTAATGAATATGACCATTAAAATGAACAATTAAAAACATTTCTTCCATGCTATAGAATCTAAATATATATAAAAATGAAGGGTCCTCTTCTTATTCTATTCTTTGAACTCAAAGGACTCGGCAATCAATTGACAGATCTTGATGATATTTTCACTGTTCTTTAATATTACCTACTTTGGTAAAAATTTAAGAAAATTTGAATATTGTGAATATTACATTAATAAAATATATTGAAAACAAGTACATATTTTATTTGAACAAAATCTTGGTTCACCGAGGAAAGGAAAACGTTTGCCTTAGAGATTATATTAAAACAAAAAATATTGTATACTCACAAGTATTGTGAAATATCATATTATAAATGTGTGCTCTTTTCAATATTTTCATTTTAACTAGATTGAGCCATAGCAACGGGTGGCCGGGTACAGCTAGTAAAATATATTATACATAACATGAGTATTGCCAAAATAATATCTGGAAATTTAAATTTATTAAATTTAATAATCTATTTTTGTCGAAAACTTTGAAGGATTGCGTTAATTGGTTATTAATACCACCAAAAATATACAATATAAGCAAAGCTTTTCAATAGTGCCAGACGATACATTTTTTACTTAAAATCTCAAATAATCTTACTTATAAGCGGAAAAAAAAATTCTAATCAAAACAAACGTTATAAAACAAAATATGCATATAAAAATAACTAACTAAATAACCATCACGCCGTCTCCCCGAAGGGGTATACAGAAATATTGGACCGTCACTCTGTTCTTTCCTGACATACTTCTCTCGTTCCCCAACATTCATACATCGTGTCATCTACACACGTTGATTTCTCCGACACCTCACGTGATGATCGCCGATTACGTGATGATCGCGACTCCTCGCTTATTTGATCCTCCCTTATTTCGTGTTCCGTTTACGACGTTTACACATACTTTCATGTTTATATTTCTTCATTAATTATTTCATTTCGAAAAACAATATGTATCATTTTATTAAAATTTAGGCCATAACACTTCTTAAAGAATCAGATATCTTAAAAATTGTTTGAATAATTAATATGAATGAAAACGTCCGTGTTATAAGATTTTTGTTCAGAGAAAACGTCTGTTCGTTCCACATTGGATAAATGCCTTAGAAGAGCGAAACACGTCATTCAAATATAATATAATATAACTTCTAGAAGACATACGTTTTCATTCATATTAATTATTTAATATGGAGTATTACATCATTGTTCAAGAAACAATAAATAATGTGTTTGAATATATTACATATTGTAGTTCGGTTTTCCTAATTGTATTTTATCCGATGTGAACAGTTCGCTCTGCCACTGTCGAATGGCTTTCGCGGTCCGGACAAAGTAAGATTTATCTCCCAATAATGCGAGCACGTGAACAGCCGACGGGCCGCGTAACACCAGAAGCGCGAGCAAATTACGTTCGGTTTCCTACTAGACCCGGCTATTGACGAGAATGAATAGATATTGTGCATTCATTAAAATCTGTTATTTGTACTAATACCCATTTCGTAGTAATTCATCACAATACAAACGAAACGTAGGATACAAAAATTAACAGAGCTTTTTCGCTGCTGCTCGCTTTTTGCTGTCAAACATCACATCAATAATATTTCGAAAGTGGTTCTGTGATATGGAGTCCTCACGAGGCGAGATATTCCGTTATCAAATCAAATCAAATCAAATCAGTTTATTAACTCAAAAGACATTACAAACAGGAAAAAGTTTAAGGCATCTATTAAGTACAGGTAAAATATTATAAAAATACAACAAAGTACCAGGAACGCATTAGAGATGGTTCGACATTAGGAAGACAAGATACTTTCTAAAGTCAAGAGTATTTGTCCCCTGAATGTACCTTCACTAATATAAAAGACGTCGATCTCCGAGGAGACCGCGTTCAGCAGACTAATTGCTCTTCCCACCAGTGTCACCAGAGGCAGATTGGTTCTGGTGGCCGGTTGGTAAAACAATCTGTGCTGTCGCTGTCGGAGAAATCTATCAGGGACAAAAAGACCAACACCTTCTAGCACGGCCGAGAGGGTTCAGAAAAAAATTCTTAGGTATATCTACATGAGGGGAGTATGGTAGCTATCCGTGGCTTTATCCCACGGCATTTCTTTTGGGAATGCTTGGGGCCAACTCTCTGCAGCTTCGAAGAGATGGGCATCTCATAACCCATTTCTTTAGATTACTCAGGGGATATTTTGAGAACTCGGCCGTGCTGGAGGGTGTTCGGCTTTTTGTCCCTGATATCTCCGATATCTCCGATAGATATCTCCGACAGCGACAGCATAGATTGTTTTACCTATCGGCCGCCAGAACCAACCTACCTCTGGTGACACCGGTGGGAAGAACAATTAATCTGATGAACACGGTCTCCTCGGAGATCGACGTCTTTCAAATTAGTGAAAGTGCGTTCAGAAGGTAAATACTCTTAATTCTGGAGAGTATCCTGTCTTCCCAATGTTGAACCATCTCTCATGCGTTTCTGGTAGTATACTATACACAATATATTATTTTACCTGTTCTCAATAGATGCCTTAAAAATTAATTTTGTAATGTCTGTTGATGAAATAAACTGATTTGATTTGATCAAATTGGATGTTTTGTATATGTTATAATAAGCTTAAACTGTGTCATAACACTTTATGTGTTGACTGTTTATGATTTTTTTATGTGAAATCTCTTGATGAAAGTTCATTTTAAATAAAACGATATTTTATCAATAACTCCTTTCACTTTAGTCTTTATTTCGTCAGCTACCGGTTTCGTCAGGCTGGCTGGCACCGACAGACTGCTCTGATAGACCCGTCTGTCGATACCAGCCTGGCGAAACCGGTCGCTGTCGAAATATAGACAAAAGTGGAATTAGTCATTGAAAAAACATCGTTTTTATTGAATTATTATTGAACAATAATTTAAGCGAGACACGTTAACTGTAATAACAAAAACAAGAATATAAATCATCACATCATAAGAGATTTCTTTTATATTTTTACAAGTCATCATCAAATCAATCAAATATTAAATGTCGGCCACGTGAAGTGTCAGAGAAACCGACGTCCGTGCATGGTATGATATATGAATGTTGATGAATCGAGATGTATGTCAGGAAAGATGAGTGTGGCGGTCCATTCTATCTGCTTACCCTTTTAGGGAGACGGTGTGGTGCTGGGACAGTTAGTTAAACTTTTTCAATTAGTTTTCTGATATTGTATACGAAACTTCCAACATTGCTAACCCTTTTCTAATCGCACGTTGTTACGTATGGAGGTATAATGAAAAAGTAAATGGAACTAATAAAGGTGTATATGTATTGAATTGAACTAATGAAAACGTATAAAGAACTTTGGACTAGGCCCGAAACCGTAATTATGACCAACAATACGCAATCGAAACAGGGCAACAGGTAAGCTGAAATTTATTTGGCTGGGAGCATTCGATAAATTAATAATTGCGGCCCTAAATAGAGTATCCATTAGCTGGATTAGCCTGTCAACAGGTGAGAAGTGAGATCCTAAGCCAGTGGCGGCTAATTACATTTTAGAAAAGTCTCATGTATACAAAAAAAAATATTAATTTTTCGCTAAAAAATAAATTAATTAATTTGCGCTCCTCTCACACGTCAGTCTCCAAGCTGCAGCTAATGAGACCAGTCAGCGCCCTGATTTGATCGGACCAGCGGCTTGGTGGTCTTCCTTGTGGTCGCTTTCCCGCTACTTTGCCCATGATGATTTTATATATGAATCAAAACATAGTTTTTCCAAATTTGAGTATATTTTTCTCGACATGTTTCGAATGTATAAAACCTTTATCGCAGGAAGAACTAGATAAACTAACCAAAATAAAATTATACAGAATCCAAGGGACAGAAATTAAAAAGAAAAAAATAGATAAACGTTTTATTTTATAATACTTAAAATTTTAAGTATTACGTTGGTAAATAAAATCGGGAATCCCGATAATAGATTAATTTATTCCGAAACTTGCCGAACGTTTTTACAAAGGACTCCCTTCATATCCTAACCCCACAATGAAAGACCTCTCAAATTACGATCCAAACACCTCCAGCCGCCACAAGCGCCCAAAATCGATCCTCCTTCAGTAGAACACTCCGGGCCACACAAATCATGCCACCGCATAAACCGACAACCCACCAAATCACCTTCCAACAATGTTCCCATCAGACGTAAGAGGAATAGCCACATGAGCTGAACCTCTGTAAGCCAGAAAATCCAAGTCCAATGAAAACTTGTCGAGAAAAATAATATTAAGTATTAAACCAATAAAAATATATAGGTAGGAACATAGAAAATAAAAACATATAAAGTGATTTAACGCAAAGTGTTTAAATATTGTTTATTCCAAATTAAAAATAGAATTTCAGTTTTAACGGCTCAAGTTTGAATATAGTGATAAGCACGACTGATAAGACTAAATTGTGTAATAATAATAATTAAAAACTTATTTCCATGTATAAGGCAACATTAAGAACAATTTTTTTTAGTTACATCTGAAGATGGTGTATACTCCGAAACATGGAGTGTATATTCATTTTTGTGTCAATGAAATAATATAAAAAGAAAGTTAAATATTCCATCGAAATAATATTTTTAATTCTCTTTGAAAATAAAAAGAGTTAAAAAGAAAAAGAACAATAAGTATTGTATAGTTGTAATGCGTGACGTTCTGCGCATACACGTGCGATTGTACACAATCTTCGATAAGCATTCAACATAATAAGGTAAATGATTTATTCAATTATTACTGGAACTAATACAGTTGTTTTAGACCCGGCAAACAATAGTCGTCACACTAGGCAGGGCATGTATTGTGATTGACCTTGAACTTTTTTAATGTATGCCTCCCGAGCGATATAAACTTGGTATACTATTATATAACCAAAATCAAAACAACAAAACGTGAAAAAATATATATCAAACGAACGAAATGCGATTCAACAATTTAATCTTATCAACACTTGGTTGTAACGTCAAATTAGCAGTCCCAGCGAAGTGACGATTATTTAGTAAAATACATATATATTCAACCTTTAAATGATAATAACATTTTAAAAATAAACGTCAATTTATATTCTAAAAAAAAAACTTACAATAGTTTTGGGATTACCCTAGTATTATGTACAATGCTACGCATGCATTTTCCACCACATACAAGAACTACCCTGAATATGGAAACCGCAACGATCACTGAAACGTCGTTCGAAGAGGATACCACAAGACACGGGTATACCCAAGATCACAAGAAAAAAATTCGTTTTCCTCAATATTTAATATGAAATATTTATGATTTATATATGATACAAAACACTGCTTTTCCACTGTTGAGTATATTATTTATTTCGACATGTTTACATCACTCACCAACGATCATTCTAAATATATATATGTAATGTGTGGATACTCTGTGTATGATAGAGTGTCGAATGAAAACATAAGAAGTGAATGCGGTGCGAATGATGGTGTTATGAAGAAAATAATGAAAGGATCATTAAGATGGTTTGGACATATGGAAAGAATAAATGAAGAAAGAATGGTAAAAAAATTATATGTTAACGATGTAAATGGAACCAGAAATAGAGGAAGACCGAAGAAAACATGGCACGATCAAATAAATCAAATATTGAATGTCGGCCATGTGAGGAGTCAGAGTAATCGACGCGCGTGCATGACACGATGTATGAATGTTGAGGAAGCGAGAGAATTATGCCAGGAAAGACGGCGTGATGGTTAGTTAGTTAGTAAACCTATTTTTCTCTTTTATTTTATATCCCTTATATTCTGTATACGATCTATACGCCTATTATAAATATTATGTAACGTTTAGAAATTCACCAGATGTACGAGTATACTATAATATTTAATGTCTCACGAGTGAAAGAAAAGGCGTCAAATTAATGTCTGAGGGGTAAAGAAACTAATTTATTGAATTGATCGTGATAGATTTTATTGCGGTTATAAATAATAATAAAACAAAATTAGACAGCACCCCCTTCCTAGTACATTTAATTAAGTGGATAAACATTGTGGCCAGCGTGAAATAGATCCCATAAATGATGAAGTTTTACGAGTGTTTTAATACGAGCGATGGATGTGAGCAAACCATAGGAATAGTTGTATAAAAAATGTGTGAGATCACCAAGAATAAGTTATTTGAATGTTATTGAATTAAAAATTGTACTAAACGTATAGAATCTTTAAAAATTCATACACGGAATCGATTTTTACTGCTCATAAAAAAAAAAAAATTAAATTTAATTAAACCGTTCACGCAATGTTTTCCTCGTTCTATCTCGATTTTGCGTTCCATTTACATCATTAACCAGCTAACGTTATCATCGCTATGCGACGCATTTTTTGCAGACCCATTTTGAATAAAATGTCACTGTTAAAACGGTATTTTTTACAAACAAAATCATTATAGCATTAATCGATTATTTAAATATCTACATGGAATATAAAGAATCAATAAACACACTTGAAATCCCGATACGCAAGACTTGTTAATCTGATTAAAGTCAATCGCCGCAGGCAAAGAGTTAAAATATACATATTTAACGATTGCTTAAACCATCTTACCGATGGTTAAATTGGACGGATGTCAAGTTATATCAATGGTTCAAAGATATAGTTTTTTAAGTATAAGTTTCACATTACTTTCGTATGTTTACATTCACTTATGGCGGAAGAAAAAAAACGCGACTCACCAATGAGTTGACCGCGTACAGGGCAAGAACAGAGGGACTCGCGGGTGAGTCGCCCGCGGTAAATAGGTTAAAAATATTTTAAAGAGATTTTTAACAAATTTGCGCAAGTGGCGTAATTTCTACGCATTTACCGACAGAATTCATTATACTCGTAATATGTACATCTTGATATCTATGTACGTTAGGTAAAATTGTGTACATTACATCTGAACTGCCAGTTGTTCAGTATTTGCAACGGGATGAGAGGTGGTCTGACGGATTCCGGGAATCGAAATAAGCGAGCTGATATTTATTTTGCACACCGTACGTGCCCTTGCATTACTTCGTGCTTCATCAGATGGTAATATTGTCCGCTGTATGCATAATAAGGCATTCGCGGAGGAAGATTGATCCATGGGAACGGAGGTTCGTGATTAAAAAATGGCTCAGAGACAAAAAAAATACACGATTCCCGACCAATGGTTAAAACTCCGTATCAAATGGGATATGTACGAATGAGTATATTAAAATAAAATGTACATACGAATTCGAAATTGATAAAAATTCAATATTCTAGAATTTTCTTTCATATTAATATTATATTATAGAGACATGTTTATTTAACTATACGAGTATGAATAGATTAGATGAATATGCTTTCTAGAAGCTTTATCATTTATGTGAATGACATGTTTCACCTTGCTAAAGCACGTTTAATAATAAGGCGAAACATGTCATTCTCATTAATGTATAATAAAACTTCTAGAAAACAAAGGTTTTTCATTATTGGCTTCAAAGGTATAGCTTAAAATATATATGGCTTAAAAGATAACGATATAAACTGTGTCTTTCTCCCGATGATGAAGGTTTAAAACCTTCGAAACATGCAGAGAAAAATAAACTCCAAAGTGGAAAACACAATGTTTTAAAATACATATGTTTTTAATCATAATTTAATTTGGAATTTTACGTCATCGTTCAAGAATCAATATTTTATTATTATGTAGCTCAAAAGTAAACTTCAGCAAGGTGAAACATGAATATCCCAATAAAATAATAGAAAATAAAACTTTTATAAAAAATATAGTTTATAGTAGGTAGTTCAATTGTTATTGACCGGCTTCGGTATAAACAGCAGTTTGTAAAAAAGTATTTATTATAAAAAATCGACTATGTGCTGAAGTCAGGTGCGCCTACACAAATGATATAACTTGTGTAAGAAAATCTAAAAAATATTCATACAACAAGCATAATATTATTTTTTAAATATTTTGTTGTTATGAGATTTCGAAGATAACAATGATTAGGCATATCCCTATTTTCGTCAGATAACAGACGTATACGGCGAATTTCGCCTAACGGGACATTCAAGGTTCTTATAAAAAAAACGAACCTCGAAAAGGTTCCTTCGGGAACTCGGGACAAAGAGAGAAAATAGCGAGAACCGGTTTGAAACGAAGTTGTGTGTTTCGAGACGAATAATCACTAGGGGTGGTGTGTCTATATTCGAGAAAATGTTCTCAACCCATCAAGAAGCTTTTGCAAAACTCTTCGAATAATGTTATTCGTTGAATTAAACAAGAACAACACTAATTGTAAGTCCAATCCATGTCCATTCATTTTTCACACTACATCATCTATAACACAAGTACATTAAACCACTTTTAAATGTTTTAACTGAAACCATACTGTATAATTTCTTTTGCGTCCAATGGGAACATTGCTGGAAAGATGATTTGGTGGGTTGTTGGTTTATACGGGGCTTGATTTGTATGGTCCGGAGTGTTCCTCTGAAAGAGGATCGATTTTGGGCGCTTATCGTGGCTGGGGGTATTTGGGTTATAATTTGAAAGGTCTTTTTTGTGGGGTTAGGATTTGAAAATTTTGTAAAAACTTTCGGCAAATTTGCGAATGAACGAATTATTTGCTTTAAAAAATTTTATCGTTATTTTTATAAAATATTATAGCCCATATAATATTGTGACATTTAATTTTGAGTTACCCAGACGATATAGTTTTAATTTCAATCCACCTACCTATACATTTTTTTAAGTACGTATTGTTTCCATGTTTTCTTTTGAGGTTAAGTTTTTAAAATAAACAATGAAAAATTTTAAATTAATTCATTATTAATATTAATGAAGTAATTACGTTTTTTTTATGAATTAAATTTTTTTTTCCACTTTTGAATTTAGTTTTCTCGACATGAATCGAATGTTTCACATCTTCATCATAGCGAGAACAATATAAATTGTTTGTATCGTTCTCCCGATGATGTATGTGTAAAACCAGTGTTCACCCCTTAAATTGATCAAAAATGAAGTATTTAGAATATAATATAATCATTTACCTACCAAGTCAACTTATTGAAATTAATCGTAGTATTAGCGAAAGTGAATATCTAAACACGATACATTCGTCGTTCTATCGAGACAAACGCGTTACCCATTACTGTTCTTAAAATACTACGTTTTCTGTTCGCGTTGCATTTCATTCGCTCGCATACTCGTAGCTCTTACAGCATACTGCGCATAATCCCGAACGAGACGTCCTCCAGTCTGCATCCCGAGACGAGACGGAGAAATTTATACACGGGGAGAACCAGCATTCTGAAATTCCTTCTGGAAGGAGTATACACCCGCCGCTGATCAATGGCACTGGGGTAGATACTGCAGCGTTGAATGAACGTCACAATTGAATGATTCATTTCAAATCAAATCAAATCAGTTTATTACCTCAATAGACATTACAAACAGGAAAATGTTTAAAGCATCTATTAAGTACAGGTAAAATATTATAAAAATACAACAAAGTACCAGGAACGCATTAGAGATGGTTCGACATTAGGAAGACAAGATACTTTCTAAAGCCAATAGTATTTGTTATGGGTTATTAGATGTCCATCTCTTCGAAGCTGTAAAGAATTGGTTCCGAGCATTCCCAGAAGAAATGCCGTGGGATAGAGCCACGGATAACTACCATACTCCCTCATGTAGAGATACCTCAGAAATTTCATTTGCCTGTACATTTGAATTAATTGTTTGAAAGATCGTTCGCTCTTGATTGAAACCAATCGTAATATAAATAGGCAACCGGATGTCGTCAAGAAAGAGTACGAGAATATTTTGAATACTCACATGAATGTCACACTGTCTTTGGTCTGGTGTAAAATTGGTGTAAAATTAAAATAAAATGGCGATAGATTGGCTACCTAACACATCTCACGAGAATCAATATAATAGCTAAAAAAATAAATTGTGTACAGTAATTGGGTTCAAACGACCTGTTGTATACAAAGAAAAAAATACAAGAGGAATACTTCGATTCTTTCAAGTAATTCGAAATGCACACGATGCGCATGCTCGACAACGATTCTGAATTATTATTTTTTAATTTTGTTCTGATGATTGTCGTATGACATGTCCAAAACAAAATGATAACAATTTGATTAATTGTGACATTTTTAACGAGTGGGAAAAATATATTAACATTAAAAGTTAAAACTGAGAACAGACCAGAACGGACAGAGTGTTGCTCCTCCTGTGAGGTAGACTCCCAGCTGTCCTTCCATATTTTAGGAAGTCTTCCACGAGGACGAATCCCATGAGGTAGATTATGTAGTGTAATATAGGGGAGTCTGGTGGTGTCCATTCTTTGAACATGCCGTACCCGTCCTTTTTTCGCTGTCTGCTCCATCTTATAATATCCTCAACCTCACATATCTCTTATCTTCTGGTGTTCCTCACGCGATCTCTCGGCGTCTTGCCTGCTGTCTTCATCTTGGAAGTCCTCAACACTTGTTTGGTCATTACTGTGTCTGCCCTTGTTTCGACGCCATATGTTATTATAAGTCTTACGCATGCTTTATAGATTCTCTCACGTTTATATGTAGTAGTGAGATATCGCTGGGTATATTGAGAATTATCTATACTTTAACCACATGCGTAAACTTCTCACTATTGAAAAAGGGTGATAATTTGAATAAGTTTGGGAACCTGTGGTTTAGATGAAGTATTGCGGGGAAGGAATCATCAGATAATATTAATAATATCTACCTTGGCTACCGCATCAATCCTATTAAAATACAATGGTTGCCACTCACAGTTACACGTGCCTAAACATTTATTGTGTGTTGGGAGATACAGAAATATGTATAGTGATTCAATTCAGTTGACCAAACACAATATCTGACATTCAAACCGAAAATCAAACTATTTGCTACGCTCTGTGAAGCTGACAAAAATGAAAACAAAATAGTTATATTATATAAAACGAATTTGCATTCGCAGATATAAATATAATAGTAATTTAATTTATTATAATTAAAAACATATTGCATCGGAAATTTCAAATAACTAATTCACAATATCTATTACAAGTAGGGTGTTTTTCTACAGGTATACAATACAATTTCAAAATGTAAAAAAAAACGCATTAAAATAATGTTAATGTCTATGATATAGGCTTTATTTAATAGATAATTTTATGTTTAAATAAGATTTCGGGCATATGAGCGCCACGGCTAGCTCGAATGAAGCAGAATCGTGAAATCTAATTTTCGACAATTGTCTTTGTGGATGCGTATTATCCACTAGAGTGTACATGGTGCGAAAACGATCCACGGTCTCCGAATAACTTTCTCGGATGGATGATTATGTCGACCGTAAAATGGACGTAGTGCCCGATAAGTTTGGCGAACCGAACCATGATTTTAAAAATAAATTTGCACAATTAGCAAGCGCTATTCTGACGTCAGTCTATTCATGGTAAAATGGCAAAACGTACTGACTACAAATCAACTGTCAACTTTAAAATTGACAGTCTGTAGAAAAAATGTTGCCAGTTTAAAAACCAAACCTCTAAAAAAACACTCTACATATAAAATCTCCGGTAGTATTAGAATTTTTTTAAATACCTAATTTAAAACTTTTTTGTCTAATTTGTCTATTACACCATGTTATTTGTTGTTATAGAACCAACCGGCTTCATTCCTACAGGAGCTTCATCAGGGTTCCAAAACAAAAACAAAAAAATATTTTGCTACCCTGACGAAGCTCCGGTGAGAGCGAAACCGGTTGATTCTAAAATAACAACAGAGTAGTTTTTAAAAATACGTAAGTTTTATCATTATTAATTATGCTAAACCACAAAGTAAGTGCTTTATGCGAAAGGAATTAAGTGTCTTACAAAAAATAAACATCATTTATTGAGTTCACTTCCATTTAATACAATAATATCTAATAACTTCTAGAAAACGGTGGTTTTCTTTACTACGAAATAGTTTTACATAATTGTTCAAGAAACGATAAATAGATTGATTTTTATTTAGATTTACTACGTTTAGTACGAAAATTTCTGATTGGACTTGGACTTTGATATTCTGCCTTACAGGGGTTCAGCTCTAATGGCTATTCCTCTTACGTCTGTAGGAAACATTGTTGGAATGTGATTTGATAGTTGTTTTATGATGGGGTTAAATGTATGGCCCGGAGTGTCCGGAGAGGGGGAATTTAGGGTTTATGATAAAGTCTTACATTATTGTCAAGGAATGGAAGACCAGTAAGGGTTAGGATTGTATTTATAAAAAAAACTGTGAGATTATTACAATATATATGAGAGAATTTCTTTGTCCAGACTTTTTTTTAAATCAAAACGCTGTTTTTTCCACTAATATGAATTTAGATCAGATACAATTGTACTTTATTTTATTTTACGCGACAGCTGTTTCATCAACCAATGTTGAAATCATCAGGTGTTACATATATAGAATTTATTTAGCCATGGTCTTGGACTTGGAACTTCTGGCATACAGAGCTCTAATGGCTATTTCTCTTACGTATTTGGAAACCTTGTGGGTAATGTGTTTTGGTCTAATTGCCATCGAAAGGTATTGAGATTAATAAGCTTGTAGTAACAGCATTAAGATTCACGAAAAAAATAGTAATTAATTACGACTGTATTGTTGTTTTAAGCATGGCTTGGCTCACATGTTAATATGTATACAGTTAAAGGATCGTAACATTGCTATAGTAGAGAATGAGATGACACAACCGTTCTCTAAAGAATGCACCGAGAGAGCTGTCGAGTCACTTGAATGGCGGTGCCGGTCCAACAATCTCGATGAATTGAAAGGTCTTCTAAAAAAAGAGCGTCTGCGCTTAGAACAAAGAGGCAAAAACACAGTTTGGCGTTCCGTTTATGGAAGAGGCTAAGGAGCGAGGATGCTCTCACACGTCGCGCGCTGGCTTGCCTGAAAGCGTCCAACCATCAATAATGCGAACGCTCATGGTATTCGCATCCCCGACAAAGCGCAGCTTGTTCAACTGAAGTCTACTATACTATAAAAGCCGAGTGTTTTGCCGCTTCGGTCACCCTTAGAGTAAGTTTAGCGTAGAGTGTTAGTCGGTTTATTGGGTTTGATATAATTTGCACTCGTGTTGTGGGCAGGTTAGTGATTTCAGTCGGGTTGGCTTTGCCCCACCCTAGCCGCGAACATTATACAAGTGCACGCCCGTCACGTACGGTTTTCATTTCGTTCTCGCATCGCTTCGTGTCGGGAATACGGAGTGTGTTCGGTGCGCCTTACTGGAGTGCATCCGCGACCAACGCATCCGACTAATTATTCCCAACCCCCTCTAGGCTCGCTGATGTCCCGTGCCTGCCTTTCCGCTAAAAACAAACACACCCAGACCTCACATATACTTCCTAACAGAGCAAACTTTTTTTTTTTACAGAACTGTGTTTTAAATTGATTAAATACACAACAATTTACATTAGAACTAATACGCTAATATCTTGTTTTTTTTCAAATGTATTTTACATAAACCATAATAAAACTTCTAAAAAACAGACGTTTTCATTCGTGTTAATTACTGTATAAACCAATTTCTCTACATTTTGTACAATAGATGAAAACGTTTAAAAGCAAATGATCGAAGAAGAAAATAAATGTGTATACTATATATCGTCGGTTCAAAGGTAAAACTCATTAAGTGACATTTAAAAAAACTTTTTTTTTTGCAATTTCTGTATCAGACTTGTGAATTCTACGTCAGAAAATAATCACCAAGTGTATTTATTAAAGAGTAACAGTTATTCTTTAATAAAAACATTTGGTGAATATTTTCTGACGTAGAATTCACAAGTCTGATACAGAAATTGCAAAAAAAAATTAAAATGTCACTTAATGAGTTTTACCTTTGAACCGACGATATGGGATGGGAAAATGTGGAGGTAGGAAGAAAAACGAGGGCGAATTAATAGTTTGAAAGAGAAAACTAAATACGACATAACCTAAAAATATTCGATTGACTATGGCCGAGAAATCGTCGGTGAACTATTTCAATCGGTAGAGAACATCTGATTAACTACCAGATACGAGGCACAGACTGCGGCGCGAGTGTGTGTGTGCGTATAAATTAATCTAGTGCAGAAAACTAGAACTGGGAACAGGTTTACGGCTGTACACACGAGAATGAATGAAAACTTACGTAAAGGGGATTTGTAATGTGTAAGTGACAAGATTTATTCGTACACAGCAAAGTGCACGGAGCTATAAAAACAGGCACTCGGTAATAAATCCCGACAATCCATCTCTTGAGAAGCAGGCGGGGGTCGGGGGGCGGCTTTGGAGACCGCCTCTTCGCTGCTCTCGGATACATCCACTCCTTACGAACTAAATATGGCCTTGAACCGGCCCGGTAAATAGTGTACGACTATTGTGTTTGCAGCAATACATAGTTTGCCGTATTCGGTTTTTTACGGTCGTAAATAAAACCCGATCAAACTTGAAGCTTCATAAATTGACCCTTTGACATGCCGGCATTGTTTTTAAGTAAGGCGAGTGTTCGAAATACGAGTAATAATTAAACTAATAATTTATCTATTGTTTTGGGTAATACGTTGCCTTTAGGTACACGAATTAAAAATGCATATATATTCATTACCAAAACTAGCTAACCAACTAACTAACTAACCAACTATCACGCCGTCTCCCCGAGAGGGTAGGCAGAAAGAATAGACTGCCACACTTTAATCGATGCGGCACTCCATCCTTCTTTTTTCGCCCCGCGGGAGATGCGGTGTGATGGGTTGCGAACCTCATCGCCACCAATAGGCATCTACCGCACACACTTCGATCGTCCAACATCCACAAAAAAATCTAAAAGAAATAATATAAAATACAATGATATAAAATGAAATATAACGGTTATTACCCCTGGCTGTACCCAACTGATTTCTTGCTGGGTATGCTGGACTACCAATCATTGGAAATTAGACGAACTATCCATTTGGGTGTTCATTTTTTTCAACTGATTCGTGGTCGAATATATAACTCGGATATTTTGAATGACTTGACTTTGTTTGTCCCTGACAATTATCTGCGACAAAGGCAACATAGATTATTTCACCTGCCACTGTGTAGAACCAATTTACCTAAAGTTATGCCCGTGGGCAGGGCAATAATCCTTCTAAACCGCATCTCTTCGGATGTGGACATCTTCCACGATAGTGAGGCTACCCTCAGAAAACATCTATCTCTTAAATAATGTGTTGTTCTTCTTATTGTTTAAATTATTTATTTGGTCTTTATTTTTTAATTATCTCGTGTTTTTTGTGTTTTTGTCTATTTTTAAATTTCTTTATTGTATTTACTGTTCAAAATAGTTTTTTTTACCTACCTGTATAGTCATAAGCGCCTTGGTTATATTCCTACTGTAATGTTTATGATTTTAAAAAAAAAATTAAAAAAAAAAACAAATTAAAATAAATGATATAAATAATAAAAATATAATATGTCTTTAAACTATTATACAGTATTATTATATATTCACAATATGATATGTATTCCATTTTAAACGAAATATTATTATATATATACTGTTCTATTTTTTAATCTAAATAATACCACTAAATGGCTCTCTTTCTTTCGGTGTCATGTCAGTTCCCCCCGACTTTGACAACCACTTTAGATAGGCGTCTCTGTCCCTGGCAATTGGAAACAGCTCCTCAACGCTCCTCAAGCCAGTAACCATCACAATAAATAAAACCAGATTTTTAACCTGACTGAACCTATACTGACCTTCGTGGCCGAGTGGTAAGTGCATTGACTGCCACCCCGAAGGTTCCGGGTTCAACTCCCGGCGAGGGCAGTGTGATTGTAACACTGTCTTTGGTTTGGTGTAGAATTCACGTGACAATAAAATGGCAATAGATTAGCTACCTATCACATGTTAAGAGAATCACTATGATAGCTATACCCTTTACATCGATTTGGCTCATTCTGTCATGGTGTAAAGAGCGATTCAACAAAATATTAATTAATTAATAATACTAAATATAATATTATGTGTACAATGTGTAGACGTTTGTGATAGTATTTATTGTTTCAATGTATAATATAATATAATAAAATTTCATAAATGAATAATGAAGACGAATGAAAAAGGCATTAATCGTCGTAAAAACTAACAATATTAAATACACATTACTATTCGTATTAGCGTGTTTATTAACATTTACATATGTGTACGTATTCAGATCTTTGATTTGCTTAGTTCAAAGCGAATATTAAATAAATAAAAACTTGAATTTGAAAACAAAATAAGAATAATAAAATAAAAAACACGGGTTGGGTAAACAGCGTTTTATGTTAGCTATAAAAACATTCGGAGCACTATCACATTCTTCATTTCACGGCCGATTTGTGGCGGAATATGGTACGGGGCACAAGATTTGCCATTCGTACTGGCTTTCTGAATTTCTGATTGAAAATAACTATTCACAATTGCAAGCAGTAATATTGTATTTATTACTATACGAGTATACGCAATAGATATAACCATGCGGTACCAAATACTAAAACTTCGTAAGCACAAAGATATTACTACTATTTTGGACCCAAACTATATAATGAACAAAAATATAAACGACCCACCAGAAATGACAATAAACATGTTACTTCAGATACAAAAAAAACGGTCGGCTTGAATGTAGAATACTTTTAAAAATAAGTAAATAGTATTCTTCTTCTACTTTTTGTCCTGTCACACCTCCGTGGAGCATAGGGCCTCGAGGAACCTTCTCCACCCGACTCTATCGCATGCCTGATGCCTAACATCATCCCAAGTGAGGCCTGCTGCTTTAACCTCGTCCTGCAAGGCTCTTCTCCATGTGGCTCTAAGTCTGCCTCGCTTCCTTTTTTCCCCCAAAGGGGACCTGTCTAGAGGGCCTTGAGCGATGCAGGCTGGGTTCCGTCTCAGAGTGTGACCGATCCACTGCCATTTGCGTCTAGCGACTTGTTCTCTAATTAGTTTTTCACCTGCAATGGTCCAGAGAACGGCATTTGACACTGTTTGGGGCTAATAGATCTTGAATTCTGAGCGAAGGCACCTATTTATAAACACCTGGAGTTTTCCAGTAAGTAAATAGTATTAAAATAGTGTACTATCAGTACTAAAGAACACCAGAATAAAAGAGATGTGTGAGGCAGAGGATAATATAAGATGGAGTAGACAGCAAAGGGACTGGTACAGTTATATCCAAAGAATGGACACCGTCAGACTTCCTTACATAATCAGCCTCACGGAACTCGTCTTCGTGAAAGACCTCCTAAAAGATAGGACAGCTAGGAATCCACTTTACAGGAGGAGCAACCCTCCGGAGAACAGACCACATAGGTCTACAGAAAGGAAGTAAAACTGTCTCTCTAATACTAAGAACAATAATTTCTCTAATACCTACTCTCAAAAACTATGAACGAATGCGTAACCTACGAGCATCGGTATCGATTGGTTTCATACTGTAATTATTAGGGCTGGTAATAGCATTCCATCGTGCACTGGTGTAATTTCTTTCCTGCGAGTATGCCTACAGGAAACCCGTACCTTATGAAGAATGCAGTATTCATCAATCCGGCGAGTACACGGGTACTTTAGATGTATAATACTCGTACATTCCACGATAACTATATGGGATATGGTCTAGAGATACAACTTGTTCAATAAAGAGAAATAGTTGATTGATTTGTAATGAAATCCAGAGAAAGAAAGTCCCATACACAGGAAACTGCGAAACACCTATTACACCATCATATTTTTAATATTCAGAAAACTTTAAACAATATTTTGTTTAAAACATAAATAGAAAAAAAATCTCAAGTTTTTATTCTCTTGCAAAATATTTTGATTCTCTCGGAATCATGATATTAATTATCATTGTTATTAATATTGAAGAAGACCTCTGTTTTCTAAAGAAACAATTATATAATCTAATATATGGGAGTGATGTGTTTGGCATTGCTAGAGCATAGTCAAAATGATGGAATGACTTACCCATAGAAAGATAAAATGTGTCATTCCCGCCTCTTATAATAAAGAGTGTTTTTTTTAGAGGTTTGGTTTTTGAACTGGCAACATTGTTTCTACAGACTGTCAATTTGACAGTTGACAGTTGATTTGTAGTCATTACGTTTTGCCATTTCACCATGAATAGACTGACGTCAGAAAAGCGTTTGCAAATTGTGCAAATTTATTTTGAAAAATGGTTTGGTTCGCAAAACTTATCGTGCACTACGTCCATTTTACGGTCGACATAATCGTCCATCCGAGTAAGTTTTTCGGAAGACCATGGATCGTTTTCGCACCATGTACACTCAAATGGATAATACTCATCCACAAAGACGACAATTGTCGAAAATTGGACTTCACGATTGCGCTTCATTCGAGCTATCCGTGACGCTCATGTGCCCTAAATCATATTTAAACAATAATGGCATAAAATTTTCTATTAAATAAAGCCAATATCATAGACATTTACATTATTTTAACGTTTTTTTTTCTTTTCATTTTGAATATGTATTGTACACCTCTAAAAAAAACATCCTATATAAAAAAATTACCAGAAAATTAATGTTTTCATGAAAATTCAAATTTCAATCAAAATCAAACTTTTTTTACATCTCTATGGCTGCGATAAACGACATTGATCAGTGTCGAAGTAGTTTATGGCTTATATGGATTGCAAGCCGCTGTTATAATTATATTTCTACAAATTAAATGTTATAACCAAGAAATGTCACTGACAATAGACCCGAGACCTTCGGTGTGGCAGTCATAGCTGTTGCCACTGTCTAACGAATGCCGTGTATAGATATTTAAGCCAAATTTTAAGAGCGCAAAAAACTATTATAAAATCATTAAACTTCTGGATTTAACTCGTATCTCAGAAGACTTGTTTAAACTGCGTTGTATTGTAAATTCAATACATCGAAATGACCGTGTAATGGTGGCCTTAGAAATCGAGACCCCGCCCGAGAGACTTTTCGCCGAGTTCAAGGTCAGGAAGCCTGGCTGTGATAGTAAGACTGCGATTCGCCGTTGCGGAAAAGTACGCCCGTCGTAAACTCTTCATCCACACACCATGTACATTATTTTTAACATAACATATCATAATAAGCACCACGACTTTTGAAAACATATACTTTGCCGTACCGCCTACCGTATCTGTGTAGATTACACATAACTTTTCGTGTATGATGGTATGAGTAGGTAACATTAACGTGTTTTTATTTGAAGAAAAACTGATATTCACTCAATACTTGTGAGACTCGTAACAAAAATACACACACTAAACCACACACATGTGTTATATGGAGCCGAGTTGGACACCGGAAAGGTAATATCAATAAAAAGTCATCGTGAATCCTTGTCGACGAATGCATTAAATAGTGTCTGCTAAATTCGATTCGGCAATATGGGTCAAGCTAACTATTATTACACAATACTGTGGTCTAAATTTTAACAAATATCGAAAAGTTATCATTTATATTTATATTTTAAGTGCGCTCATACATAAATCAATAAATACACGTTTAAACAATACTATCTATATGAAACAACAGTATACTCAAATACTCGTAACAAATATTTATGAAAACGTCCGTTTTCTAGAAGTTTTGTTATATTTCATAGAAGTAACGTGTTTCACCTTACTAGGGTATTATCAAATGTGCCCTAGTAAGGCGAAAAATGTCACACCCATAAAATATAATAAAACTTCTAAAATATGGACGTTTTTATAAATATTTAATACAGAATAAGAAGTTGTATATCATGGTTCAATCTATATAAATAAAATAAACAATAAATAAGAGTCCTAGAATGTGGAAAATTATGAATTTCCGAGGGAGATCAACTTTCTTTGCTTTGGTAAGCAAAATAAACCCAAGAAAATATCTTGACAGTTTACTGCGCCTTTATCTAAAAATTGTAGCGGTGTTGATTGGTTCATTGTTGTATAATAATTATCGACCAATTAATAGTCACCTTATCCGTAATATAATAATGGCCACTTTTATCACAACTAGCCATTAACACGGCATTATTAACATGTCGGCTTTCCGGAAAATTTATAACCACCCAACAGGGAAATTCAATTATTACAGTCGGGGTACCCACCTGCCCATACACACCCATTATTATAACAAAAGTAGGTACCGACCGAGCTAATTTAATGAAACGGTGGCCGGTTTTATCAGGCTGAATGGATAAGACTTCGCGTGGCATTTATAAAAATAAAAAATAATTTTAAAAAGAGAATGTAATAATGATGTAAAAAAATCGAATAGTACGTATAAAAGTAAGCGAATAAAAAAATATTTAATATTTAATAATATTTTCGGTTCAGTAATAAAATTTGATTGATTAATATAACTAACCAATTATTTAGCAAGGAACGAGCGAAAATCATTTCCAAAATAATCACACGTCAAGTAACATTAATATTTTGAGAAAATGAAAATAGCTCAATTTTGTAATAGAAAAAAGATTTCAAGTATATAACTACGTGGGTATGCGACAAAAAATATTTGTTAAAACGGATACCTGAATATTTGGTAAATTACAACAATATCCAATATACAACTACATATGAAATTTTACAAAAAATAAATTATATCAGGTTCCACAATATTTTTTATTTATTTGAACTGTACTATAACCATTTTTCAAATTTATTGATCACATAAACGTTGGTAAAAATGTAGGTAAATAAAATTATCAATTTTAATACTAGCTCCCAATTAGTATTTCGAAATATTTTGATAAATTTCAAATAATTTGTTACAGTTGTAACAATATAGTTTGGGGAAATAAATGAAAATAAATCAATGTTGTGTTGATTGGTAAAATATAATATATAACTTGTAGGCAAATCGTTGATATCATAAATGCCTTTAAATGTATACATCGCGAATAAATATTTGGGGAAATGCGAAATCCAGACGAAAATAGATCAGGGAAACGGAATGGAGTGGAAAGTCGTAACTAATTTTAAAGGATACCAAAAAGTTACTTACTAGCATCGGGCAAGTCTATATCCTCGTCAGACTCCGTCCCTGAATCGTGGCCGTCAACCTGGGAAATAAAGGCTAACATTAATAAGAGATAAATAAAAAACCGAAAAAAGTTGCGTTAATGTCAGCCATATTTGACGCCGATCAGTCTAAATTGCCGGGGGATAACAAAGTTTTCAGGAGAAATACTACACCAGAGACGCTGCCATTGCCACCGGGAAGGTTTTATAGCTTCCTGGATCTCTGATATAAGTCAAAACAAGGAAATAAGTACAGTAAATAATTCAATCCTTTGTTCTCTTCTGGCTCTCGGGCAGCCATTTTCTACAAAGCTATGTATGACCTTCATAAAACATTTGACCCGACGATATATTGACGGAAAAGGTAATTCGGCGGATGCACAAACCTTTTCTGGGATATTTTCTTCATTCAAGGAATGCGTGCGAAGTTTGTGAGTTAGAAATTTAAGCATATTTTCAAGATTGAAACCGGCTGTCACTCCCGACTGGCGATGACACTTGACACAACGCTAAGACCATAAACGTCAAATAGTGCGGTAAATCTCCAATGTCCGAGAAAACTGAAGCGCTGAAATACTTCTTTGGGTACAAATCTATTTAACTTCAGCTATAGAAACAATTCATGATTCATTTTAAGTCTATAAATGACATTTCTAAAAATATTCCAGTAAGCGGCGAAAACGACCTACTCCCGCAAACACCCGACTACTACTAAATAGTAGCCTTGCGTACAACGCAGTCAGCTGAAGTGGGTTCAGTCCATTATTACTATAGAGGTACGCCGGACTGCGAGTATTGTCGGTACATGCGATTAAATGCTTATTTTTTGATATTTGATGTTACATACCTACAAATATCAATTTTATAAAGGCGAATGATAAATTCGTTTCGCATTTAACTCTCACAGCGCCTTGGGAGACTCGAATCGGAGGGTAAATAATGGACCGCTCCGTAACCCATTGATGACAAAGGACCCGAATACACACAAGATTCAACGTGATTGGCTGGGAGCTGTAGTACCAAGAATTGAATTAGCTTAGCTGCAGCTTCTTCCTTCTTACACACACATGATCTCAGACGGTCTTCCTTGTCCGAGACGTATGTCTTAGCGGGATCTTGGCTCTTGGCTCCGGGGTCCGGTTGTGCTCCGGCAAGATTCCTTTAAAAATTAAATCTCAACGTACGTCCCTAAATTTAAATGTTGCATTATTATGCGTTAGAGAAGGAAAAGTACATACTTTCAGTTATGTAATTGCTTATAATAGCGAATTAATGTGCCTGTATATTATTTTATTAGCATTTGCAATGCATGTTTGTTCTTGTTATTTGTTATTTCAACATTGTAAAGAAACATTTACTCTTGGCACTTACGAATACTATTTGAATTTTATAACTTGTATAAAAACAACAATAATTTTTAATGTGTTTCAGGAGTAAAATAATTACACAACGCATTTAATTTGATCTTAATTATTTATGTAATTACATTACAAAATTGTCAAAAACATTTTTTTTTTAATATCTAAACAAAAAATATTTACTCCCTCGAAGATTTTGGATGTAATATATTATTTTAATATAAATCGTTTAAATCTTATTGGTTTTTTTTGTTATGATTAGAAAAATAATATATTTATTCAGTTTTTATTCCAAAATCGATTTTTGTAATTAATAATCATTTTAAATTCATTCTTATACAAATAATTAAATTTATTGAAATATATAAGATCATTTGACAAATAAAACTAATTGATAAATATATATACTCTGTATAATTTTTTTGAAATATCACCAGTAATAGCATTTTTCTATGGTAGCCGTCAATTAACTTCTACACCTATCCCATAGATGGCGCACAAAA
Source organism: Lepidostoma basale (assembly GCA_022606425.2). Lineage (NCBI taxonomy): Eukaryota > Metazoa > Arthropoda > Insecta > Trichoptera > Lepidostomatidae > Lepidostoma > Lepidostoma basale. The sequence continues at coordinate 391,534 of JAHDVF020001545.1, read as the reverse complement.
CAATTTATTTTTCAGTTTTATATTATACTGAAAATACAATAGTTTTGGACCCACGCTGAAGGATGGGACTCACAGAAACAAAAAGTCATAAACTTGAAGTACTGATTTACCAGGAAAGAGTTGTGAGATTCTGTAAGTCTCAATGCCTATTTTGAGCTGGCCATGTAGAAAGAATGCTAAAGGTTGAACACCAAAAATTATATCCAGATGGATGCCCCGCGAAAAGTGACCAAGAGGTAAACCAAGGAAAAGATGGGCGGATTGCGTGGAACAAGATTGGGAGAAAATGGAAGGAGCTGGGGAATGGAGAGAGATGGCGAGAGACAGAAGTCTGTGGAGGACCGTTGTGGAGGAGGCCAAGTCCCACACCGGGATGTAGCGCCGAGAAGTAGTAGTGGTATATTATACTTTATATCTCTTGCGATACATTTTGAAAAACAAGGATATTTTTGAATAACTTTTATTTATATATTAATTACAATGGTTTGATTAATATTTTTTCATCAGTTCTTCGTCATCTTAGTGCCAATGGCAACCTTTATTTGTAGAGATGGCTCTAAAAAGGGCCATATCTCTTCTATTTTTTTTCCATTGTGGTGGAAGTTTTAGCCAATTTTGTGTTCTTCTGGGTGTTATAGATATTATTCTTTCTGTAGCTACCTATACTGTGGTAAATAAATTCTGGATACCATATATATTATTAAATTTAGCGCATGATTTTTTTATATTCAACAAAATACAAATTGCCATTAACATAATAAATAAAATCACATTAAACAAAATAATGCAACTAATTACATAATTATTATTATTGGTCTTCAGAAGAATTTCCTGGTAATTTGGTTGCTTGAAATGTTCTGGAAAAAAGTTATTTAAGTACTGTAATATATTTTTATGGACATATTTGGTTCAAATAGTTCGGATATTTTTTTGCATACCTATATTGTGCACAACCCATATGCAGTTATCATAAACTCCATTATCAGTACAACAACGCCACTCATCTTGCAATTCCAACCGAAAAGAATAATTTTCTTCTTCAATAATTGAATACTCACACGAAATTGTTTTATCGAAGAATATACAGTTTTTTGATATATCCGTATAAACTTTCTGGAAGCCAAACACAAATAAAAATATATATCACACAGGCTAATTAAATTGATGAAAGGGAAAGAGTTATTTTATTTTTAGGTGAGATTAGACTAACTAACTAACTAACCATCACGCTGTCTCTCCGGAGGGGTAGGCAGAAAGAATGGAACGCCACACTGTTCTGTCCTGACATACTTCTTTCGCTTCCTCTACATTCATACATCTTGTCATGCACGCATGTCGATTTCTCAGACTCCTCACGTGACCGACATTCAATATTTTATTGATTTGATCGTGCCACGTTTTCCTCGGCCTTCCTCTATTTCTAGCTCCGTTCACGCCATTTACTAATATCTTCTTTACCATTCTGTCTTCACTCATTCTTTCCATGTGTCCAAACCATCTTAATGACCCTTTCCTTATTTTGTTCATAACACTTTCATTCGCACGACATTCACTTCTTACACTTGCATTTGTCACTCTATCATATACAGATTTGCCACACATTCGTCTTAGAGATCTCATTTTTTTGCCAGTTCCATGCTTCACTTCCATACATAAGGGTTGGCACAAGGACACCATTATGCACTGCCATCTTACGTTTTTTGGATAGACTTTTGTTTGCGATGACAACTTTAAGTGCACCATTTATTCTGTTGCCTGCCCCAACCCTTCTTTCAGTATCCTTCTCCACCCTTCCATCCTTAGTAAACATACTTCCTAAATAAACAAATTCATCCACTTGTTCCAGATTTTCAGTGTTTACACTAATGTTGCAGACTGTCATGCTTCTTAGACAAAATGATCTATTGAAGTGATATTTCTTTTTACAATTGGAATGATACAAAACCTCTTCCTGTTTTGTTACATTACTATACATACAGTGAAAATCTTACCTCATTATACATAAATACTGCAAACTTCTCATTATAGGAAAATAATGTTGTGTTATTGAACATCCATTGAATTTGAAATGGCCTGAATGAAAGTTCATATTTTATTAGTAATGTATATTTTAACTAATAATATTGCTGTTTATTTATTTATTTAAAGAAAATACTAACATCAAGGATATAAATCTATGGTATTAGAATTTATTTAACAATAAAAAAAGAAAATAGCTCAATATTATGAAGAAGGAATTTGATCGTCTCGAGGTTTGAATCCATGTTCCCTGGAGTATTGTAAAATTTTATTGACTTTATGACTTTACCCAAACGAGTTTATTATAATTTGTGGAAATTTCAGAGTGAAGACGGAAGGGTTATGAATTTTAAAAAAAGTCAATAAAATTGTACAATACTCCAGGGGACATGGATTCAAACCTGGAGACGATCAAATTCCTTCTGAATGCATAAATAAATGTATGTTTAAATATATCCCTTAATTTAATATGGTATTTTTAGTATATTGTAAAATAAAGGTATGTAATTTTTTTTAATGCAGAAAAAATACTAGCTATAATTGTAAACTTAATATTCATTATGAATCAGTCCACATTTAAAGATGTATATATTTATTACTTACTCTTGATCTAAATACGTGATAAATGGAGTATGGATCATGAAATTCTCTAAAATATGTTTGTTATCCACCCAAATGTTGTACTGTACAGGTCTATATGAACCTACTTGAGAACGAGGTGCAAATTCAAATGTATAACAACCACCAAACATATACAGCAGTCTGAAGTTCAGTTTCAACTGGAATGATGTAAAAACAATGTTTTATGACCAAACACTATATGAGATTAAGTTTTCAAATGACATAGAGTTAATTCTTCTAAAAATATGTAGTTAAAACAAAAGAATTATCTCTAAAGTGTGAACTACATATTTTAATTTGGTGAAAGATTTATATTACAGTAAAATATTGAATAAAATTTAAAAAATTTAGTCTAGAACATACGAAAGAAAAATATATCAACTATAAAGTAAAAATAATGTGTGCACTAACCTGTCCGCACAACGGTGTGATAAATTTTGGAAAATTTATAAAGTTCTTTCTGTCTAATGACATCTGAATATTTTTACAATTATTTTCATCTTGGGGTTTCAAATTTTGATACCCATTTATTGTGTATTGATCAAATCCACAATCATTATCATATGCAATGAATTCAAATGCGTATTCTCCGAATATACTGCCATTCGAAAATTCACTGTATTTTAGTTCAGTATGTTCCATATCAAAATTGCATGATGGTTTGTCCAAATTATTAATGCAGGTTGAGTTAATATTAAAAATACATTCTGCTAATGAAAATGCAATGAGATATGATAAGAAATAAAAAAATATCACAATTTCCATCCTCTCGGAATTTAAAATCTAAACTGATTTGAAACAAGGAAAATGAGACATATAAATATAAATTTGTATTAAAATGAGGTAAACAGCAGTAATTCTCAAAAATACATGATATCGATTTAATAATAAAATAATTATTTTTTAAAGTTAAATTATTTCTACAAAATTTTAATGATTTTAAAAACTGTTTTTTGTAATGGTAATTTTTCAATATGTATAATAATAGTTGTAATTTTACATTATTTTTCATAAAACACAACAAAAAACACTTGAAATTATGAATATGGAATTCTAAACAACAACAACAAACCATCACGCCGTTTCTCCGCAGGGGTAGACAGAAAGAATGGACCGTCACACTACTCTATCCTAACACACCTCTCTAGATTCCTCCACATTCATTCATACAGCGAGTAATACACGCACATTGATTCTTCCGACTTCTAACACGACCAATCTTTAAAATTTGATTGATTTGGTCATGCCATGTTTTTCTCGATCTACCTCAACTCCGTACTCCATTCACATCATTAATATATACATTCTTAACCATTCTTTCTCCATCCATGCACTCTGTATGTCCGAACCAATGCAGCAATACTTTCATAATTCATAATACCATCTTCCGCTCTACATTCCTTTCTTTTATCAGCATTTGAGATTCTGTCGTATATCATTCTACCACACATACATCTTAGGGACCTCATCTCTACCGCATTTATTATGCTCTCATTCTTCTTCTACCAGTTCCATGCTTCGCTTCCATCCATAAGGATTGAGACCAGAACTACATTGTTAATGGCCGTTTTTATTTTCATTGATAAATTATTGTTTCCAATAACTATTTTTAAAGCTCCATTCACTTTATTACCCGCACCAACCCTTCTTTCGATATCACTAACCGCTGTGAACATGCTACCTAAATACACAAATCCACTCACCTGCTCCAAGTTCTCTTCGTTCACACTTATGTTACAAACTGTCATTTGCTCTTACCTTTCAAAAATCATCACTTTTGACTTTCCGGCATTCATAATTAAATCGTATGACTTGCATGCCTCTAAACAAGAAATACATTAATTGTAAGTTAAATGTTTAATATTGAAAATTATTCGAAAAGAACAAAATATTCGAAGAATTGGGGCAACTTAAATATGTATGATATGTTCAAGTAGGAAATAAATATATAAAAAAAAGAAATCAGTATCAGATATCAGTAATTTACTTTTTTTTTATATGTGAGATGATACAAAAGGTGGAAACTTAATTGTGAATGTATTTTATGCTGATAAAACATAATGAATACAGAAAACAAATGTATTTTCCTTATGCAACATGTACACATAAAATACTAAGAAATTTACCATTATATAAGAACTTATTTGTATACCTAGTTAGGAAAAGTTGGTCCGATAACATTTAGCATTATATTCATTATATCTCATTACCACTTATAACTTATAAAATAGCTTCTCAACAGAGGTGGCATTGCCCCCTGGGGGCGCTGGGGCCATACATGGGGGCGGTAAAGGGTCCAAAGCAAATGGGAGACGTTAAGGTAGTTATGATGACAGCCGTGACGTATAATAACTATTCAAGAAATAAAAATAAATACTATTTTCATGAATAAACATTTAATGTCTCTATCTTTAATATATAAATATTAACCCTTTATAAGACAAGACATTTTATTTATATTTTGAAAGAAACCACATTTAATTCAATTAACATCAGTCTGAAATATTGAATGTCGGCCATGTGAGAGAGAAATCGACGCGCGTGCATGACACGATGTATGAATGTTGAGGAAGCGAGAGAAATATGTCAGGAAAGAAAAGTGTGGCAGTCCATTCTTTCTGCCTATCCCTTCGGGGAGACGGCGTGATGGTTAGTTAGTTAGTTAGTTACATCAGTCTATGGAGGTAGGAAAAACAAAAGCACTTAAATAAGAGTGTTACGTATTTTGACCACAGTCTACATTCGTAATGATATAAATACATAAATATCATTTTAGATGGATTTTCACAAATAAAATGTCCCTTATTTGTTGCGGCATAAATATTTGCCCAGTTTGGCCCGGAGAAGTTTCGGGAGACAGCCTACCAGGTGGAGCGATGATATAGTGCTGACGGCGGGAAGGGGCTCGAGAACACAAGTGAGAGACCGAGAGGGATGGCATGGGGTTAGAGAAGCTTATGTCCAGCAATGGATGGAGACAAGCTGACGAAGAAATATTTGCCACCTTCCTACGAAGGGTTAATTCAACTTACACTTAAGGAATTTAAAAAAAAATTGCATGTGGTATTCGTAACTGGACTTGGTTGGGCAGCCTTCGGAAAGCTCAGTCATATAATGAGAAACAAGGATATCCCCATTAATTTAAAAAGGAAAACCTACGAAGCATGCATCTTGCCTGTGCTGGCATATGGTTTGGAAACAATGTCCCTGACCATAAATACTGTCCACAAATTGAAATGCGCTCAACGATCCATGGAGCGGCAAATGTTGGGCATAAATCTGAGTGATAGAATTACAAATACATAAATCAGACGCCGGACAAAAGTCGCCGATATCATGGAACGGATCGCAAAATTGAAATGGCAATGGGCAGGACACGTAGTCAGACAGCCAAGTTCAAGATGGACTCCCAAAGTCTTAAAGTGGAGGCCATGGGAAAACAAAAAAGATGCCACAGAAGAGATGGGCCGACGATATTGTTGTGGTCGCCGGGAAAAAATGGATTGAAGCGGCACAGGATAGAGAAAAATGGAAACAGATGGAAGAGACCTACATCCAGCAGTGGAGGGAAGGCTAGGAAGAAGAATTCGTAACTAGGGAATCCAATCCTGCATACGCGGGATCCCACACCATTTTTGCGGGAACGGTGATGCGGGACTACACATGCGGGATTTGCGGGACTGAAATAAAAATGGAATTTAAAAAAAAATGGGCGCAGACGTCTTTCTAAATATTTATTCATCCCGGTCCCGGCCTCATTAATTGGTAATTAAACAATGAAATGCATGCAAACTGAAAATACAAAATAACGGACTAAGCAAGGAACTTGCAATGCTTCTTTCGCTCCTTCCGTTTCTCATCCAACTTAATTCATTAATCTCATACATGTTCATTCACTTGTGTAAGAAGGGAAATTACATTTTATAAAGCCAATATCATACGCGAAAGCACAGGAATTTTTTTTTCTAAAATCTAATCCCACAAAGCTTTTAATATTATAGACAGATGTTTAAAAAAATACAATTATAACACAAAAAAGAGAGTGAAACCCCGTTCCATTGCTAATTGTAAAGGAAACACAAGCTGAAATATTCGTAATAAATATTTGGCAAATCGTTCAGAGGAAGATATTTTTAAAGTATATATTAAATAAGTTTTTAATCTATATGATTGATATAGCCATGTTTCATGGCATACTCGGTGAGATTGCACTAAACAATTTTTGCATGGCAGAAAATACGTTTTCTCTCTGGAAGCTTGTTTAATCTTAGTTAAATTAAATTTTTAATTAGTGATAAGACAATGAAAAACATTAATAGTGTATATAAAAACAATAATAGTGTATAGAAAAACAATAATAGTGTAAGTGACAATTTTGTGAGTGGCAACACTTTGGGGGAGCGTGATTTCAACCCCCACCCTGCGATTTTTTTCAAATCGGGGCTCTTACACACCGGACTCCGGTGAGGCGACATCTCTTCCCGGCGCTCGGCGGGCAGCCGAACCAAGGGCCAGATTATCATCATTGGGCCTGATGCTGGCCACTGCTGTCGCTGTAAAGGAGAACCGTGGCCTCCGCGGTCCATAAGCAAACCTTGGAAAGTGTTTGATATCGGGAGTGAATTTCGATTAAATTCATCTTTCTACCCCGTGACAACAACAATCTCCTAACATGATTTATAAAATCCAACTGCCTGGGCCTTATTGCTCCCAACTCTTCTTAGTAATTTTTACAAGGGTATTTGTTTTAATAAAACTGCTTTTATGTTAACATATTTTTTATGTTAATAGCTCGAAGATTTACAAATGCTTTTTAAATTAAAATTTAAAGAACTTTTTTCTCGTTTAGGTACTGTTTTTTTTATTTATTTAATGTTGGCTCTCTTTATATAAGTTTTGTTTATAAATCTCGTGATTTCAAAATATTGTCGATGCTTTTGTAAAAATCTATGTAAATAACTGTCAAAAGTTTCTACAACATTCGATAGTGTTCTTGTTTTGTTCGGCGTTTTCGGTTTTTGAAATCGACAATCATCCACTGAATCTAACAACTTTTATACCCCTTAATAACTTGAAATATATCCAAAAATGGTCGCTCCAAAGATTAATATTGATTCGAAGAGACCAGTGGGTGTTTATAAAGATAAAAGCAAACCTACCGATATTAGGTTAAGTAACATAAACGCAGCTAAAGGTAAATTTTATAAAATTTCTGAATCGTTTTCGTAGTTTTTACACCCAATTACAGATATTTCGATATTCTCATGTATATTTATATAATTTTTTACGTCAAAAATATCGAATTTGCATTTTTTTGGGCGAATGAATGTTCAGATGTTTACACCCTAATTATATGTTCTCTTAGAAAATTATGTTTTTATTAATATAATTTATTAGACATCTGACTAAAATACTACCATTGCACAGTTTGAAGTATTTCGATCATTATGTAGTAGGTTTATGTTTTATATTGTGCAAATTCATAACTCCAAATATATTTCAGCCGTTTCTGATGCTATCAGGACAAGTCTTGGGCCAAGGGGGATGGACAAAATGGTGAGTTTTCGGTACTAAGGTCTTTTATATCTAAAAATCTGGAAATGTATAATAATAATGCTATTATTTTTATTATAGATTCAAGCAGGAAATGGTGAGGTCACCATTACAAATGATGGAGCTACTATTTTGAAGCAAATGAATGTTCTACACCCTGCTGCTAAAATGGTAATCTTGTCTTTCATATAAGATTAAAAATATATACATAATCATCAGAACCAGTTCATTGGCTGTTCTATTTTTATTTATTTATGTTTGAAATACTTCTTTAAAATCACTGTTTATTGCAATGAAAAAATAGTTGTACATATTAGTAATTTACTTTCGTGTCATGACTCCAAGTGAATGATATTAAAATATCAATTTGTTATTTAAAACAAGTTTTTGATAATTGTTTGATTTTAACACATGATTGTATAACAAAGCGTTGTATCCCGGTTCTGTGTTTTCACGTGGTTTTCCAGTCGTCTAAAAATGTGCATTTTAATGACATCTAGTGACTTCTATTATAACTTTTTCCTAGTTCTATGGAACACCAACACCAGGTATTTTACCTTTTCTGATAATAATGAACAGCGGTTCTTTTTTTAGTTTTAAATAATAATTTTTCACCTTCTGGAGACCACGTTTTGCAGTCACCGGGTCCACTCCGAGTGCGAAACTTGCAGGATTCACCAAGCAGGTTGTCAGGGAATATGTACAAGCATATTTTAATAGCTATAACTCCCAAAAAAAAAAAAAACCCGTCGAACCTCCAATGTGTGTTGCAAAGCACAAAAAAGGAGTGAGACCTGGTATATGTGCAAACATTGCGATGTGGCTCTCCATGAAGACCTATGTTGGCAAAACTACTGTACAAAAATGGCATATTTACCCAGTATTTTCATAATTGTAACACTTAAGAAACCCTTCACAAAACATAAAATTTCACAAAAATGGACCGGGCACAGGGTTAGTTTTATCTGTATTTGGCTAGGGCTCAGTGTTAAGGTTCTTCTGTATTCATATTTAACGCTTTTAATAGAAATTCATCCCTAAAATTAAATAAATAACTTTATTATTTTTTAAGTTCGTTAATAACCCTTGGCACCCCTGACATGACAGAACTTTGCCGCTGCGGTCGTATGGTGTGTGTGTTAGGTCACATGATGTATCATGTTGTCTGTGGAATCTGCGTGTAATCACTTTGTCAGTTGAATATTACCAAAGGAGTGATTAACATACACAGTGCCTTTTTAAAATTAAATATTGCTAGCAACAATAAAAACATACAAAAGCTAACATCCAATAAGGGTTAATAATTACATAATTTTTACAAATTTAAAAATATGTTTTCACTGTTCCTTATAAATAACTAATATTATAACCATATGTCTTATGTCTTTTCAGCTTGTGGAGCTGTCCCGTGCACAAGATATCGAAGCTGGTGATGGAACTACATCCGTGGTAGTGATAGCCGGAGCTCTATTGAACGAAGTGGAAAAACTTTTGGCCAAGGGTATTCATCCCTCCGTGATTTCCGATGGCTTCCAGAGAGCTGTGGTGCAGTCAGTCAAGGTATTACTTTATGATGCACTTTTTTTGATTTTTTTAAAAACGAATTATATATTTATAAAAATAATTTCTAGTGTTTTATCGCATTTTATGTCATTTTTTAAATTTCTATGATAAACAATTTTTTTTTAGATTCTGGAAGGTATCGCTAGGCCGGTGGAGATGAACGATGAAGATTCCCTAATTCAAGCTGCTGCGACATCTCTCTGCTCCAAAGTTGTCTCTCAACATGTCAGTCTTCTCGCTCCAATTGCAGTGAAAGCCGTTCTTTCAGGTTAATAAAATAAACAACGCAAAAAAAGCAATTCCCCCATCTATATTTAAAAAGTGTGAATCTAAAAGATTAATATACTATAGTGTAAGAGAAAAAATGTGCAAAGAATCGAAATTTATAATGTAATGCCTTTTAATCATTTATAATTCAAGTTACTGCCAATGGAAACCTAAAAAGTACTGTGGCACTCAACTTGTTAAGGCTTATTTTGCACAGGTATAATTCTTTGTATTATGCTAAAAAAAGAAATAATTATATGAAACATAATATTTGTTTTAGTTGTGGATCCGAATGCTGGAGTAAGCGGCGGCATGGCATGTGATCTTCGTGATGTTCGCGTGATTGAGCGCCTTGGGGGCACCCTGGAGGACTCTGAGCTCGTACGCGGCCTTGTGCTCTCCCAGAAGACAGCCAATGTCTCCGGCCCACGCAAGGTTGATCGCCCCCTCATTGGGCTCATTCAGTTCTGCATCTCTCCGCCTAAAACTGATGTAAGTTTTTCGTAATTTTTTTATCACATAATAAATAATAAATAATTTTATATCCACTGAAGCAAATATGGCAATAGTACCAACCCTTCTGTATAGATGTGAAGCTTGGAGTTGGCGGAAGAAGAATGAAAGTAGAAAAAATGTCGTGGAAATGGGATTACTGAGATTACTGAAAACTGTAAATGATAGAATACCTAATGACCAAATAAAGAAGAAATGTTAGGCAGATGATTGCATCCTAAGTAAAATTAAAAAAAAGATCACATTAATGGTTTTCACATATGGGACAAATGAATGAGAGAAGAATGGCTATAAAGTAGTATACAACCAGTACGAATGGGAAGAGAAACCGTGGCCGGCCAAGATGACATGACCAAATTAATCATTTACTAAAAGGTAGCCATTTTTGAAGTCGGAAAAATTTACAAACGTGCATGTTACGATGTATGGATATAGAGAAAGTTTGAGAGGTATGTCAGGCTAGAGTATTGTGGCGGTCCATTCTCTCTGCTTACCCTCCGAGGTCACAGCGTGATGGTTAATTAGTTAGTTTATTTTAATATGGTGTTTCAGAATATATTTTTTTGTGTTTTGATAGATGGATCACAATGTTGTGGTTTCTGACTATGCTGCTATGGATCGAGTCCTCAAGGAGGAACGTGAATACATTCTAAACATTGTGAAGAAAATCAAGTGCAGCAAGTGCACAGTGCTACTTGTGCAGAAGTCTATACTCAGGTATATTAAATATATCGTATTAAGTTCTGTAATTTCTCAAGTCGATTGAAGCTCGGCATTTTGTTTCTTGTGTTGAATTCGCACTGTTATTACAGTAATATCAGAATGATTTTGTTTTTGTTACTCATGGCGATACTTGCTATATAGTGTTAGAAAAATATATATTATATGGTTATGTGAAATAAATGAAAAAGAAAATTAAATCATTTAACTATGGATTTAAGTACATTTCTGCTACAGCAAACATACAAATATTTCACAAAAATATTATTTAACCTTACTATTTATTATTGTCAAAGCACCCTTGGGGTGAGTTACTTACGAAAATGGCGCTATACAAATAAGTCTTAACTATTTTTATTACCATTTGATTTACAGTTTTTTTCCAACCACTCATCACTTATTAGAGAGATTATTTCTGAGCTTTACAAATCATTTTTTTTTTTAGGGATGCACTTTCTGATTTGGCCATTCATTTCTTGGACAAGATCAAGGTTATGGTGGTGAAGGATGTGGAACGCGAGGACATTGAGTTCATCTGTAAGACTCTTGCCTGCAGACCCATTGCTTCATTGGATCACTTCACCACCGAGAACCTTGTGAAAGCTGAGCTTGCTGAAGAAATCAGTGAGCCTTCTGGAAAGTATGTTAAGGTATGTTCACATCCAATATACTGCAATCATACAAGTATTTATTTATATTTTTATTTGCAGAAGGAGGTATATAGATTCAATGTCATCTCAATAATTAAATAAATTCCTTTTAAGTATTTATAACTGTAAGAAAAGAAGAATGACAAAATAATGCATGGTGTGTCTAAAAGTGGTCATTAAAAATTTACATATTTTAGTTGAAAAATCTAAGGTAATTTAATGTCTGAATAAATATAACTGCGCTTAGTATTATGACACTTTATTTCACTTATCATGGACATGTTTCGGTTATAACATGTCTTAGGTAATAACCGAAACATGTCTGCGATAAGTGAAATAAAGTGTAGTAATACTAAGTGCAGTTAAATTTATTCAAATATGAATCCACAACACAAAGTGAAGGTGAATATAGAAGATATTTTAATGTCAGTCATTTTCACAAACTGTTATTTTCAGATCACCGGCATTGCAAATCCCGGGCGCACCATCTCCGTGATTGTGCGTGGCTCCAACAGGCTGATGTTGGCGGAGGCGGCGCGTTCTCTTCACGATGCATTGTGCTGTGTGCGCTGTCTGGTGCGTCGGCCCTTCCTGCTGCCAGGCGGCGGTGCGGGTGAAGCGCATGTGGGCTTGGAGCTAGCTGCGATGGCGCAGCAAGCGCCTGGTGCTGACCACTACTGCCTGAGGGCCTACGCGGATGCACTGTCTGTTATACCCTCTACGTTAGCTGAGAATGCCGGTAAATACAACATTGTATTAAAATATTTATTGTTATTTTATACAAATGTTTTCTAGCAGCAAAATGAATCTTTCAATTTAACTCTAAACTGATGTTTTTTTTTTGTTAAAGATCTTTTATTGACAAAACAAAATTTTCACTTTCCACCTTATATTTTTATATTATTTTAGGATACAATAACACATAGATTCTCCATTGGAACATTAATAAATATATTTTTTTATAACTGGAGAGTGATTATCACTTAATTTGGTTTCAAATGTGTGTGTGTCCCCAAAAATATTCAAATGATTTTACTGAAGTCTCTTGATGGAAGTTCATTTGAAATAATAATGAAATAAAAAGGTGTTTTTTTAACTTTTTGACCGGTTTCGCAGGCTTGCTGGCATCGACAGATAGTGTCACCAGTCTGTCGATGCCAGCAAGCCTGGCGAAACCGGTCACTGCCATAATAAAGACAAAAGTGGATGTAGTTAAAAAACATTGTTTTTTTTTTTTAATTATAACCAAAAATATAATGTAAACAAATTTTGCAGTTTATACCCATAAGAATATAGTTAACGTTGTCACAAGTAATGAGGAAAAAATGGGGTTAGAGGTCACTGGGTACGCACAATTGTGATAAACTTAACTTTTTTTTTTAAATATAGACGAATGTTAGGTTTATGTGGGATAAAAAAAAAATCAAGTATATTTCCAATGATGTTGTTACAGGGCCCTAAAATTTGAACACATTTATATATTGGTGATTCACAGTGAATAAGGTCATCTTCCACAGCCTTGATCTCTCCATTTATTTTGATTTATCACCAATTTTATCAGTTATTTAGGCTACATAATAGTCTACTCTGCGGCTTTCCAGCACCTGAATGATTGGGTTTAACATTAAGATTTTTTTTATGAACAGGTTTGAGCCCGATTGGAATCGTGACAGAGTTGCATGCAGCTCACGTGGCTGGCCAGAAGAATGCAGGAATATCTGTACGTCGTGGTTGCATCGCCGATATGGAGGAGGAAAAAGTTGTACAGCCGCTGCTGGTCAGCACCAGCGCCCTCACTCTCGCCACTGAGACTGTCCGCTCCATTCTCAAAATTGACGATATTGTAAGTATTTTGGAATTCATCAATTTTTTTCTATTATGTATCATATGAAGCGTTTTCTGTATTATTCATATTGATGGAAATATCTATTTTCTAAAAGTTTTATTATATTGTATGTGTGGGACACGTTTCTGCTTCTTCTTCTTTTAATAGATCTGACGATCTGTGACACAGAAATCATGTCTCGTCGGATGATGAGATCCAGCTGTCCCTCCATCTCTTAGGCGGTCTTCCGGGTGGGCGGTGTTCGGAGGGAATTTCATAAGCGGCTGTATATGCAAGTCTGTCACCATCCATTCGGGCTACATGGTCCCTTCAGTATCTTCTTCTGGATCTACTCAACTGAACGATATCCTCTATTTCGCAAGTTTTTCTTATGTCTACGTTGCGGACACGATCTCGGAGGGTTTTTCCAGTAATTGATCTTAGGATCTTCATCACTGATGTTCTTAGTAGTCCCTTGGTTCGCACAGTGTCAGCCCGCGTCTCTACAGCGTACGTCATGATAGGTCGCACGCATGTTTTATAGATTCCAATTTTACTGTCGACACGCATGTGCTTGTTCTTCCAGACCAGATACTTCAGGGATCCTGACACGGCAGAGGCTTAACTGACTTGTTCACGTACTTCGGTATAAAGGTCATTTTGGCTGTAGATCTCTACTCCCAAATATCTGAAACTCTTCTGCTTGTGAAATATAAAAAAAACTTCTAGAAAACTTGTTTTTTCAATATCAAATATTTAATATGTAGTAATAGTAATATGTAGTATGAGGGATATTGAAAGAAGGGTTGGGGCAGGCAACAAAGTGAATGGTGCACTTAAAGTTGTCATCGCAAACAAAAACCTATCCAAAAAAGCTAGAATGGCAGTGCACAATGGTGTTCTTCTACCGACCTTTATGTATGGAAGCGAAGCAAGGAACTGGCAAAAGAAGAATAAAAGTAGAATAAATGCAGTAGAAATGAGATCTCTTAGACGAATGTGTGAATACTCTGTGTATGATAGAGTGTCGAATGAAAATATAAGAAGTGAATGCGGTGCGAATGATGGTGCTATGAACAAAATAATGAAAGGATCATTAAGATGGTTTGGACATATGGAAAGAATGAATGAATAAAGAACAGTATTAAATGGAACCAGAAATAGAGGAAGACCGAGGAAAACGTGGCACGATCAAATAAATCAAATATTGAATGTCAGCTATGTTAGGAGTCAGCTAAATCAATGCGCGTGCATGACACGATATATGAATGTTGAGGAAGCGAGAGAAATATGTCAGGAAAGAAATGTGTGGCGGTCCATTCTTTCTGCCTACCCCTTCGGAGAGACGGCGTGATGGTTAGTTAGTTAGTTAGTTTAATATGTAGTTTTACATCATTGTTCAAGAAACAATAAATATTCTGTATTTCTGTTTGACACACCAAGAATGCAAACTTTTTAACCGTTGCTTTGATGCGTTTGTGGCGTAACATTTTCAAAGAAAATTGAAAACGCTCATATATTTTGGTTTTAATACTACCAACCGTTTTCACTCCAACTCAAGCTTTATCAGTTTGTCACCCTGAACGTTTATTTTGTTAACTTGATGAAGCTCCAGTTTTTAGTTAAAAAAAAATAATGTTATGTAATAAAAAATAAACAAGGGTGTTTATACATTTATTTTCACTTATAAAAATATTGAAATGTTTATGAATAATTACAATAATCTGGTTATTTCTTTGTTTCAGGTCAATACTTTCACATAATTCCAACGCCTATCACTAAATCATCTAATAATATTAATCACACCACCATTTATTATGCTTAGCAAAACATATATGTTGTACTGCATTTAACACCCATCATTATTTTGTATTGATCTGAATTTGTCACAAAAATATCGAGACGATGCAATGCGGAGGCAGGGATTTTCATCGAGTCTGCAAATATTTTGAGAGAAAAGGGTTTGCGAATAAATAAATAAGCACATTGCCTTATAAAATATTTGTTGAAATTTTATTTTATTTGAAGCTAATTGTTGCTGCGTTTTAATTTATTTCTGTCTGTTTATTATAATGATGAAGTATTATCATTCAAAGCTTTATTAATATGTAATACATTGCATTATTTTAATAAAAATAACCAAACTTATGCTGTTTTCATTTCTTATTCCCCAATGAATATTATTTCACTTCTAGTGTTTATTACTAAACTACCGTTTACATATTTATCTGGGAAGCATGTTTACAAGAGATGGAAAAATGGAGAAAGACATCGAAAGAAGGGTCAGTGCTGGGAATAAAATCAATGACGCTCTCAAAGTCAACACTGCAAATAGAAATATATCCAAGGATTAATTGTATCTCAGTAGAGACGAAGATGCAAATTGGAAACAGAATATGGTGATCGAGGTGTTTACAGAACTTATGACATTTATTATCATTAGTTGGGTTAAGCGCACGCTTTATATAATACAACATTCCCCATTCCACCCTTCTAACGACCACCATGTCTGCCAAATTTTTGGAAGTTGTATATATGTTAATATGTAACACCAAATTTCACATGTTAGACAACATTTTGAATGTATACAAATTCTTGTAGACAAATACTGGATTTTGCCCAGTGGTGGTCATAAGAAGTGCGGAATGGGGAATGTTGTTAAACATAAAGTCCTGTAAGCGCCTCGGCCACCAATTTCTGTTCCCAGAAAACAATTTACATCTTCGTCTCTATTGAGATACAATTAATCCTTCTCATGTTAGTTTCAATCTACACACTAGCGCCATCTATGAAGATTGGATTTAAGCATTAAGGAAAGATGGTAGTACATAATGGAGTTCTAGTGTCAACCCTTATGTATGGAAATGAAGCTTGGAGCTGGCAAAAAAAGGATGAAAGTAGGATAAATACTGTAGAAATGAGATCACTGCGAAGAGTGTGCGGGAAAATGATAGAATACAGAATGACGAAATAAGGAAGAAATGTAAGGCAGATGATTGATCACAAATAAAATTAAAAAGGATGTTTTGTATGTTTTGGACATTTGGAACGAATGGACGAGAGAAGAATGGTTAAAATGTTGAATACAAGTAGTATGAGTGGAAAGAGAAGCCGAGGAAGGCATGGCATGACAAAATTAATCGAATACTAAAAAGCGGCCACATTCGAAATTGGAAAAATCGACAAGCGTGCATGTTACAATGTGTGAATGTGGAGGAATCTAGAGAGGTATGTCAGGATAGAACAGTATGGCGGCCCACCCTCTCTGCTTACCGCTCCTGTGAAACGGCGTGATGGTTAGTTAGTTAGGGTTTAATAATGTTAGATATGATCACTAATAAGTTCAAAAATGAAGTTACAACAACGAACTAATTATGATCTATTTGGAATGTTAAATTAGCTACTTCAAGGTGAAGAAAAAAATTATGGAAAATGCTACCATTGAACTTTTCCATTTACTACCTATATTATATTTGTTTGTGGTCACACTGTTGGTTTGGCATGAATAAAAATAAAAACAACTTATATTTTCATTGATTTATTAAAAATACAAAAATTACAAGTTAACTGATAATTTCTCATTATTATCAGTTATACAAATTGTCTTTATTTGTTTATACACATAGATAACCTAGATGCTCTTAAATTACATAAACCTAACATAATATCCACGACAAAACTATTGTATACAATTTTCACAACTGATCAAATTAAAAATGACAAAACTAAATGACTTTTAACTTTAGACCTTCAAGAATTTCTTTACATAGATGCTGTAAAATAAAACTGCAGAAGGATGAACACAGTAACGGAAAAAATAAGTGTCACAAAATATAATTATTAGCTCGATAGAGGTTTAACAACGAAATCAAATTTGAAACATCATGATAAATTACATTTTTACATATTGAGATTGAAGAAACGAACACTAGCATTATTAATTCAGGCAGACTTTGTGAATAAATATAAAATATGTAATAACATCATCGCTGGTAAGGGTGAATTTGTGTTGCAGCTTTGATGTTAGTCTTGATGGCAGAGGGAGGTTTAGGAAGAGGTGGGGCGGGGAGTGGGGGGGCAGCGGCACCCCGTGGAGGAGCCCCGACCAGTGGCACATTCCCCCCTACCCCGCGTAGGCCTTTACCCATTCCCACGGCTGTAACCAGGGCGTGGGTGTCAGCCAAGCTGTGAGTTTGTTGGATTCCTGTAAAGGTGAAAAATAAAAATTATTGTTATGTACCACGATACATGATTTATGACATTTTATGAATCTTTTATAGTAAAAATGTTGTACGCACACCCACCTATAAAAAAGTCCACCCATAATAGTAGAATGTAATAATTACACATGTCAAAATGAGATATTTAAAAACTTTAATAATAAATTGTTTCAGGTGAAGTCAAAAGTGATATCTAATTGCTTAAAAAAAAAATGAAACGTTGACAAACCATGGAGTGAATGATTCACTCATGACAACAATCTCTGACCGACTGATGCAATATTTGAACTCCATTCGCAAGGCTGAATGACTTATATTTTGTTCTCATGCTCGCAGATATAGAAGTAGCGAGGGTGAAACACGAAGAGTATGTGTGAGGCAATTATATATTCTACACTTCAATATGCGACAATGCAACACAATGGTTTATCTACAATTTTTGATAAAATTATAATTTTGTGTCCAATAATTATTTAAAATGTAATAATATAATTATTTTAATCAATGCGCAAATGTACAACAAAGAAATACTGAAAATCTTAATTCAGTATATTAACAAATACAAGACCAATATAATTTCTGTATTGGCGTATGGAAGTGTGGCATTGGCGCTGAAGGTAAAATCCACTGAAGCAATGGAAAGGAAAGTTCTTTGGCGAATTTGTAGTTCCGTGAAGAATGGAGAAGAGTAGTGTACAAGACGAAACAAAGAGTTATACATCATTTAAGAAGCCCCTAATATCTCAAGTCACATAAAACTCCTTAGATTAAGATGGACACATACATACAAAGAATGCCAAATGAGCGGGTACCTAAGAGAATCATGACTGGACATCCGGGGGGTAGAAGAATTGAAAAACCTGCTGCTACCATGCTGAGGTGGAAGGTCAACACAAAGAAAGATGCAGCACAGCTTTTCCAAGTTACAAATTGAAAAACGACGGCTGAAGACAGGAGTTGGAGGCAAAAAATGAAGGACAATGTTTTGTTTGGGCTGTAGCCCCATCGCAGAAGAAATAGATATATATATTTTTTTAATTTTATATAAACTTAAGGCGTTAACACTGTGGAATTTCATAATGATAATTTTTTATGAATTAAAACATTTTTTTTCCAGATTATTTTTCTCGACAGGTTTAGAAGGCTTACACCTTTATCATCAGAGAACGATATAAACTAACCAAAATTATTACAAACTGAGTGCAAGAACCTAGAATTATATATAACATGTGTTAGTTAACTTGACTAGTACTAGGGAGATAACAATAGACATATCAATGGGTTAATTTTTGAAAGGATTTTTAGATGGAAGTATTGAGTTGAGGGTGTTTTATTGCTCTAAGGCTATTGATTAAGTAAGGGGACAGTTTATATTTTAAGACAAAACAAATGGACATTGACACAAGTTGGAAAAATAATAATTTTGCACAATAACAAAAGCCATTAACAAAACGCCATTGACAACCTTCGTGGCAGAGTGATTATGAGCTCTAACTTCCATGTTGAAGGTCCTGGGTTCGATTCCCGACGATGGCAGTGTGATTGTCACACTGTCTTTGGTCTGGTGTAGAATTCACGTGACAATAAAATGGCGATAGATTGGCTACCTATCACATGTCACGAGAATCAATATAATAGCTAAAATATAAAAATTGTACACAGAAATTGGGTCCAAACGACCTGTTGTGTACATAAATTAAAAAAAAAAAAAAAAAAGATCCGTCTAACGGTTTTATGATTGTATGAAAGAAATGACAAAATTATTTAAAAAGTAACACGTTAACTTTGTGCCCCGATATATAATAAGCCAAAAGCAGTTACATACATTTAATTTCTGAAGGGTGAAGATCTTTAAAAAATAGAGAAATTTTGGTAATATAATAAGGCAAGTACCTAAATGTATCTAAATAGCTATTATAAAAAAACACACAATTACAAGAATTAGGGTTAACACATATTGACTTGAGAGAGATTTATTACCCTAAACCTATTGATTTAGTGGAGGAACAGTTCATATTTAAGACAAAAACAGATGGCCCTAGACACACAAATAGAAAACTACACAATGCAATTTTTAACAAAAGATTAATCTCACGGTTTTTATGATTGTATGGAAGAAATGTCAAAGTTATAAAAAAAAAAGTAGTTACAAACATCAATTTAAATTTTCGCCAGCAAATAAGTAAACCTTCGATACATGTCGAGAAAAATAAACTCAAAAGTGGAAATAACTGTGTTTTAATTCATAGAGATATTAAAGTTATTAGAAGCAATGTGTACTAGTTACACAGAGCACTAGTAAGAATCGGTAAATAAGCCTGATTCCACTTTGAAATATTAAAATAAGACATACATAAAAGCACCAATACTGACCTGATCGGAGGGAATCACCTTCCCAGTCCTCTCTTCCTTTGGAGACAATTTCCCAAATATGTCCGACAATTTTATTGAATTGGCTAACTTGTTTCTGAAATAAACGGTTATGGATGAACTAAAAATACATCATATAATTTGTATTAAAAAAATCTTGATCTAGTATATATAAATTAACTGATTCAGCGGAAGCCACACAATGGGATCTGTATTTTTTTTATAACAATAAACGGCTGATGACATTAAGCGGAAGATTTGAAAGGAGCATGGTGAAAAGGCTGAATGTTTGTGAGATTTATCAATTCATTTAGGAATTATAAAAATAATTAATTTGAACGAAAACGTCTGTTTCTATATTTCATGTTAATGACATGTTTTGCCTGTCTAAGATATTATCAAATGTTCAAATTAATTCCAATATAATATATATTTAGTATGATTTCACTTGGTTTTATGGCTTCGACCGGTTTCAGCAGCTCCCTGCCATCTTCTGGTTGAGCTTGATTTAATTATTCACAAATGTTGGCATTTAACGAAAAAGTTTAATTTGGACTCTTATTTTCATTTTAGATAATATGGCACTGTCGATTTCTAGTAGCCGGTAGTCGCTGATGAGCTAAAGAAAAAAATTTCACCAACGTCTTCTGAGCTTAGACCAAATTTCAGCTTTTGGTGTGCCGCCTAATTCTAGGAAGAACTTATGTGTGCCGTAGGTAAGAAAAGTTTGCGGAGCATTGCTCTAAACCGCCCAATTTTGTAATGGTAATGATATGAAATATAGGTAAAAAATATTTGTAAGGAAAATCGTAAACACTATAACAATTACCTGGGCAGTATCAAAATTAAGAGCGGTAGCTTTATGTGTTAATTGTAGCATGCGCTGTTCAGCCTGGGGTTCGGGTTTGGTGCGCAGGTAGTCAGGAACCAGATCATGGGCAAAGGCAGGCACTCTTCCCTCTGTGAGCGTGGCGAGAGCCTCATCCCTATCACAACTTAGCAACAGTGGTAGGACTGCGAGACCTCGCATGGACGGAGACAGCTCTGTACTTAATATTTTGCTTAAAACGGTGAGCTGAAACAAAAATCAGTTGATTAATTTGTTCACACAAATAGAATACTGCTGTTGAACCATTTCTAACATATTCCAGATTGGTAGTATCAGTAATTTCATTATTCCTAGAGGGTCTTTGGGAGCAAGGACGGCGCCTCTACATGCGGTGTTGTTAAAAATTTCCACCACAATATCATGAAAAGGCTTTGTTATTGATAAGAAGAGTGGAAGGAAGTCTTTCACACATACAATATAAATTATAACTTACATGTCCCGACAGGAGCGCATAATTGTCTAAAAGTGACGGCCAATTGATTGTTTCATATTCAGTTTCTAATTTGTGTATCATTGAGGCAATTGAATTTTTCAATTCATTGACTCTGATAATAATTGCCGTCAATGCAGCGTCGAGCTGCTTTTCCTCGCGCTGCATTTTTCACTTTCAAAATACTTTTGGGAGAAAAGCTATCAGTTCATTAAATTGCAATGGGAGAAAAGCTATCAGCAATCAAAAGTATTTTTATTTAATTTTTGACAAGCATTAATACAAAATATTGTTATCTAGTACCTAAAAACACCGATTTTTGACATTTTACATTCAGATCAGAGACAATAATTATACTATGAAGAATAAGATAAAAATGGACTTTTGACAATGCCGTCTCGAATCTATGTTTACCTAGCCGTAATGTTAAGTTTATAACTCTGGGTCCATCGACCTGACAGCGGTCAAATTGTTACGAAGATGCTTTCGACACGGGGTGAAACATGAAGATTACTAGTTCTCCACTCCCGATCTCGAAGCAACTTCCCACAACGTATTGCCCAGTGTTTATTCGCTAATGTAATCATTATTCTGTTAATTGAGACTGCTCCGGGATGTATAGTGATATGAGATTGAAACCAGTATTTACTATTTCCAATTATATTTAACACACAAATACAATATACAAAAATAAAGAACCAAGATCACTTATAAACTAAAGATGACTTACTTGCTAATCGTTGGAACGACTTAAAACTACTCCGTCACTGAATAACGCTACTTGATCTGCGGCGAGGACCGACGCTGACGCTGTCGTGGCCAGCATCAAGGACTGCCGGAGGCTGTATAACACAGAAGCATCACGCGGATGATGGACCGCGGAGGGCACGGGTCTTCTTCACAGCGACAGCGGTGGCCAGCATCACGCCCCAATGGTGATGAGCTGACGCCATGGTTACTGACGCCATGCGGCGATATCGCGATCTTTTCCAGAATCACTTCCCGGCGTTCGGTATAACACTTCGCGATCTTTTGAGACTATCTCTCCCCGGCGCGCGTCCGCGCGAGGGAGAGATGTTCCTTTCCCGGAGGCCGGTGGTAGACTCGGGGGAGCTGCCCGAAACTCTGCAGGGCGGGGGGTTAGATCATCCCCTCCCAAGTGTAGCCACTCTCTGCATCCGGCCGGCAGTACCTAACTGCTTTGCGATACCGGGGCAGAACGCTATTTTTTTCACTCACAGAATTGTCATTATCACTATTATTGTTTTTAAATTGTCTTTCACAATCTTATCACTAATTAAAATTAAACTTAACTAAGATCAAACAAGCCTCCAGAGAGAAAACGCCTTTTCGGTCATGTAAAATTTGACCAGTGCAATCTCACCTATTATGCCATGAAACATGGCTATATCAAAATTGTTACGAAGAAGTTGGCGTCACGGGGTGAAAAATAAAGATACTCGTATCTCACTCCCGATCTCGAAGCAATTCCTCACAACGTGTTCCATGCCCATGTGCTTATTCGTTAATGGCTCATCAGTATCTGGTCTCTGAGGTGCTCCGAGATGTATAGTGATATGAGATTGAAACCAATATTTACTATTTACAATTAAATTTAAACACACAAACTTACAAAAGAAAGAAACAAGGTTACTTATAAACTAAAGAGGACTTACTTGCTATTCGTTGGCCAACGAACTAAAACTAACGCAACTAACGAAGGCGGTGATCGGCGGTGAGGACCGACGCTGACGGAAGCCAGCGTGGTGGCGGGTCGGCCAGCACTTTGACTGCCAGAGGCTGCACGGCACAGAAGGATGCCCGGCGTCCACTTCTATCTCCCGGGCTGAGAGGCATCACGCCGATGATGGACCGCGGAGGGCCAGGGTCTTCTTCACAGCGACAGCGGTGGCCAGCATCAACCCCCAATGGTGATTAGCTGGCGCCATGCGGCACGTATCGCGAACTTTTTAGAATATCTCCCCGAAGTCCGGGATAACACTTCGCGATCTTTTGAGACTATCTCCCCCGGCGCGTGGCCGGGAGGAGATACTTCTTCTACCGAGGTCGGAGGCGGACTGCTCACTCGAGAGCTGCCCGGAATTCTGCAGGATGGGGGTTAGGTCATCCCCCCCCCAAATTGTGGCCACTCTCTGCATTCGGCCGGCAGTACCTAACTGAGTTGCGGTACCGGGGCAGAACGCTATTTTCTTAATCACAATTGTCACTTCACTTCTTTAAACACTATTATTGTTTTTTAAATTGTCTTTCATAGTCTTATCACTAATTAAAATTAAACTTAACTAAGATCAAACAAGCCTCCAGAGAAAAAACGTATTTTCGGTCATGTAAAATTTGTCTAGTGCAATCTTACCTATTATGCCATGAAACATGGCTATATCAACTGTAGTCGTATTTTACATTAATTTCACCTTTTTAATAGAAATAATGACGGCCTAGAAAAGCTCCATGTTGCAAATATTATCTATGTGCTTACGGCCTGTTAAATATTTTCAAGACGGCATTGACTTTTAAATGTACAAAAACTTGTGGTTTATCTACGACTGTTTTGTAATCTATGCACAGCAAAGATGTCATTTTTACCGGTGGTTTTGCGTTTTGTGTGTTTGTGAAAATATAAATTTTGTTATTATTTAATGGAAACCAAATAGTTTAGCTGAAACAAACGATTCATCAGTATTATGGTAATGTTTCTTTGTAATCTTCATTTTACATACGACAAGAATTGAATTTATTTACAACCGCGAGCCTTTGCCGTCTGGTTAATTCATATTTTCATAGCCTCAAACACCGCAAGTTTTATATATTTAAAAGTGTTTTGTTTTGTAGGAACCTGCATTGAATTCGAATGCACCTCCGGCAGTGCTGGGTGCGCCGCTTATTCCTCCTGTGATGGGAGCTATGCCCCCCGGTCTGCCCCCTGGTGTACCTCCAGGACACCCTGTGCCTCCTATGCCTATGCCGATGCCTCCTATCCAGGGCATACCTCCCGCTATTCCAACATTGCCAGCCATGCCTCCAAATTTGGCTTCAATCCCACCACCAATTGGTTATCAGCCGCTGATACCCCAGTTCACAATACCTCCACCCGGATTTGGGTCATTTAATAGTGTAATTATTTTTTTAAATTACTTGTAATTGACTAGGAATTATTAACATAGTTTTTCATTATATAGTAGACTTTGAAATTTCTAATAAATGTTTTCGATTCTCAATAATTTGATGCATTTTAAAACATAAAAATTGTTTTCTTACACATTAGAAAATATTGCTTAGACACGAGTGCCCTTATAGCGTTTTATTAATTTATATTTGATTATATTCTCCCGTCGGTTAATTTATTTTCAGGATATCGTTCCAATACCAGCAGAGGTCCCCGTGGAGAAAACATGCTCATGGACAGAGCACAAAGCCCCGGATGGAAGAACATACTATTATAACTCCATCACCAAACAAAGCGCTTGGGAGAAACCCGATGAACTCAAATCTGCATCGGAAGTTTGTTTAATTTTGTTTCTTTAACTAACTAACTAACTTACCACCACGCCGTCTCCCCGGAGGGGTAGGCAGAAAGAATGGAACACACTGTTCTGTCCTGACATACGTCTGTCGCTTCCTCTACATTCATACATCTTGTCATGCATGCACGTCGATTTTTCGCACGTGACCGACATTCAATATTTGATTGATTTGATCGTGCCACGTTTTCCTCGGCCTTCCTCTATTTCTAGCTTCTTTCACGACGTTTACATATACCTTCTTTACCATTCTGTCTTCACTCATTCTTTCCATGTGTCCAAACCATCTTAATGACCCTTTCCTTATTTTGTTCATAACACTTTCATTCGCACCACATTCACTTATTATACTTGCATTTGTCACTCTATCATATACAGATTTGCCACACATTCGTCTTAGAGATCTCATTTCTACTGCATTTATTCTAATTTCATCCTTCTTTTGCCAGTTCCATGCTTCACTTCCATACATAAGGGTCGGCACAAGAACACCATTGTGCACTGCCATCTTAGCTTTTTTGGATAGGCTTTTGTTTAAGATTAATAATTATTATGAATGGACTACTAACAAGAACTAACCCAAAAAGATATCTCTATTTATTACGAATATAATTTTTTTTAACCTTTGGACTAAAGCCATAAAGGAATGTGAGTTTCTTGGTATCTAAGGTTACTAGGCAAGCAAGTAGCGAACCAATGTATGGTGTGCTATTGGTGGTGGCCACACTGCATGTTTTGCACCACAGTGCGTGACTATAGTGAAAAAAATTATCACTTCGGTGTGGCCTTAGTATTTTAATTTTCAAAATTCTTTACAAATATATGTATATTTTTTTAATCTATTAGTTATTAACTTTTTAACCCCTATAGTGCGTCTGGCTTCATTTGTAGTCCAAATAAATGCTTTTGAGCTGCGGCAGACTACATTTGCAGCTTATATTTGAATGTATCTTATAAACCTTTGCATTTCAACTTCTTACTATTAAATTGTACAAATACGATGAACAGGGATTATCTGTCTGAGCTATAAATGTAACTAAAAACATTTCAATACCACGTTTTTTACTTCAAATGAAGCCATGTGTTAACACAGCCACAATGGGGGTTAATTTGAAACACTTATAATATTACAATTTATTTATTAAAATTTTATGAAATTGTCATGACATTGTTTCACTGACATGTTGGCATCATCAGGTTTTACAATCAAAAGATGATGCCAACATCAGTTGGCCAAACAGCTATCGCTACAATTTTACCAAATTAAACAGTCAATAATTTTTAAGTATCATAGTTTTTCTGCCAAAACAATGTTTTTTTTTTAATATAATATAATCTATTAATTACTAATTGGTTCGGTTATAATTTTATGAAATTCCTTAACACATTAACTACCAAAAGCCGACTAGTCGGCTTTTCGCTTTCAACCGCATTACCAAAAACCGATTAGTCGGTTTTTCTAACCTGTTGCTACTGGAAATGATTCTCACACTTACTATTACTTTATCAATTTCAAATTTGAAATAAAATATTCATTTAAAAATGATATTTATACGAATTTAAAATTTAAAAAATAAATAAATATATAAAAACTTAAAATTTCAAAATTCGTTGGTAAATAAAGTGTTAATTATTTAGGAAAAGGATATTTGAGGAGATTTAATTTATTCAAGTTCTCTTTTGTTTATAATTTCATTTTTATTTTTGATTAACTGGTTTTGTCATGTTAGATTATTATGAACTGAGTTTAAATACAATTATTTTCTTAGTTCTAGTAAGCTATTGAATATTTATTTTTGACCTCAAACACATAATCTAAGCCTGTGGCTTAGTCCAAACATGTAAGGGCTTTAATTTATTGTGTGGTGTGCATAATGAGGGTAATAAACTCTCGTGCAATTAAATTTGAAAACAATATTTTTAGATCTGTACAACAACAACAACAAAACCATCACGCCGTTTCCCCGCAGGGGTAGGCAGAGAGAATGGACCGCCACACTACTCTATCCTGGCACACCTCTCTAGCTTCCTCCACATTCATACATCGAGTCATACACGCACGTCGATTCTTCCGGCTTCTGACATGACCAACTTTTAATATTTGATTAATTTGGTCATGCCATGTTTTCCTCGGTCTACCTCGACTCCTTACTCCATTTACATTGTTAACGTATACTTTTTTAACCATTCTTTCTTCACCCATGCGCTCCATATGTCCGAACCAACGAAGCGAACCTTTCATAATTTTGTTCATAATACCTTCTTTCGCTCTACACTCTTTCCTAATATCAGCATTTGAGATTCTGTCGTACATCGTTCTACCGCACATACGTCTTAGGGACCTCATCTCTACCGCATTTATTCTGCTCTCATCTTTCTTCTGCCAGTTCCATGCTTCGCTTCCATACATAAGGGTTGGAACCAGAACTCCATTGTGAACGGCCATTTTCGCTTTCATTGATAAATTCTTGTTTCCAATAACTACTTTTAAAGCTCCATTCACTTTGTTACCCGCACCAACCCTTCTTTCAATATCACTGTCCGTTCGGCCATCCGCTGTGAACATGCTACCTAAATACACAAATTCGCTCACCTGTTCCAAGTTCTCTTCATTTACACTTATATTACAAACTGTCATTTGCTCTTCCCTTTCAAAAACTAACACCTTTGACTTTCCGACATTCATCATTAAATCGTTCGACTTGCATACCTCATACATTCTCGACACCAAGACTTGTAATTCGTCCGCACTATCCGCAACGAGAACGGCGTCGTCCGCGTAAAGCAGACAGTTTACAGACAGATCACTCATCTTAGCACCAGCATTTATACCTTTAAGTTCTTTCATACACTTGTCCATATACAGATTGAACAACCAAGGGGACATCACGCAGCCCTGCTTAACACCCTTCGTGATATCAAACCAGGGCGTGATGTCCCCATTTACCCTAACACTGGCAGTGCTCCCTTCGTAGAGAGAAGCAACCGCCCGTATCAGTTTTGTGCTCACTCCGTATTCGGACAAGATTGACCACAGTTTTTCTCTGTTCACTCGATCATAGGCTTTTTGCAAATCGACAAACGCACAGAAAAGCTTACGGTTTTTGGCCATAAACTTCTCCGCAAGCGTTCGAAGTGCAAAAATCTGATCCATACAACCCCTTCCGGTCATAAAAGCGCCTTGCACATCCCATACTCTTTCAGTCGTCGTCTTTTTTACTCTTTGTATTAAAATTCGACCGTAGAGTTTACCAACGGCGCTTAATAGGCTTATTGCCCGGTGATTTCCACAGTCCATACGAGACCCCTTTCCCTTATAAAGAGGCATGATAACAGCCCTCCTCCAGTCGAGCGGCGTATATCCCTCCTCTAAACACTGGTTAAAGAGTCTATATAACCATGCTGAAACCACCGGCCCACCGTTTTTGATAAACTCTAAGGCTACACAGTCATATCCGACAGCTTTTCCACCTTTCATACATCTTACAGCACTTACTATCTCGTTCAAATTTATTTCAGTAATTTCACTTCCGCTGTTCGTGCAACTCTCATTTGTAAAGCTCATTCTTATTGAATCTTCAGTCATTTCACTGCCATACATATCTTTAAAGTACTCCATCCATCTTCCTTGTATACTTTTGAAATCAGTAATCATTCTTCCCTCACTACTTAAAATTGCTTTCGCACAACCACTTTCGGGAGGATTTCGGGCTTTTTTGACTTCCTTCCAGAACATTTTTATGTTGCTCTGGAAGTGATTTGTCATCTTAGGTCCGTCATCCTCCTTCATTTTATCCTTTTTCGCTCTCACTTTCAACTTGACGTTCATCTTGCAAACTTTGTACGCTTCTTTCGCTCTTTGATATTTCACACAATCACTTTTATCCACAGACAACATATTTAACCATGCATCCTTCTTTTCTTTAACAAGATTTTTTATACAGTCATCCCACCAAGCATCTCCATTTCTCCTCCCTTGCACACATGTACCACATACCTCTTTCGCTGCTTCACATAGACTTTCTTTCAGTTTCTTCCAGGTCTCATCTATGCTTATACATTCCGATTCTCGATCACTAAGCCTATCATTCACTTTCATCATAAAACTCTCTTTTACGCCATCGTTTTGTAGTTTTTCAACTTTTACTCTAGACGGGGCGGTCACTGTCTTGTTCCTCTTGGTGCGCCAGCCTCGGAACAAATTTACCTTTGTTACCACCAAAAAGTGGTCTGTTCCGAGTTCGGCCCCTCTGAACACTCTGGTATCTACAGTGTCCGCCCGTAATCTAGAGTCCACGATGACGTAATCGATCGTCGTCCTTTCATTTCCTCTCTCCCATGTATATTGGTGGATCCTCTTATGGTCAAACATCGTGTTTGACACAAAGAGGCTCCACTCCAGGCACACACCAAGCAATCTCTTTCCATTATCATTCGTTCTACTATCACCATACTTTCCGAGACATTCTTCATAACCAGCCCTTTGAATTCCTACCCATCCATTCAAATCTCCTGCTATAATAATTCTTTCGTTCGCATTTTTACTCGCTGCTATCTCGTTTACTCTATCCCAGAACTCATCTTTCACAGCTTCATCTTCGCTATTAACAGGAGCATACCCAATTATGAGTAGTACTCTTGTCAATCCAATTTTGAAGCGGATCCACATTAGTCTAGGATTCACACATTCGTATCCTTTCATGCATTCTATCATCCTAGGAGCTAAAATTGCTGCCACACCCTGGCCTCCTCTTTTTTCTTGTGGTACCCCTGACCACAAGACGACCTTATCCCCATGCTCTCTGGATCCACACTCTTTAACCATGCATTCAGTCACACACAGAATATCTAAACATTTATTCTCAAATTCATCGCACATCTCATTTAACTTCCCTTCCATACCTCCTCTTATGTTCCAAGTACCGATACGGCACTCCACTCTCCTCTGTTCGCCCCCGCGGGAAAAGCAACGTGATGGGTGGCGGACCTCATCGCCGTCTCCAGGCATTTACCCGCATCAACTTACAAACTACCTTAAAATTAGTTACATTATATTATTAATACACATTTTAACATTTCAAATATCCTATACAAAATAAAACAATATATACATATTTTTTCCTCCGGATTATCCTAAATTTACAGTATAAACACAAACTTCTCTAAGAAATAAATACTAATTGTGGGTTTTACCAAAATAAAATTAAAATTACAATTAAAATTACAGTTCTTTGAACGCACAAAATTCTTGGAATTATAATAAACAAATTTGGTCAGGAGACGGTGGCTTTAGCAAACATCCTCGGCGCATGAGGAGGTGTGCTTGATGATGATGAAGGTGATGGATGCCGAAGATGATTGGTTGTAGCACGTACTAAACGCTGTTGAAGATGACGACGGGAAATCCAAGAGCGGTATTGACATTTTCGAGGCCATCACGCTTCCTCGGAGTGGATTGAGCCGGCATGAGCTTCTTGGGTGGCGGTGTGTAGGCATACGATGAAGTAATAGAACTACGGATACGAGTACGTAGAATACTGTAGACGGAGAACAGCCTACAGGTGTACCGGGCGAAATACACGTGGCGGCATTTGCACGCCGTGATTTGCACACGTGATGTGACGGCGCATGGCGAGGTAGGTCCACGTGGAGGCACTTCAAACAGCGGCAAAAACACAAACATACGAAGAAGATAGACTGATGATCAAAGATGAGTGGCACAAACAGGAAGCAGAAGAAAAAAAAAACAGAAAGATTCTGAAACGATCACAAGATGCGAAATAAACAGAAAAAATTCAGGAGCGATCACAAAATGCGACCGCTCGCCACGGCGGCCGGGCTAATACTAATTAGCCCTAGAAGCGCAATTCTAAGATCGCAGAGAATTATTTACTTTATGTTACATACCACGAGAGTAATAAATTAAAGCGCTTACATGTTTGGACCGGAGAAATTAAATTTATTTTTAATTTAAAAATATTTTTGTTATTCCACAGCGCTTGCTCTCGCAGTGTGTGTGGAAAGAGTATACATCGGACAATGGAAAAGTTTATTATCATAATGTTACCACAAAAGAATCCAGCTGGATCATTCCCAAGGAATTGGAGGAAATAAAGGCTCGGATTGCTTCTGAAGGTGCCAATCTAAATCTGTAAGTTTAATTTGTGTACTATAATTTTATAATGGTCATTTACCCACATGGAAAATTATTATTAGAAGTGAATAAAATGTTCCCATTCTTAACCCTCCCTTCCCTATGATGGGTATCTTCTACACCTTGCTTCTAATAACCATCAATATCTCTATAAATATAATAAATACAAGGTTAAAATTTTAGGTGTTCCTCCATAATATATTTACGCATTGATTTAAAAAATAGTATTAATAATAATCATAATTTATCGGGTACATCGAAGGTATTTGGTGTATTATCATCTAAAACAAATTCGCGTATAAACAGCGCTGCGAGTGCGCGACACTATATTCCCATCTCACTCTTGCATACTTCATTGTGGAAGCGCGAGGAGCTCAATGTTCTCACTGCCGCCGGCAGAAGCTCTCGGGCTTGCAACCGAGTGGATCTATGCCCGTTCCGTGAGCGTTGCCAGATGTTTTTTTTAATGTTTTCAGCAAATAGATCTCTATTATTATAATTTTTGACTTCAATTATAATTAATTAAGGGGATTAGCTATGAATGTTCATGTTTTTCCGAATTAAAATCGCTAATTTTTGATCGCATACTGACTACTCTACACCGGAACGCGCGTTTTTATTTTAGCATCGTAAGGGAAAGGTTAAGTTAGTTCAATGTATGTACACATTGTTGTTCTATTCTTTGCATTTTTTTATTATCTATAATTTAAAAAAAATCATATGTGTATTATAATTAACCTCTATAATTCATATTTTATAATGTAAATTTCAGCTATTTATTTCTGTGATATTTTGTAGGAATATTCTGCCCGCCTCAGCGCCGCCCGGGGGCACTTTAGTCCCTACGAATGCAGGACAATCGGCTCTGGACCAGGCTATGGCTGCCACACTTGCGGCCATCGATACTCCGCCCCCTGTCATACCTACTCCTCTAATTGGTACATACTTAAAAAATTTCCCCTTTGCACAATAATCAAAATTTTTTTCAATTATTGAATTGACTAATTGTATGATATACCTTGTTCATTTTTATAGTTGATGATGACAGCATCGAGGTTCCTAGTTCTGTACCAGAAATACAAAAACCAGAGACACCTGAGCCAAAGTTGGTATTCAAAGATAAAAAAGAGGCAATGGAAGCATTCAAAGAACTTCTCAAAGAAAAAGTATGTTTTTTTTTCAATTGATATATTCTTATTGCAAAAAATAAAGTATTTATAAGAATAATCTACTTTAAGTTTTGACAATCATAGATTACAGTACACTCCGGATTTTCCGGGATGGATGGTGAAAAAAAATCTCATATAATCGATTTCCCGGTTAATCCGAAAAGACGCATTGAAATCACCATATAATTTCAATACATTGAAAAAGTGTTCAGCTTTAGCTGCGCAAACAGTCCCCGAGACAGGAATACCTTCCGCCCTTTGTTGACGGAACCACAAAACTATTGCATTATCGAGATCTTCGTAAGAAGACAACTTCACAGTCTTTCTACTGATCATGCCTTTGGCGCTCTCCGAAGTTCCCGCATTTTCTTTTTTTTATTTGATGTCCTTTATAGTTTGATCACTAACATTATATTGATTCAGTAAATATTTATTGGTTGCACCATTTCCAAACATTTGAATTATTTCAAGTTTTTCAATTGAAAGTACAACTAGTGTACGTTTATCTGTTATTATAGACACTTTTTCACAGTAAAATAAAATTAACGACAATTTTTTATGAGTATGAACTATGCTGCAGGTGCTTTATTGCAAACTCGAAACTTAATGAAACGACTATGGAGTCGCAAACGTATGTTGGCGGTGGCGCAAATGTGAACTAAACTCCCAATGTCATTGTACAAATTAGAGTTTTTGTTTGCATTATAAGTACTATTGTGAAATATTTTTGTTTTCATACAATATTTTTTCAATGACTCAAGTGTCCTAGTTAACCCGACTCAGGAAAATCTGGAGTATTCTGTATTCATATTGCTTTCGCCATCAGCACAATTTCTGGTTTCACTATTGATATAACATACATATATAAAAGGCAATGTTCATATATGTGTATCGTAGATATTTAAAAATACTCAACCCCATTTTGTCGCAAATTTCACACATTGTTCTTGCAAAGAGTAAAGTGCCAGGAGTAAAGATTAGTATGAATTTTAATTTTCTGTGTTTGTAAATAAAAGGCAATGTTTGTATATGTACCACTCAATCTATTCTGTAATCTGGGTTCCTTTGTTTTTTGTATAAAACTAATGTATTTTTTTCCCTCTAGAATGTCGCCTCTAATGCATCATGGGACCAGTGCGTAAAATTAATTTCTAAGGATCCGAGGTACCCGACTCTGAAACGGCTCAATGAAAAAAAGCAAGCTTTTAATGCCTACAAAGTTCAGAAGAGCAAAGAAGAAAGGGAAGAGCAGAGGTAATTTGTTAACTCATTGTATGCGGGGAAGAGTATTAATACCCATTGACTGGACTGGTGGTGGCCGATGAGAAGGGTATAAATCCTCTTTAGAGGACTCAGCTCAAACTGTTGGAAGTGTATTTTTACACAATTTTAGTGTCATATTTAACACATTTTAAAGTATACAAAAATTAAAAGTTTTAATTATATTTCAATTTCAAGCTAAGCGTGTCAACAAGCGTGCAAATCTACCACAGGCAAAGTGTTAACATGTACATAATTATAAGTAAATAAATAGTATTTAATAATAATGAAAACCTCGTTAAAAAAATATATATATATTTATTGGAAACAAGAATTATCAATGAAAGCGAAAATGGCCCTTTACAATGGAGTTCAGGTCCCAACCCTTGTGTATGGAAGCGAAGCATGGAACTGGCAGTAGAAAGATGAGAGCAGAATAAATGCGGTAGAGATGAGGTCCCTAAGACGTTTGTGTGGTAGAACGATGTATGACAGGAAGAAGGTTGGAAACAAGGATCGCTACCTTGGTTCGGACATATGGAACGCATGGGTGAAGAAAGAATGGTTAAAAAAGTATACGTTAACAATGTAAATGGAGTACGGAGTCGAGGTAGACCGCGGAAAACATGGCATGGCCAAATTAATAAAATTTTAAAGGTCGGTCATGTTAGAAGCCGGAAGAATTGATGTGCGTGTATGACTCGCTGTATGAATGTGGAGGAAGCTAGAGAGGTATGTCAGGATAGAGTAGTGTGGCGGTCCATTATCTCTGCCTACCCCTGCGGAGAAACGGCATGATGGTTTGTTGTTGAAAACCTAAATTTTCAGACTTGTATTATGTTTTATGCAAGCAACTCATTTAACCATTCTTTAGCTTTATCAAATGTGATGAATGCCATAGAAAGGCGAAACACGTCACTCAAATAAAATATAATATAACATCTATAAAAGTTGTCATTTTCGTCATTATTTAATATTTAGTATGGAATTACGCACTATCGTTTAAGAAATTATAAATATGTATCATAAATTAGTTTGTATTTTACATTTCATATAACAGTGTAATGTACATATTTTTATATAAATTTATATTTTTAAATTGTATTATAAATTCATAAAATTTTTAGGTTGAAGACCAAGAAAAACAGGGAGAACCTTGAACAATTCCTGCTTACTTCTGAAAAAATGACATCCCTTACAAAGTATTACAAATGTGATGAAATATTCTCTAACTTAGAGGTACATAAATAAAACTTTTGTTATATTTAATTTATTTTAAGCGTTCTTAATTATTTAATATTCTAATTTGAATTGTTTCTGTAGGTATGGCGCTGTGTCCCGGATTCCGATCGTCGAGATATTTACGAAGACTGTCTTTTTACCATTGCCAAAAGAGAGAAGGAGGAAGCCAAAGTTTTAAAAAAGAGGAACATGAAAATGTTGGGACAAGTTTTGGATAATATGGCCGACATAAGCTATGGTTCTACGTGGAGTGAGGCGCAGGTCATGCTCCTGGAGAACGCTGCATTCAAGAACGATGTCAACCTCCTGGGCATGGACAAGGAAGATGCACTCATTGTGTTTGAGCAGCACATTAGAAGTCTAGAAGCGGAATATTTGACAGAAAAAGAACAGACAAAGAAGAGGAATAAAAGAGGACAGAGAAAAAATAGGGACAACTTTTTGGTAACTTAATTTTTTACAAATATAGAGAAACTGGTCAAATTCTCTAAATGTAATTTTTTGTACTAAGGCCACACCTATGTGGTTTGGTTAGTGCTATGCTAGGTGATAAGTTTTTTCATGCGTGAGTCACGCATTTTGCCACGAAGCTTGCGGTGTTGCCACCGCAATAGTATACAATACATTGGTTGGATGGTTTCTTACCACGTAATTCGACACCAAGCAAGTCTATCTGTGTGGATTGATTTTAATTTTTTTTTCATCAAGTGTTTACCAGAATAATTTTTGATTGTTTAATAATTAAAATAATCTTCTTCTCCTCCTGTCACACCTCCATGGTGCATAAGACCTCAAGGAACCTTCTCCACCCGACTCTATCGCATGCCTGAGGCCTAACATCATTCATAATAAATTTTATCTGTCTTATCTATTGAACATTAAAAAGATAAGCTTATTGTTAGAGCGTAAATTAGCAATACAACTAACTTACCAACCATTACGCCGTCTCCTCCAAAGGCGTCTTTCGCTTCCTCAACATTCATACATCACGTCATAAATTAGAAACATCTTATTTATTGTTTCTTGAACAATGATGTAAAACTCCATATTAAATTATTAATATGCATGAAAAAACAATAGTTTTCAAGGAGTTTTATTATTATATTTATGTATAACATGTTTTGCCCTTCTAAGGCATTATCAATTGATAGTGACATTTGATTTGATAATGCCTTAGAAGGGCGAAACATGTCATACATAAATATTATAATAAAACTCCTTGAAAACTATCATTTTTTCATACATATTAATAAGAAACATCTACTTCTTCTTCTTGTCCTGTCACACCTCTGTGGTGCATAGGGCCTCAAGGAGCCTAGAGGACTCTATCGCATCATCCATCAACATCATCCCAAGTGAGGCCTGCTGCCTTAACCTCGTCCTGAAGGGCTCTTCTCTAGGTGGCTCTAGGTCTGCCTTGCTTCCTTTTTCCCCCCATAGGGGACCAGTCTAGTGCACCCTGAGCGATGCAGGCTGGGTTCCGTCTCAGAGTATGACTGATCCACAGCCATTTGCGTCTAGTGACTTGTTTTCTAATTGAATTTTCGTCTGCCATGGTCCAGAGAATGGCATTTGACACTGTTTGGGGCCAATAGATTTTGAATATTGAGCGAAGGCACCTATTTATAAACACCTGGAGTTTTTCAATAACGTCAGCGGTAGATTTCCAAGTCTCACATCCGTACAGCAGTACGCTTTTAACGCTACTGCTAAATATTTGTTTAATAATTTAAAAACATATTTTCTATTGCATTGCAACAGATAATTTAATAAAAAATAACATTTGTTCTAGATAAGTTAATTTTTAATTATCTTTCATATATTTTGTGTACACAATTTATAAATATTTAATATTTTGTGTTTCTAGGCACTCTTAGATGGCTTACACGAAGAAGGGAAGCTGACATCCATGTCCCTCTGGGTGGAATTATACCCCATCATTTCGGCTGATCTTCGATTTTCTGCAATGTTAGGTAAAAACTTTGTATTTCATCATAACAATCAAGTTAATTATCAAAGAAATTTGTCTTCACTTATATGTATATATCTCTTATTATAGCCTGTTATGAATGTCGATTTATTTATGACATTGTTGCTTATTCAAACATCTAACAAAACATTCACTATGATTCTTTTAGGTCAAAATGGTTCCACGCCGTTAGATTTGTTCAAATTCTATGTAGAGGATTTGAAAGCGAGATTCCACGATGAAAAGAAGATCATAAAAGAAATTCTCAAGGATAAGTCCTTTGAGGTCACAATTAATACATCATTTGAGGACTTTGCCACCGTTGTATGCGAGGATACTAAATCCGCATCGTTGGATGCTGGAAATGTAAAATTGACGTACAATTCGCTTTTGGAAAAGGTAAAACTCTTGATTTTTTCGTAAAGTAAAAAAAAATATTGAAATAAATAATATCCGTAATTCTTTTTCTTCGATGGCCCTACAGCTCATATTGAGTTTTAGTCTCCATCAATCCTTGCCTCTAACTTCTCCATTCCTCCACAGCGATCCTCTAATTCTGTATTTACAGCAGCTGGGTTTCTTTCTCCCACTATAGTTTAGACCTGCCTACCTTCTTTCTTCTACCTGGGTGTCCTTCCAGGATCCTTTTGGGTGTCTGCGATGATGTCATTCTCTGTACATGTCCGGCCCACCCCACCCTGCTCAGTCTGTCACGCACAGATAGCCCGGGAGCCTTGTAGATATTATACATCTCGTTATCGAATCAAATCTGAATCTCAAATTCGT
Source organism: Lepidostoma basale (assembly GCA_022606425.2). Taxonomy (NCBI): domain Eukaryota; kingdom Metazoa; phylum Arthropoda; class Insecta; order Trichoptera; family Lepidostomatidae; genus Lepidostoma; species Lepidostoma basale. The sequence goes on along the minus strand of JAHDVF020001545.1, from coordinate 353,775 downwards.
TTTTGTCTATTATTATTCTGATGACTTGTATTTTAAGTGTGCTGTTTTGTAAAATCAATCACTCTAAGGGCGCACTAGGAAATGACTGACCGAACAGTGCAGTCTTTAGAAGTTTCTTAAATTTAACGTCACTATCCTAATACTTAATACTAACATGGAGGCTATAACTTGCTTTATTGTCTACCCAAATTGTTGATGAAGTTTATAAGTTTCTCTATAACCCTATACAATTAAATTCATTAGTTTTTGTATATTTAGCATAAAGATTTTCGCTTGGATTTGGACTTGGATCTTCTGGCTTACAGAGGTTCAGCTCTAATGGCTATTCCTGTTAAATCTGCTGGAAATGTTGGTAGTTTTATGCAGGGTCTAGATGTGATGGGATCAGCTTTATTATTTTAGAAAAGAAACTGTTGCGGAGGGGAAGAGAAGAAACAGCCCTTTTTTAAAGCAATAAGACTGATCCCATCATAATAAACTTTTACATTTATTTTCCATGATGTAATTCGGAAATATTTTAAATTATGATATTATTATAAGTATTTTGTTTTTGTAATTTTAGGCTGAATCTCGGGAACGTGATCGCTTGAAAGAAGAGACTAGGACCATTAAGAAGCTGGAATCTGCATTTAAATATGCATTAAGACAAGCCAATATAGACCCGATGCTCAACTGGGATGAGGTTAAACCTCTACTGGACTTCTCCATGAAAGAATTTGAAGCTGTAAGCAATGAAGAGGACCAAATAAAGATTTATAGGGTAAATAGTGATATAGTACAAAAAAATATTCAAATGTTGTTTTTAACTTTTTTTTCTATGATGTTATTTTATAATCTATTTAGGAATATCAACATGAAATGGAAGACAGCTGTACCCATTATCATTCACGTTCAAAGAAGTCAAAGAAAAACAAGAAAAATAAAAGAAAATCAAGATCTCGTTCACTAGTGGTGAGTTTTATTTATTTATTTAAATTTTTTGTTTATTTAATAGCTGAATATTTAAACATATTTTTCTAAATTTGGAAGGAGAATTTGTAATACTATTGATATGTAAGGGTAAATACAATTAAACTTTTTTTTTTAGATAAATTTGAGGCTTTAACTCTGCGGAATTCCATAATAATGATTTTTTTATATGAATTAAAATACAAGTTTTTCTGCTTATGAGTTTATTTTTCTTTAAAAGTTTCTAAGGTTTTACGCTTTCATCATCGGAAAAACACATATTTAAGTAGAAATATTTTACATACTAACTCATTTTTATTAAATAATTTGAGTGTGCTTAATAAATATTAGTGTAGTTGGGAGATTTTAAATGGTATTTAAGGAGAAACGGGAGAATGAACTTTCTATAATTTTAGTTTAGTTATATTTACAGCTGAGGAGGGAGCTCACCTCCGATACATGTTGTTTATAAAGATAAAATGGGTATTAACAGTGTTGCCAGTTCTCCCTCTAAATTATCAATGGAATTCCACGGTGTCAACGCCTTAACCTTAAATACTTTTATTCTATTTTTGTATATAATGAACTAAATGAATTTGTTAATACTGACTAGATAAATATGTTCTTAACCTCTCCGTGAGTATGGACGCACGGGCGCGTCCAGTAGAAAAAAGCCTCTTAGGAGTATGGACTCACCGACGCGTCCGCGCCTATAGTACAAGCGCAGTCTGATTTAAATAAAATATATGTTCACTGTTGATATCTATGGACTTTGTCACGTACTTTTACAAATATTTAAAGTAGTTCCCTACATTACCAAACTGAAAATTCACTCCCCAGATACAGTTAAGTAAAAAAAAACTCACTAGCGGAGAGGTTAATGTAAAAAAATGCATTGCATTGATTCAATTGTTTTTTTGACGCCAAATGCTTTCTCTGAAAACAATAGTTCTGGAATGAATGTCTTAAAAGCTTAAGAATTCTGTTTTCGTATTATAGAATAATTTTACTTTACTCATCAATCTTTAAATAATTTTTGAATAAATATAGTTACACTTTGTATTACAACACTTTTTATTTTTACTGAACTCAGACATGTTTCGGTTACAAGTAACCTCTATCAATGTATACAATTTTAACATTGTATACATATATTTTTAAATTTTATTCATTGATAAAGGTTACTTGTAACCGAAACATGTCTGAATTCAGTAAAAATAAAAAGTGTTGTAATACAAAGTGTAACTATATTTATTCAAATATGAATCCACAACACAAAATGAATGTGAATATAGAATAAACTTTAAATAATTTGTTAATTCATCTTCATATCTTAATCTTGAATTTGAGAAAAATAATTTATGTGGTAATAACTATTCATTGTTTTGCAATCCCGAAAATAGCACTAACTTAAAAAGAGGTTTATTTATTTATCATTTGGATCAGTTGGATTTATTAAGATCTAAGATTTTATTTTGATAAATAATGATAATTTGTACAGCGCTATTTTTGTTAGGAATTCATTTCAAGGGTGCTCTATATTAAATAATCCAGGTGCACCAGACAAAAATAAATTTGACTTCATTAAAACAATGAAATCAGGCAGTTACTAGATTTTCTAATTATCTAAATGAAATATTTTATCTTAATCGGTATCCACCACAAAGTATCACAGTGTGAAGCTATTGCAAGCACGCGAGGTGATGCAGCGCTGCTGGATGACATCAAATACGAATCGCTGCATCGCACCAAGTCCCGACTCACTGGGGCCGCAATGCTCCAGTTTCGACGGCACTTCACCTTTGCAGTTTTCAAACAAATTAACAATAACTTAGAATGTTACATTACCATTGGACATTAATGAGCTAGCAGTGCAGATCATCTAACATTCTCGATTAACTGTATCAGACATTCACATTGATCAACCATATTTATCAGCCTCATCAACCACCAACCTCGGTTACCTTTATCGAGCCACCTCATCAATCACATCGCAAAGTGCAAACAATCTGGAAACGTACTTCATTTTTAAAAATGTGTTTAGCTCATAAATGTGCGACATCTAACCTCATAGCACTGCAGAAACTCGTCTGTAGTGTGACATCATTGCTGGAAGGAGAGTTCTTTAGACGATTCACATCTTCGATACCGAGCAGCTGAATAGTAACTACAGGACTCTGCAGTATCACAATTTCACAGGACTGACATGACTTGTATGTTTCTATTATCTGTCTAAATATCATATGCGATGTATGTGAATACCTGTTTATTATATGCGTATTTATAATTCTCTCTCACTTGTATCAATAACATTTATATTTCCATCTCATTTTTTTGTAATAAATCAATTCTCATACAAACAGCATTACGTGTCATCTTTCACTCCGATCACACCAATCCCCACAACCATTTTTGCATTATAGAATTCTGAGAGCGGTGGAGAAAGAGACAGAAGACGCACGCCTCCATCTCCCGCGGCCTCCGCCAGTTCCTGGAGTTCGGAGAATGGAGAGGTCCGAAAATCCAAGAAGTCGAAGAAGTCCAAACATCGCAAAAGGTCCCCCACACCGGTGAGATACAAACAGAAATGGCTTTTACCATTAAGCTTCTGATCCCTTCCACTAATCTTGCCGCATTTAAAATGTTATTTTTTAAACTGTATGTTCAGTTTATTTACAGATTTGTAAATTGAAAAATACGTTCAGATTTATGAAATCTGTATTAAGGATGTTTTTTCTTTCTTTTTAAAACTAGTAAAGCGCAAATTGATGTTGTATTTGTGGTAAATTTGTGTATGGGATGTCCAGTGGTGGTTTATTTAACTATACTTGATTTTTGTATAATTTTATTATAACATTACATTTTCTAAATATACTTACGAAAATTTTGCTATTTTCCATTCTGAATGCTATTTAAAAATAACTGATACTAATTTTTTGTTTATTTTGCAACTTGAATAATATTTTACATATTAAATATAAAAACTCTTTAATGTCTTAGAAATCACGTTCATGCGTATATTTTTTAATTGTCATATATTTGTGAGTGTGTTATTAAATTCAATATTTAAATTATAATTTTGTAACCCAAAATACATTAATATTGTTTTTTTTATTTATTAAAGCTCAAAATTGTTATATTACCAGAATAATTATATATTAAAATCATGTGTAACAAATATATCGCACCGTGAGTGTAAAACCGAAACAAGTGCAAATATACAGTTTGGAGATATGGGAGTTTGAAGACTTCATATTGCTTGGAAAAACTGTTTTTTTTTTTAATAAACCAATGATTTTCAGTTTAAAGTAATATACCTATAAACCGAAAATCATTGGTTTATTAAAAAAAAAAACAGTTTTTCCAAGCAATATGAAGTCTTTAAACTCCCATATCTCCAAACTGTATATTTGCACTTGTTTGGGTTTTACACTCACGGTGCGATATATAAAATGTTTTGAAAATTACCTTTGTTACCTGGATTCCTTAATAGAATATTTTGAAATCAAATGATTTATCACAATAAATTTTAAAATATCAAAAATGTGTATCTGTAGAGATGAATGTAAATATTTTTAATTTTTTTTTTGCTAGTTGTAAATCCGATTCTAATATTTATTTTGAAACTTTATCGATTATTAATTATAAGAAAATCTTCTCTTGTTTCACATAAACATTTTACATCAAATTACTTACCTTATCTTCTTTTTTATAAGGATTAATTGTATCTCAATAAAGACGAAGATGTAAATTGTTTTCTGGGAACAGAATGTGGTGGCCGAGGCGCTTACAGGACTTATGACCTGTCATTGGTTGGGTTGAGCGATCGCTTTATGTTTAACAACCTTCCCCATCCAGCCCTTTTTATGACCACCATGTCTAACATATTTTTTTTGGAACTTGTATATATGCTAGAATCCCACGCTTATCTTTACATTTTTAAGTTCACTCTACACTAGCGTCATCTATTAAGATTGGGAAGCATTAAGCAGAAAATCTTCATTAATGCACTGTGAAAGTCTCTGCAAATTATACAGTACTAGATTACACCTGGAGATGTCTCTCCAATTTTTATGCCTACTTGGACCAGTTATTTTATACAACATTTTGAATGTATACAAATTCTTGTTGACAAATACTGGACTTTACCCACTGCGGATAATTTTTTATTTTTATAAGGATTAAATTGTTAATTAAATTGTTTTCTGGGAACAGAATGAACTTATCTTCTTTACTGCACAATGCCTAAGTTATATTTAATAATTTTAAAGTATGGTAACATTAGTAATTGTAAAATCAGTTTATGTAACCATAAGATTAATTAAAACATCTAATATTTTGAAATTGCACACATTCAAATTGGGAAGACCCATACTTTTTTTCCCAATCAACATTTCGTCACCTGAGAGTAAGAGGGTTCCAACTAACAAAATTTCACATTTGGCTTTTTTTCGTGAAAAGGGTTCTTACTTACCTTAACTATACGTACAATTAAAAAAAACATGTAATAGTATCGTCATTTTGATGTTACAAAAAGAATCAAGTTCCATCTGATCATTCAAAACACACGATTCACTGAAGAAGGATTCATTTAAACTTAGAACTTTATTATTCTAACTGTTGCTAGACAAAATTTACACGTTTCTCGGTAAAAGAATTTCTGGAAATTGGAATAAAACCCCTTTATTCCAAGATACACACCCGAAACCAACAAAACTTTGACTTCATTTTTCTCAGCATTTTACTTTTGTCAGTTGGAACCTTCTTACTCTCAGGTGACGATTTATCAAAAATCAGCTTTTTAATATAAAAAATTGCATGTTTCTAGTTATGTATAACTTTTTATTTTATTTACATAATAATTCTTTATCTATAATATAGTAAATGTGTTTTTTTTATAGAATAAAGAAATTATTCAATCAATACAACTTTTATTAAAAAAAATTCTAAATGTTAAACTAGTTATTTGGTTTAATTCTTCTTTTTAAATAATCCTGCATGATTTCAAGAAACTGGGAAATGATTGAACTGCTATATTATTACCTCTTGATTCTACAAGAAATATTTTTATAAAGGCAATTGTAAATATGTACATATAACATAATATTTTTCATAGTATTGTGTTGTATAAATTTTACCTAATTAAAACTTTTAGTTTTGCTCGTGGATCTGGTCTTTCATACGTAAAAATAGTTCTTTGTTAATCACATTTTTGTATGTAACATTTTTTTAAATAAGTAAAAAAATTGTATTTTTCTTAAATATTGGGTTTGTCAATAAAATATTTTATTGCAATATAGATGTTTACTATCTCGTATGAATAAATGTATTTGTAATTCATTACTAAACCAATAATTTTTTAATAAGGTCTGGTTTTCAATAGTAAATTTAGTATATTTTAATATAAGTAAATGTAATTCTTAAACTTTGATAAGAAGCCAATACAAAAGGTTTGAAATATTTAAAAATTGAATTTAACACTTTTTTTAATACTTTGTATAAAAACCTCTTTATTATGAGTAAGTAGCGCCAACCGGTTTCACTCTGTAGGTAGCTTCCTCAGGGCTATACATAAACTGTTTGTGTATAGCCCTGAAATCAGTTTGCGTATAGCCCTGAGGAAGTTCGCTCCAGAGTGAAACCAGTTGGCGCTACTTACTTATAATAAAGTGGTTTTTATACAAGGTATTAAAAAAGTGTTTAATTAAATTTTGTAATTCTCAAACATGTTAAAACAGTATTGTTTAATTTAATATTGTATCATATAAACATTTTCGGATAGCTTTATTTGAGCTATTATGATTGACATGTTTCAATTTTCAAAATATTCATATTTCAATATTGTCATTATTTATGGATTGCACACGCTAGGGCGGGGATTATTCTGAACTGGTTCCCTGCAGGTGAAATGAAGGCAGCTGGATACAGGCGGTGTGACTTGTGTTAAGTCACACATACAAGTTAGAGACAAATGGAGAAACATCGAGAGACTATTTAACATGATAAAATGTAGAGACATGTCAACTTAATAACTATAATAAAATCCTTTGAAAACGCAAACTTAAATGTGTCTGGTGTAATCCATTCCCAGTTGAGGTTACATTCAAGAAGTTCTGTATATTTAATCTATTTTCTTCATTGATTCAAGATCTCTATATTATACTCATTCGATTTAAAAAAATTGCATGAAATCTATATAGAAAATGCATGAAACTGAATGAATTTTAAGTAAAATGTATTATATAAAAGGAAATATTTGATACATAAACGCATCATCATATCGAAGATGTCAGTTGCGGATAAGATGTGACATAATTTGAGGTGATCTCAATATTGTTGCCTGCATATAAACACGCATATCGCTTTTAGTCTATTGAGTGTTAAATCTTTGAAATTTCAAAATATTTACAGAGGTCTCCTATAAATTCACCGATCCGAGGAATGTCACCAGAAGAAGTGCGCTATAAGTCAAAGAAGTCTAAAAGATCGGCCCCTGAAACCCCTGACAGAGAGGAAAGTTCCAATTCTTATAAGCCCAAGAAGAAGAAAGATAAACGGAAGAGTCCTGACAAGATTACAATTAGGTAAATAATATATTGTTTTTTTCTTTCAGATTCTAATGATGCATTTCCATAATAACAATATTAATTCTGTCTCCTAAAAACATTGTGAAAGTCTATAAAATTCAATTCTATGTACTTGTACAGACATTTTGCCAAATTTTATGCATGAAAACTGAAATATTTTAGTGTACAGTCAAACTCAGTTATTACGATCACGGAAATAGCGAGATCTCAGATTTAACGAGGAAACAGATACTTCATGTCTTCATATGATGGGTATTTTTGAAAGCATTTAAATATACCTATTCTCTGATAAAAAAATAATGGTTATATAATAATCAAGTTTGACTGTATTTTGGGATTTAGTTTCCAAAGAGTTTTATTTCTGTTATTACGTTATGTCATATTTCATCTTATTAGAGCATTATCTTAATGTTTTTTGATGTCTATCAAAATTGTAATAACTAAAATAAAACTCTTTGAGAAGGTAAATTTAAAAATATCTGATGTCATGAAGTTTTACATCATTGTTCAGGAAATAGTAGAAAAATAAACATTTTCATTTTCAATTGTTTTTACTTAAAATATATTTTTTATAATTGTTGTTTATCAATTTTTAGATCCCCTGTTAGTGCAGAAGCCGGTGCATTGAGTGAGACAGAGCTTGAGTCGCAGCGTGCTGCCCTCCTCGCACAGCTGCATGAGCAAGATGGCGACTGAACAATATACTTTGCTGCTTAAATTACTCTTTGAATTCCATTATATTTGGAAATACATTGTAACTTATGATTACCCATAAAGTTAACATCAGTAGCATCAAAATATTTGTGTCGTATTAATATTTAAAAGTAGGAACATGTTTATATTTGTAAGAGAGATGAAAGCTTGAAATTGACTGAAGTAAGTTTGACTAGTACCATACATATGCATTGATTACTTTGGGTTTTGTAGCAATATTGACAGAAGACAATTATTACATAAATAATTAATAATGTTTTATTTTTGTTTATGTGATTAATAATTTTCAGGTTAAAACATTTGAAGTTAATTGTAAAATCAAATATTGAATATGAATTTTTTATATTAGTAAAATTTACATTTTCTGTCAATTATTTTTTGCAAATAAAAAAATAACTATAAATATATAAATAAATAAAAAGTTTATACATGCTGAAAAGTACTTGATGATGACAACAACCCTAAGCAGTTTGTAATTTTTTTAATGTTGTAAAGCTTTATTTTGTTCAAAGAAAATGTAATAAAAAGGAATTTGAACAGATTTTTTTTGTTTTATTTCATGCTTCCGAGAGTGAGTTTTTTATGTTTTTTTTATTATGGGAAACCTTCGGATCAAAAAAATGAGACATTAACAGTAATGAGGTATGTTTGACAGTGTTTAAGGCTCGACACCAGAGAGAGCCAACGTATATTTCAGACCTCTGTGTGACACCCATGCTAACTGAAAGGCAATGTTCACTCCGCTTAGTAGAAACCAATGCAAACAACATTACAATTCCAGCCATAGCCAATAAAGCGGATCCGCTGGCGTGAAATAGCCTCCATGTTAGTATTGAGGATAGTAACATTAAATTTAAGAAACTTCTGAAGACGGCACTGTTCGGTCAGTCTTTTCCTAGTGCGCCCTTGGAGTAATTGAGTTTTCAAAACGGCGCACTTAAAATATAAATCATAAATAATAATAATAATGTGAGTAATGGGGTATTAAGAAGCATATAACTTCTTGTTTTTTTAAGATATTTTTTCTTTTAACACGTTGACTACCATGTCAGCCACTGGTGGTCGACATAATACATTCCAATTGCGTCTTGTCAGCCACCGGTGCCAGCCACTTTTTATTATTTTTAGCATTAACTAGGATGGAGTGCCGCATCAGTTAATGTGTGGCAGTCTATTCTTTCTGCCTACCCCTTCGGAGAGACGGCGCATTGGTTAACTATGTTTGATTCTGTATTTTATTAATTTATTGTTAGGTACATTTTTGAAAAAAAAATTTAACAAAAGAAAACAATCGGCTTACCCGGCGCTTGGATCGGGCGACCTGCTTCTGCACAAAAACATTTTTTCTAGCAAGATGATGGGTTCACTAAGTAGCCTTAAATAATAAACTTAAAAATATATTAGAGCATGGTTGTTTATATGCGTTTTACATCAAGAGATTTCAGTCATATTCACATTGAACTTGCAGGACAGCAATAGCTAGACAATACTTTTCAGATCATGTTGTTTAAAAAAAAAGATTGGTTTGAAATAAAAATTATTAATTTTTTTGTTGGTGTTTAAAATATAGAGAAAGACAACAAATTAACTATTTATTGTAATATTTATAAATATTGGAATATTTAAATTAATTTATAGGCGAATAATTCGATTTTTGTCTGAATAGTAGTGTCCGGCGGTTCATCCACTCTGTTTACCCCCTTAAAGATATAGTGTGGTTTATTGATACAGTGGGATATAGTGTGACATCATTAACATAAACAAATATTTGACTTGAATAATCTTTCAATGACGTGGTGTTTACTTTGATTATTATGTTTATAATAATGGGTACATGTCTGGAATCAATTTTTGCATTAAACTAGATCATTTGGTTCTTTCCGTTACCATATCAGATATTATAGACACTCACCCTTATGATGGAGATAAGAGACAAGCACATTTACGTAAAAAAGGCAAGTCAGTTAAATTATAAATTTATTACAAAATACTCCTTCGCCAATTCAAACGTGTCTGCGCTCTTATGCCGGAAATCGATAATAGACATATATTATAATTTGTATCTAGTTTTATATTGTATAACTTATACATAATACAATATAATACGTGTGTGTCGCTGGTTGTCTATGATTTTTGTTTTCTCTGATCTATGGTATAAAACGAAAGGTTGGTAGCACTGTAATACGTGATTTGACGGAATGAAAAGGGTATATAAATTATTATCTCTGTCTATCATACTGTAGCCCGTGAGTTGTGCGAGGACTTTGGTGTGACGATGGGCATGCTAGGTCATTGTAATTTCTATTGAATTTATGAAATATTTTACTTCGGGATTTTTTATCACTTTAATATATTTAAAATGGCCGAAAATCTTAATGTGGCCAGCAAGGTAGACGAAAACCAAATTGTCGCGGCTGATGGTGTAGAGCCGGGAGAAGTGGATGTAAGTATAAATCTCATTTCAAAATATTACTGATTAATCCTCTATTATTTGTTTAATGATATCAGGCGACGTTTGGACAATTTTTACCATTATTAATTTATATTTGAAATGAAATGCATATGCCGTAGTAAAACGTTGAACGGGCACAATTTGGCACAAATGTTGCAAGTGTTTTTTCACCAGGGTCATGTCAAAAATGAATAAATTTATGAACAGAAATAGCTTATTTTTCCCATTTTGGCTTAAACAATTTCCACTTTTAATTATAACTTATGTATAAATCAGCACGTTGGTATTATAATTGATTTGAGATCATTTAAATCCGAAATTTTATTTTATCAGGTGATTTTAAGTTTTAGTCTAGAACTTCTAGAAATAACCTCATGTCGATTACCTATTTGCTGTTTGTCAAAAATACAGTTCAATAAATTGCATGCTGCATTATTATACAGGAGTTAGCGAGAGTACGCGATAATATGTATAATATATATTAAATGGATTATTAGCAGAGTTATTAATTTTAGAAATATTGACTGTTGCTCGAGCAATGATTTAAATATTTATATTATTTACCGTAAAGACTAGTAAGTATGTCTTTTGATAACATTTGCTCTGAACTCCGAATAACAGATTACTTAAATTCAAGGAAATCCTCACTTCGCTCGGCAAACTCATCCATAATAGTTATATTAGCTCTAGCATTGCGTTCAGTATAAATTTTGGGGATCGAGCCTTGCAGTAGTCGCTCTATCAGCTTGGAACAATCTCCCTTCATACATTAGGTTCATAAATGATTGACAGATTAGGTTTTCATACCTAAATTAAAACCTAATTTGTTTTATGTTGATATTATTTTCTAACCAAATGCAGTGTTCATTTTTAAATTTAAAATTTCAATGCGCCCTTGAGGCGAATACATCACAATAATAGCGCTTTAAAAGTTAGTGTATTGTCATTATTTACATTCTGGAAGGATGAAACATGTCAGCATGTTCTTTTCATATCAAAACACAATTTTCTTTATGTTTAGTGTATGGTACATTTTTCATGTTCTTATTATTTTATATCTGCTTTCAGGTGAATGCACAAATTGACGCTGCAAGAGAAAAATACCAACCCAGTAAATTAGAGTCATTTTTTGCTGTAACTAAATCATTGATTATCCGAGCGCTGGTAGTATACTTTATCACCTCATTTTTCCGGAGGCCTGCTGCCCCCGTGGTAGACGTGAAGGGCACTGTGCCTTCCCGTGGCCCCGCCCTCAACCTGTTTCCTAATGGCACCATCTACGATATGTTTTGTTACTTGTCTGAAACTGAAAAGTTTACAGATTTTTCCAATGAAGACAGTTTAATTTGGACAAAAAAGAAATTGGTATACGGAGATTGGTATTCGGGAGAAAATGGTGATGGATCATACACTTTCAACACTAAGATTAAAGCCTCCAAGGCTCTTCAGAACAATGGGTCAATATACTTGCATGTTTATGTGACTAATAGTGGAAAACCTCCCGGCCAAAGTAAATACTACGGCTATTCTAAAAAGGTACTTAATAAGTACAAAAAGTTGAAGTATTTGAAAACTCACAATTTATTAACCGGGGAAACTGATAAGTCTCCCGAAGTTATCTTGAAAGCGGAGACTATGAAAGAAGAAATCGTGTCTCACTGGCACCCTAACCTCACCATTAATGTTGTCACGGATCAGACTAACTGGGTGGAAGGCAGTGTGCCTCCACCGCTTGACAAGTTCATTAATTTCTTACCCGACGAAAATAAATATATACCACCCGTGTTCTTTAATGACTACTGGAACATGTTGAGAGATTATACACCAATTAACGAGACTGTGGATGAATTGGACCTGGTCTTGACAGTTCAGCCATTGAGCCTGTTTAAGTGGCAGCTGTATACAGCTCAGTCCATGAGAGGCGAACTAGGCATGTTTGCCAGCTTGGGTGGTGGAGATGAACAGGATGAAGAGCAGGACACGGTGAAAGAGTTGCTTCTCGATACCTCTCCCTATCTCCTGGGCCTCACCATTGCCGTGTCTATGTTGCACTCGGTATTTGAATTACTGGCTTTTAAAAATGATATCCAGTTTTGGAACAATAGAAAATCTCTAGAAGGCCTCTCGGTCCGTTCTGTTTTCTTTAACGTCTTTCAGTCTCTTATTGTCTTGCTTTATGTATTTGATAACGAAGCTAATATGATGGTTAGAATATCATGTTTCATCGGGTTGGTTATTGAGATTTGGAAAATCAATAAGGTTGTGGATGTCAAGTTGGATAGAGAGAACCTCCTCTTTGGGTTTTTGCCTAGAATAACATATGCTGACAAAGGATCATACGTTGAGTCCAGCACCCGGGAGTATGACACCATGGCCTTCAAGTACCTGTCATGGGCCTGCTTCCCCTTGCTGGCGGGGTACGCCATATACTCCCTCCTGTACAACGAGCATAAAGGCTGGTACTCCTTTGTGCTGAACATGCTTTATGGCTACCTGCTGACCTTTGGCTTCATTATGATGACGCCGCAACTGTTCATTAACTACAAGCTCAAGTCAGTGGCGCATTTGCCCTGGAGAATGATGTCCTACAAGTTTTTGAATACATTCATAGATGATATATTTGCATTTGTTATCAAAATGCCCACAATGTATAGGTTGGGATGCTTCAGAGATGGTGAGTTATATTTTTTTGCGAATTTTCAGATAGTCTATTTTTAACAGGGTTTTGTTATATTTTGCTGTTTATATCTGTTGCATGTTCTAAATATATCATTGGCTATGTTCACATCAGTCAGGCTCAACATTTGTGAGTTTGGAATGGGATCTATGTGTGTACATATTGCTATCTGAAATGTTGATATGCTAAGTAGTCGAGTGTGGTAATCTTATTTTTATTCATTAATGTTGTCTTTTTTATTTCAGATATTGTATTTATAATCTTTTTATACCAGCGCTGGATCTACAAGGTGGACGTAACAAGAGTGAATGAGTTTGGTTTCTCAGGAGAGATGGAGCAGGAAGTGAAGTCTGGTCAAAAACAGATAACTGAAAAAGACAGCAAAGATAAAAAGGACGATTAAATCTTGTAAATTCTAGGAACATAAAATTTATGTAGCAATTTACCTATAGAAAGTTTAATGTAATTATAAAAGGTTTCCAGAATAAATCAATTTCTTATTTATGAGATATCAGTTATCCGACAGGTTGTTTATCAAATGTGATATTCTTTCATGTCTAGTGAATTCTGCAAGCTGCAATGGAGTGTACAGTATTTCGTATGCTATTTATGGTATTAATATTTGTAACAAACCTTTTGTTATACATATTTGTATATAAATGAACTGTTCATGGAATTATTTTGTTTGTGTCGAAGAACAATTGCAGACTGTTTATAAGTGTTTGTATAAATAATGTTTTTTATGTCTATACCTCAAAATAAATAATTATTGCTGTTTTAAAAAGTACAATGCCATTTTACTTGTTAAGCCTTTTCGAAAAATGAATGTACCAAACATGTTTTCCAGGTTTCTGCAGAAATATTTTTATGAATTTTCAAATCAAAAGTGCGTTACTATCGTTAATTGTTGTAATTTTTATCATTTTGCAACATTTTCGGCATTTCCATGTTTTAGAAAATATAGTTAAAATGTTTCACGGTTAATTTGTATATATTGCCGATCTTTTTGCTGCGATCAAAAGGGAATTTAGCATACCCGGAGGTCGAACTTGGTTACTTTTATTTGATTAGTGTCATTGTCTGAGTAAGATATTATTTATTTAATAAATATTGTGATATTCCATTTGAATTGAGTTTCATTTGTTGACCGTTTAAACTAAGTATATTTTTTTCATCTGTGAAATGTCCATGGACAATAAACATTTAAAATTGAAAGTAATTTTACAAAAGGACAGTGTCACATCCCACCTCATCTGTGAAATTTCCATTTAGATATAATATTATTATTATTTTGAATCGCTCTTTAGATCATTACAGTGTGAGCCGAATCGATGTTTTTCTTGTGACATGTGGATAGGTAGCTACTAATCTATCACCATTTTATTGTCCCGTGAATTCTTCACCAGACCAAAGACAGTGTGACAATTACACTGCCATCACCGGGAATCGAACCCGGAACCTTCGCACTTACCACTCGGCCACGAAGGTCGTCAATATCTTAACAAGATCGAGATAAGACTGGTTCAATCCTTTGTTTTCTCCATACTCCTTTATGGTTGCAAGTCTTGAACTATGCGAACATCGGAGAGGTCCAAAATTAATGCTGTCGAGATGTGGTGCTGGCGAGGAATGATGCGTATATCCTGGATGGCAAGAAGAACAAACCAGTTGATCATTGACCAGCATATATCAAGGTCATGCCAAGGCTCTCGCAGATGTGCCTCTCGGAGAGTGTTCAAAGTATTTTGGGTATATAGATGGAGAAATCAGCACAACCTTGTAAAGTTCATCATAATGGGCACAGTGACCACGAGTATGACCACCAAGCCGCTTGTCTGATCAAATCAGGGCGCTGAGGGGTTTCTCATTAACTGCAGCCTGGAAACTGTCAGGTGACAGCGCATGGCGTGCCATGGTCAATAGTTTGCAAGATGGACACGACCCTCAATAATGAGGTATACGAGTGAGAAGAAGAAGAGGGTGTAGCTAGCTACATTTGCAGTCTAAAAAAATTGTTTCGAATATGAACTGCATCAAAATACATTTGCAGCTCATATTTAAATGTATCTTGTAAACTTTTATACTTTGGTTCCTTATTATTTTAATATAGATAATTTCTTTTTCTATTTCGTATATGAACTAAGACTTTGGTGGAATTTAATTAGAGAGCAAAATGAAGAAATTAAAAGAAATAACGCATTTTATAATCTACACAGGCTTTATTTTAAAATTAAATCAGATGGTCGCAGTTCATTGCATACAGAATATTTTAAATTTCGATAAAATTCTCATGAAATATGATTAATAAAAGATATGGAGTTTGTTCAAAATTCAATTATGCTGTATTTTAAACTATGTAAGTATATTTTTTTCGATTAATACAGAATCAAAAATAATTAACTATACAATTTTACAAAATGATTTTTTACTGTTACAAAAAACAGTACACCAAAATATTCTTAGAATGCACAAATTATAATTTCACATATTTATACAAGAATTGTTGAAGAGACTTGCTCTATAATTTTAAGGTGACTTGGCAGACAAAACAATACCACTTCTCTCGACACGAAAGAAAGTGGAGACTATAAAAGGAAAAAAAACATTACAAACGCACTTACATGTATATAAATAATATTAAAATACAATGAATTAACAAAATTTCTATTGGCCGAGTAGGGTTTTTCTTATCTACGGGAACGCCTAAAAAAAAAAAAAAACTTAACTGCATTTTCATTATTAATTAATTAAATTAACAAGTATAAAAATAAAACATGACAGTCTTCGACATCAGCGGTAATGGTGAAAATATGGAACAAGTGGATGAATTTGTATATTTAGGAAGTATGTTTACAAAAGATGGGTGAATGGGATATTGAAAGACGGGTTTGGGCAGGCAAAAAAGCGAATGGATGCACTTAAATTTGTCATCGCAAACAAAACATCCAAAAAAGCTAAGATGGCAGTGCACAATGGTGTATGGAAGTGAAGCATGGAACTGGCAAAAAATAATGAAAGGAGAATAAAAGAAATGAGATCTCTTAGACGAATGTGTGATAAATCTGTAGAGTGTTAAATGCAAATAAATATAAGAAGTGAGTGCATTGCAAATGAAAGTCTTATGAACAAAATAATGAAAGGGTCATTAAGATGGTTTGGATGCCGCATGGATGATAAAAAAAGAATATTAATGATGTAAACGGAACAAGAAATAGAGGAAGACCGAGAAAACGTGGCACGAATCAATCAAATATTAAATATCATTGCGTGAGTCGGAGAAATGGACGTGCGTGCATGACACGATATATGAATGTTGAGAATTCGAGGGCAGTATGTTAGTTAGTTTTTTTTAGTATAAAAGGTGAACGTACCGACGGCCTCGTGGAATTCTTCTTAAATCCGGAAGTAAAATGCTTTCATACTGTAACAAAAAATATTTATGTTAATATTAAAATGGCCCACCTGAAAATCAACCTTAATAAAAAATATTAATAATTTGTGGGCTCAATACTAAGACAAGGTAACTTGTAATTTTATAATTTTTAGTTATTTATACAAATGAAGGGTTCTATTTTCATAAAATATTATTTCACAACTGAGTTTTTAGTATTTTTATAATTAGGTGAGTTATAATTAAACAAAAGAATGATTGCGTAGATTTTCATGGTTGGTAGCAACATGTTTTTTAGGATCTTGGAAAAAAAAACAAACAAAATAAGGATTAAAGTAGATATCTGAAGTTACCTACATTTCACACATCCAATGCAAGTAATTGACAATTTTACTCCTCTATGGTTAATGTCGGAATAGAGAATTTTGAGTTACCTAATTAAAGTATTGAGCCCACGAATTGATGCAACTTTTGAAAATCAAATGAATATCTTTTTATACTAACACCGCGTGGTGGAGACGTTTGACGGTTATTAGTCAAATATATCCCACGAGAGGAATTCCCCAGGAATTCGGGTCTCTGATGGATATTCTGTATTGCGGAGGAAATGGAAAAGTCCTGAAGTCGTGAATGACCTATCGGTTCTGTTTCTTCCAACACTGAAAACATAATTTTGATAAACAATAATTAAAATGAATTCGTAACAAAAAATTAAATATTACATGGACTTATTTCATACTTCATATGATAATTAAAATTTTGTCCCCTTTTTTCCTCAATTATAATTGTCTGTAACTAATAGCATTCACAAAATTAATTAAATTTGAAGAAGAAGTGAGGTTTTAATGGTTCGTAAGGCGTGATAGGATGTTTTGCTGAAAATTATTGCTGCATTCTTTACGCAGAACGGAATTAAACATTTTTTGTAGTGCGCGTAGAATTGGGAGTCCTCCGGCTTTTAGAAGTTCTGTGGTGATTCCATCCACTCCTGGTGCCTTGTTGTTGTTCAGCTGTCTCAGGGCCATCTCAATTTCATCTATGTTTATCTCTGGGAGATCGTCAGTATGGTGGCGGGTTATTTTGGCCCTGGGATCACCATCTTCCTCATAGCAGAAATACCAAGTCCTATTCACTAGTGTCCACTGGTGAGTTTTTAGGTTCCGCAAACCCCGGGAATTTGACCACTGACATTACTGACAGTCAGTGGCGGTACTCCCATAGAAGCCCAGAAGCCCGGCTTGCGTAAGAAATTTTGAATCAAAACCTCTTCTGGCTTACAAAGGTACAGATCTTGTGGCTATTCCTCTTACGTCTGATGGGAACATTGTTGGAAAGTGATTTGGTGGGTTGTTGGTTTATGGTTTTGGGGGTTTTGATTCAAAATTTCTTACGCAAGCCGGGCTTCTGGGCTTATGGGAGTACCGCCACTGCTGACAGTGTTATAGCGGATAGTGACAGTGTTATAGCGGAAAAATGGTGAATGTCTGGCGACAGTTTACCGAACCTACCTAGCTAAGAGAAAGCGACCCCTACAGAAAAACTCAACAGAAAAGGTACCGGAGAAACTAATTTGTTTATCTTTTCTGAGGAAATCACTATGGAGAGGAACAAATAGAAATTTGAGGAAATGGTATGTCACAGCCCTTCTATGGGCCGAGGCTATGAAAAATCTCCCAGATCAACATAGTGAATTCAAGATCAGGGAAACGTGATATGATGAAAAAAGAAGAGAAGCGAAAACAGCAGTTTACATCTACGGAGGCTAACATTATCACATGGAAAAAATATTTTTTTAAATATATTTGCAATGCATAGAAACACCAACAGTGTTTCTACAATGGGTAATTTATGAAATATCCAGATGCTGGGTTAGAGGACCAAACGCTTGACTCCTGATGAAATTGTGAGTTTCAATGCGAGAGCATTGCTTCAAAAGTTGCACAAAAAATTTTAAGAAATATAATCTGAGTAATATTAGTAAATAAAGTATGCATTATGATGATTCATATTCAATTTGAATAAAATTTTAATTAACTAATACTTGAAGGGTAGAAAAAGCAATGTTTAATGAAGACATGGTTAACAATAGGATTAATTACTATGTTACATGTATGATTAAACACAAATCAATGAAAGAAAAGTTGTTAGTTCTAATGTTAATATAATATTTAAATATAGTAATGTAATGGAAAATAAACAAAAAATTGGAATGTAAATGTTTCTAATTGCTAGAAATGAAACTAAACATGAAAAGTGCAGTACTGGTATTTCTGTCAGCCACTACACACTGAACCCCATTAAATATTTTGCATCAAGTGGCGATGAGGTTCGCAACCCATCACACCGCGTCTCTCGCGATGGCGAAAAGAGAAGGATGGAGTGCCGCATCGATTAAAGTGTGGCAGTCCATTCTTTCTGCCTACCCTTTCGGGGAGACGGCATGATGGTTAGCTAGTTAGTTAGTTATCAAGCTCCAGTTTTCTTGTATATGAATAATGAACTATCCGAATAATTACCCCTCCCGATAAAAATGATCTACCCTACTACTTGTTAAATCGAGATATAAAGAGATATTCTGCCTCAAGTGAATAAAACAATTGAACCTTCGCTGGTGACGCGCGACCTCTCTTGTGACACGTCTAATTTTAGCCAATTGATTTTTACTTGCTATTTCTGAAAAATATTGTTTATTTATTTTATATTTCATCTAAACAGGTCACCAAATTTCCAAGAGATATGTAAAGGTAAGTAGGTAGGGAGTGACAGAAGTGTTAAAATAGTGGTTGAAAAATAAATAAATTTAAAAAATGATATTTGGAATAAGCCGTATATTAGACTAACAAAGAAGTGATTATTAAATAGATTTCAATGATTAAAACATACTTTGTCTTTCTCGTAGGGTCTGTTCTCTCTTTTTTTTAGTATCTGGGTCCATGTTTCCAACCATTTTATCAATAAAAGAATCCAAAACTATGCTGCGACATTGCGATTTTATTTTTGCCCTGAAAATAGAAACAACTTATAAAAACATAATTCGAAAGGAATATAATACAATAATTGAACTATTTTTCTAACATTCATAATCAATTGATTGCAGCATTGATAGCAATTTGGTGAGCAAGTGTTAACCAGATTGCTGTTTTTGATGCTAAAAAACTCACATAACAATGCCATTTTGGCAGAAACAGTATAAATATAGAAATTAAAACAATTAATAATAATATTTATACATTTTTATTGTGATAAGTAAATTAGCAAATAATTTGATAATTTGCAAATAAATATTGTGCGATAATATTATTTCTGCGGCAACTTTTCAAATACCGATAAAAAAAATCACCTGCAAACTGGACACTCCTTCCTTTTTTTCTTCCAAGTCTCAATGCAGTGCTTGCAGTAAGTATGCGAGCAGTTGAGCGTTGTGGCTTCTATGAAGAGATCGGCACAAATGGAGCATTGCAGCTCAGATTCCATTATCTGATTGACATTGTCCATGACTTGGTACTTCTCTGTCATGGCCATTAATCCAGAATTGCTGGAGGTAGATGGCAAATCTGGCACTTTGGTCAAATCAATAACCAACTGTTCATTCATTTTATTTTTTCCTTGTGCACTATTCATTTTCATGGTAACCTGAGGTTAAAAAAACAAAAATAAAAACTACATTTGCTGTCAGCACCGTGCAACGAGTCAGAGTGGAGTATGTAATATGGACTATTAGAAATGAGGCAGTATGTATAACTAATTAACTAACCATCACGCCATTTTTACAGAGGAGTAGACAGAGAGGATGGACCGCCACAGTTCTATCCTGATAAAACTCTCAGGCCTCTTCTTCATTCACACACTGTGATACGCACACTCGTCGATTGATCCCGCTATGGCCGCCTTTCAGAAATTGATTAATTGGTCGTGCCATGTTTACCTTGCTTTCCCTTAATTTCTTTTTTGATTCACAGTACTTGTATATATCTTTTTAACAATTCTTAGCCATCCATTCGCTCTATATGTCCAAGCCATCTTAGTTACCTGTTCATAATTTTATTTAGACATATTCATCCACCTAATTACTGAGTTTTTCTGTAGGGGTCGCTTTCTCTTAGCTAGGTGGGTTCAGTAAACTGTCGCCAGACATTCACCATTTTTCCTCTCACTATCCGCTATAACACTGTCAGCAGTGGTGGTACTCCCATAAGCTAGGTGGGTTCAGTAAACTGTCGCCAGACATTCACCATTTTTCCTCTCACTATCCGCTATAACACTGTCAGCAGTGGTGGTACTCCCATAAGCCCGGCTTGCGTAAGAAATTTTGAATCAAAACCATAATCCAACAACCCACCAAATCACTTTCCAATTTCATTGGGTATTCATCACAAATTGTTTTTCCGCACATCTTCTTAGTGTTCTCATTTCTACGACAATTATCCTACTTTCATCCTTCTTCTGCCAGCTCCAAGCTTCACTTCAATAATTAAGGGTCGGCACTAGAACCCTATTGTGCACTGCCGTCTTTGCCTCAGTTGATATATTTCTATTTGGAGTTATCACAAAGTAGTATAATAAATTTAATATAGAAATTGGACTTTGAAAGTTACTGACTATTTTCAACAAAAGCATGTAGATACACACCTCATCTAATTTTTGTTGCATTTCTTTGATTGTGGAGTTGCAAGTTTCTGTTTCATGAGCTAGAAGAGAAATAAGCTGTTCCTTCTCCCTTTTCAATCGTTCTTGAACTTTCGCTTCTTTCTCAATAAGCTCTTGCTGTAAAAAATAAATATTATATATTACTTATTTAAATTTGTATAATTTCATAATTATTAGTGGTACCAAAAATAAAGCATAATTTAATCATGAATTCTGATTTTTTATCAACATTCAAGAATTGAATATCTATTTTTTTTTCAATTGAACTATTTTAAGTATAATTTCCATTTTCCAAAATGTTTGGAGTTGGAGTTTGGAGTTACAAATCTGATTTTAGTGAGTCGTCAGTCGTGAAAAAGAGTCGACTCACTCTGCTGAGCGATCCGTTCAGATCAGATCCCTGAGATGAGTCGTTTTGCCCATCCCTACTCATTATGCATACGCACTAACACATTTACAATCTTCTTTCAATTTGTGAATGAACTCTACCCCTAATTTTTTGTAAAATATTTTATATAAAATAAAAGCACTTTTGATTATAAAAAGGGCAATAAACACGAAAATTATTACATACTTGTAGAAGTTTAAGATCATGTTCCGATTGCCGACTCTTTTCCCGCAACAACTGTTGCAACTGGTGTTTTTCCTCCTCTTTCTGGTTGAGTGAAGCTTCGAGAGATTTTTTCTCCTGCTCTAACTTTTCCTCTGCCAGTTTGCGTGCAGACTCGAGCTCAGATTGCTCCAATAATCGTTTTGCTAGCTGTTCAATGAAAGTTACAAATATATACTATAAGTAGGAATATTTTTACATATTTTTGGTTGAAACCACAACTTTTATTGATGACCAGTGTTCTGTATCATGGTCAGGGCGATCGCTATAGTATCAAAATGTTTAAATAAAAAATTATAATAACATGTAACCACAAAGTTAACGCTAATAAAATAATGAAAATGAAAAGGTATTTAAACAATAAACATATGTTGATAATAATGTAAGCATACATAATAAAAAACATGTTTTAGCAACCTCTATATTCATGTCATATTTAATTGCCTCAGCTTGCTGTTTCAATTCCATGATTTGAGATTGAAATTGTTTCTCAGTTCGTTCTCTGTTTTCTTTAGTGAAGTTTTCCTGCATTGCCATTTGCATCTTTAAAGATTCAATTTGCTTCACTTTATTATCTTGTTCGGCCGACATTTTCTCTTTCATTTCGTGAATTTCCTAGAATAAAAAAAGAGCATACGGAAAAAAGATTATAATTTGAAGAGCTATAATTGCGAAATCTGACGAGCTAATTAACCGTCATGCTGTTTCTCCAGAGCGGAAAGCAGAGAAGATGGACCGCCACACAGTTCTATCCAGACATAACTTTAGCGCCTCTTCGTCATTCATACAGTATGACACGCATGCTTGTCAATTGTTCCGACTTCGAACATGGTCATCTTTTAGTAATTGTTTGATTTAGTTATGCAATGCTTTTTTTGGCCTTCCTCGACTTCTTTTGTATACGTAATATAATATATCTTTTAAACCATTATTTTCTTATCTAATCGTTCCATATGCAAGTGACCCTTTTTAATTTATCTGTCTTACATTCCTATTTTCCTTCTTCATTCGGTAGTCTATCATACATTGTTTTTCTGCATATTCTTATCAGTGATATCATTTCTACTGCATTTATCCAACTTTCATCTTTCTTTTGCCAGCTCCAAGTTTTACTTTCATACATAAGTGTTGGCATTAGAACTCCATTGTTTCATCTTTGCTTCAGTCGATATTCAGCAATCTTACACCTGTATAGTATAAAAGTTAGTAAATACCTTCTCTCGGAGGGCCTTAAGATTGGCAGCCTCCTTTAGCCTCTCCTGTTCCAGCTTTTCTTTTTCATCCAGTTCTTGCTTCTCCTTCTCCAACTCAATCTCTAAACATTCCAGCCTGCGCGCCTTGGAATGGCTCGCCTCCAAATGCAATTGGAATTCTTCTCTTTCTCTTTGCAACCTTTCGACAAGTTGCCTGTTGTCATCTTCTAATTTTTTTTCATGTATTTTCTGTTCAAGTAACGTAGCCTAAAAACAATGCAAATATAACACAAATTATATTTTCTGGTAAAATCAGTATTATTCAAATTACAAACTTTCATGACAAACAAACTTTCAATGGACAAAACAAAACATTGCTAAGTGGTAGAACAAAAATAAATGTTAAATACCTCTAATTTCTTTATCTCATTATTCATTTTATTTTCAATTTCTTTTTTTTCTTGCTCATTTTCAATGGTGAGAAGATATTTTTGCTTTTCTACGTCACCTTCCCTCCCTTTAAGGTCTTTGATCTGCCGATTGTAATGGGTTTCGAGATTGCATATTTTCTGTTTAAAGTCTTTTTCCAGAGAGCTTTTTTCATTTATTATATCAAAATGTTTCTGTTTGGCCGAGTCTATTTTTTTTGTCATATTTTCCATCTCAATACATTGCGTAGATTCAAATATATTTTTGACATCTTGTATTCTGTCATCCACATTTGGAATGGTTGAATTGGGATGTTTTCTTTTACGAGGGTTAACAACTTCTTCACCGTTAAGATAGAACTTATATAAAAATTCACCCGCAAGATCCAGTTGGATAACATCCCGGTCACAAAGTGGAATATTCTCATCTTTTTTAATCACAATACCATTGATGGAAGTTCCATATCTACTAGTATCCTTGATAGTCCAAGACCGATCAGGAGATTGTGTAATAGAGCAGTGTAACCTCGATATGGATACACAAGGAATACATTCTTCATTATCCAGAGCTCGGCCAATGGAGAACTGTACAAAAAATATATTTAAATCATTATAATTTAATAAGGTCTGTTCAAATTTTTAGATAAAGCAAAAAAAAATAAATAATCTCACTCAGTTTTAAAACTCGGGTTAACATAGTGTTATCATTATTATAATATCCCAAAGCTGCAAAACAATAAACTCAAGCCTGCGATAGTATCTATCTACGAGTATATCATAAATGAGAGGCACATGACATTAAAACTTTTAATTTGTGACATAATATGTAATAAATGTACAAGGAATACATAATACATAATGTATAAGGAATACATTAATCCTTCATACATATTATGTATATATGCAATATTGAAGGATGCAAAAAGTCTTCGTATGATAGTCTGCACCATCAATATGAAAGTAAAATGCTATTGAGAGTGAGGTTCGGTATAGTTTTCTACTTCTCATCAGGTTTCTTGGTCACGGGTCATTCCTTTGTCCATTTGTAGTAATTTCATGTCATTTTTGGCAGCCAATTTGCTTGAGGAAAACCTGGTCCTCTCCTTGTGTCCAGTTAGGTTCCGGGCTTTTTGGACGGAGTGATCTTTGCACGTAGACGGCTCCCTCACCTTCTTTCAAGCTTCCTTGGATATACTCATTTCTCACTCTTTTGAGACTGGTCACTCTAGTTGCCCATCTCAACATTCTTATCTAGCATGTTTTACAGGGTCTGTTACTCTCAGCATCTTAGAGCCCAGCATTAATCGTGGAGCATGGCTCGTCTCACCGCAGTTTTGCACAACTTTTCTTTGGTTTGTATTGGTACTTTGTTGTCAAAATCACAAAATAGGTTATCAAATCAAATCAGTTTATTATCTCAGCAGACATTACAATTTGTTTTAATGTTTGAGGGATCTATTGAAGTACAGGTAAAATAATATAAGTAATACTAGGAACGCGTGTATGGTTACAGGGTATGTAAGTGAATGGCATGACTTGCTCAATAGGTGTGTTATCGATGATCAGTTTACATCTGAGCGGCTCTTTTGATATCTTACTTCTTCCCACTAATCTCCTTCCACCCGAGTGTCCGGTCATATAAGAGACGCGTGACATTCATTGGACGGCATTTGTGGTATATGTCAGGCCCATCTTAATCTAAGAAGTTTCATATGTATCAAGATGATTAGGGTCTGGTATATGCTGTATAAGTATAAGCATGGAAGGTGAGGTAGATGAAAATTTGAAATAAAAAATGTATATGTAATGAATAAATGTAAAACATGTATATGTAATGTAATGTACATGTATATCACTAGTGTAGTGCTAGATTCAAATGCTATAATATGTCATCATATTTTTTATTGTACAAATGCTAATATTGCGTTAATACAATACGCATCTAACCTAACTCAAATCCTGCAACACGAATGAATCGGTAATCGTAGACAAGTATATTGATCTCACTAAAACATATTTTAATGAAAACGTTTGATATCCCGAGCGTACACGTATATCAGAAAAAAGAAATTAAAAAATATTTTAAAAACAATGGAAAACATTACCTTCGAACTGTTTATTTTAATTAAAGAATGTTTTGAAAATTCACCAAGCAGAGGCTTTTCAGAAAGTAAAACAGGAAACTTAATTTCAGTCATTTTAATATAGCTATAAAATAGAAAAAGAAATATTTAAAAATCACTCCACATAAAATTTTACATTAAATACAATCGTTAAAAATGAGAATAACTCTTAACGAATAATTTTTCATCACAGCCTTCGAACACGAAACAAAAATAGAATTAACAGATTTTGACAGAAAATAATGTTGCTATGTTGCTAGTTGGATTTGAGTTGGTACCTAGCTTGAAATGAATACAGTGCTTACTTTGCAAACTTCAATAATGGGGCAAAATAAAAATTGGTTTTTATAATTTTTATCGGTGCACGGGTGATAAAAAAAAGGTTTACACGTGAAAACTGATTTTATCTTGAATAATACCTTTATGGTAAAACTTTATAAGTCAATTATGTACCACGGCATTGAGTGATGGAGCATTTATTTAATAATTATTTATTTATATACTCGTAAATAATAACTGAAAAAAATGTGATATAAACTTAAAATGAGAAGAGCGGTTTTCCGAAGCTGGTCGTAGGTAGCTTAAAATGTATATGTGTATTATAACAATGATATTTTAATCTCTTATTTTTATCAAAAATATCATGTTTATTCTTTTGTTCAATAAACCTTTATATTCTTTCATTAACGGATCACTAATTTATTTCACACAAATTTCATGATAAATTAGAAACATTAATATCAGACTACATTTTTATTGTTAAATTATACATAAATCGCAATCTTCCATTAAAAGGTTTACAAACAACAAGAGAGTGATGACGTAACGAAATATTTAAAATGTACATTACTCCGTACGCCAAAATTTGCAAACATATAAGCGGAAACGCCAATAATAAATAAAAGTAACGTAGACCCCATAAAAACAAAAAAAAAACAAAATGGTACTACATATAAGTAAAGTATAGCTAAAAACTTCTAGCATTTGTGACAAATGGTTCATAGATGCCAGTGTCGTTCGGTATTCGGAAAGAAAATGAATAATAAATTATTTGTAGACGCAACAGTACCTGTACTGCCATACACCATCAGACAGATTAATGTTTAAAGGCAGTTAGATGGATGAGAATGCATTTATTAAATAGTTAGGTTGAATGTTGACCATAATGTTGGAACTTCCACGTAAACAGAGAAACAAAGATAAAATAATAACCATTCGGATTTCTGAATTGTTTGAATAAAACCACCAAGGAAAGCAAATCGAGTCAAATTCAAATTTTCTAACATTATTTTTCCTGCATTTTTCATGTTTCGAGTTTTTGCCAAGCCTACTCCGTTTAGTCACGACTTCACTCTGTGTAAAAGGGCTAAAGACCATTTATAAAGAGATGTTTATCGTAGCCTAGTCTTGAGATATTAGCAATTTTACCCCTATCTGAATGTTTAATCTCGGTTCATAGTTTTTGGTGTACATTTACAAACATGTTTACCTTCGCTGCATACTGAATTTAGGTACCTACACCTTCTTACAAAGATCGCCCCAAGAGACGGTACAGTTTGGTTAAAATGTGGATTGCCTGTGAGGCGCTTTTACATTATTGTAATAGTTACGTTTTGCTTTTTGCAATTTAGGATTTTTGAGACTGAGTGAAGATGAGAAAAGCATATTTATCGCATCTTAGTCATTCATAACACATTTAAGTATCGATAATAATTAATTTCTAGGTATACTAGGGTAGTATCTCCTTAAGTCAGCCTCCCTCAATAGTCGGCCATGTTTCACAAATTATTTTGTAATAAGTAACTCGTTGAAAAATAAATATTTTGAAAGATACCCAGCGCTCAGCGGCCTAATTGAGCATTTTTTTTCAATTCGAGAGTCGCCTGATGTTAAAATTCGAAACTAATTCCTTCTTACATTCAGTTGAGGCCAAGCGCTCGATGCGAAAGCAGCCATTTTGATTATTTTGATTAGTGTGTTTAGTGATCGAAAATAAGGATTTTTAAAGCTGCCTGAAGATCTGCTATCCACCCAAGGTTTGTCCTACTTCAGAATACTTTTTTCTTTGTAATATTTAGTGTATAAACTGATATTTAATTAATTTTACACGTTTTTTGAGGTGGCTGACTTCAGGAGTCATATTTATCAAACTTCTCCTATTGCCAGCCACATGGCCGACAATAGGATTTTTCTAGTAATAGTTTAAAAAAAAAAGTTTTTTGTTGAATTAGAGAGTTTGTGGCATTCTGCATACGAAAGAATCAACAAAAGTGTAATAATATGCTTGGATCCTATGGTCAGCCGCCTTAAAAGTAAAATATTTGTCGGTGGCTGAGAATAGGATTTTTCGACTCCATATGTCAGCCACCTTATACAACGTACATTTTTATATTGTAGAGCTCATTTTTATTATCGTGAAGAAAACTAGGTAAAAAACAAATAAATGTATAATAATATCTAGTATTTTTTATGCAGAATGGAACTAAAGAAGCGTTTGTTACGCCAATATGACGAGAATGCAGTATTAACTGCTTTAAAGGCCATCCGAGAAGACAAACTTGGCATTCGAGAGGCAAGTCGAAAATTTGGAGTACCCAGAGGAACCCTGCAAGATCGTCTTCACGGTCGTGTTGCAGAGGGACATCAACGTATGGGGCCTGATACTGTCTTGACAGAAAAAGAAAAACTGAACGAATGGTGTATTAATCTGCGAAATGTGGTTTCCTTCGTAAGAAAGAAGACGTTTTTAGATACTGTTCAAAACATGATAAAAAATTCAGTAAGGAAACATCCATTCAAAAACGGTCGGCCCGGTAAAAAGTGGTACGCAGGATTTATTAAAAGAAATCCATCCTTGGTTCATCGTGCACCAGAAGGAATCACGAAGGGGCGGGCGACGGTTACAGAAGAATACATTAGAAAGTGGTTTAGAGAACTGGAAGACTATTTGAAAAAATCTGGAAATGAGGATGTTTTACCTGACCCTGACAGAATTTTTAACGGAGACGAAACATCATTCAGCATGTGCCCCAAATCTGGCAAAGTTATAGCTCCAAAAGGTTGGAAGAATGTATTAGAGGTACAGTTGGGATGTGAGAAGGAAACTATTACAGTTCTTTTAGTTTTTTCGGCAAGTGGGAAAACATCATATCCATTAGTGGTATTCCCTTACAAACGCCCCCCAAAGAATTAGTTAATAGCATGCCAAAGAAGTGGTGTTTAGGGTTGTCGGATAGTGGATGGATGAGGAGCGACGTTTTTTTTGAATATGTGGTAAATGATTTTAACAACTGGCTCATAGAAATGAACATTACAAAACCTATAATTTTATTTGTAGATGGACATCGGTCACATTTAACGATGGATCTGAGTGATTTTTGTTCTGAAAACGGAATTATTTTATATGCACTTCCCCCAAACACCACTCATCGAATGCAGCCCGCCGATGTAAGTGTTTTTAAACCTTTAAAATCAGAATGGAAGAAAACGGTCAGATTTTGGCATATGGAATCAGACAACGCAAACAAGGTTCTTACGAAATCAGCGTTTTGTCCCCTTCTAAAAAAAGTTTTGGAAATTCCTAATTTTTCTGAAACTATTAAAAACGGTTTCAGGAAGTGCGGACTATTTCCATTGAATCCAAATGCCGTAGATTATTCAAAATGTGTTCAAAATGCCCTAGAAAATTTAAAGTTCAATCGTAAACCGATTGAAATCCCTTCTGTGTCTCACTCTGAAACAAAATACAAACACGCCGAAGAGGTTATTGTGTCCTTAGCAAAACAGTTACAAGAAAAGGGCCAAAATGGTACAATTATTTTGGATGTGATCCGAAAATCTGCACTTGAAAATTCAAGTAAATTTTCATATTTACCTGAAAACTCCATAATACCTGGAGTGTGCAATATAAACCGAGATGGAATTTTATGCTTGGAGTCACCACCGCATAATTTATATTCATCAGAGAATGGTGAACTACTGGCTGAAAATAAGTCATTTGAAACTCTTCAACCATCTTCTAACTTACCAAATTCTAAAAAGATAACTATACTTCAGGATATAATTTTGCCCAAATATGTAACAGATAAATCATTGAACAAGTCACTTGCAATACCTCCAACATTACCCTACATACCAGACTCCAATTCAATAGTCCAGGATGCAATATTGCCCGAGATTGTTAAGTCATATTTTTATGGTAATCTTTTCTGTCCTTCTCCACTACCCAGTCCTTCCACTTCCAAACAGAAACTACCTAGTGCTATATCTTTGAGCGCATGGAGGTCTTTTATGTCCAGCAAAGAAGAAGAGAAAAAGAAAAAAATTGAAGATGTAAAAAGTAGAAAAGAAGCCCGCCAACAAACAAAAAACACTTTAAATGAGAAGAAAAAGAAGAATACAATTAAAAAAAGATCACTTCCTCAAACGATCGATAAAGAAAATGAAATCCAAAATCAAACAAAAAAAAACTAAAACTATTGGTGAAAAGAAACATTTAAGTCCTAAAAACGATAAAGATGCTGAATGCTCTTACTGCAAGAGAAATTTCTCACAAGATAAATTGGGAGAAGAATGGGTACAGTGCATGATTTGTGATGGTTGGTATCACGTTGAATGTGCTGGAGCTGAAAAAGATGTATTCATATGTGATTTTTGTTCCTTGCATCTTTAAAAAAATGAATTTATAATATACTCCTTGTTTCCTTTTGTAATAAAATACACTTTTTTGTATAAAAACTAATGTTATTTACTTATTACAAC
This sequence comes from Lepidostoma basale, assembly GCA_022606425.2. Taxonomy (NCBI): domain Eukaryota; kingdom Metazoa; phylum Arthropoda; class Insecta; order Trichoptera; family Lepidostomatidae; genus Lepidostoma; species Lepidostoma basale. The sequence goes on along the minus strand of JAHDVF020001545.1, from coordinate 323,244 downwards.
CATGTACCAAATAGAGCACTTATTGAAAGCAAGTGGCTGGTTACTGGGGCTGTGGTGGCTGGAATTAGGAACTAGGTGGCTGACCAATGGGGAATTGTGTCTTTTTAAATAAAAGTATTTTTATTTTTAATCCGTCGCAAGATATTTTGATAACGAATTTACAATTTCATAGATCATTAATTTAGTTTTGCGTATAAAAAAAACTGTATTATAAAATGTATGATGATATAATTATAAATTGAATTAAGTTTAATTTTTTTTTTAAGTGGCTGAGCACTGGGGCTTTCACCCTATATAAAGTACAAACATTCGTATATGTAGATACTTGTAGGCACACATATGTTACAAATAACATTTCTTGAAAGTTATTACGTAGGTACGCAGGTTTGTAAGAATGGAGTGATTAGTAATCAAACATTATGCATTATCACCCAGTTTATTGGTACATTGAAATATTTATTTATAACATATACGAGTATTGTTAGACAACAATGAATAAGCTTATTAATTATATATTCGAGGTATTGTAAATGACAATAAATTATTACACTTTTGTCAATTATTAGAAACATTCATACATGGCTCTAATATTAAATATTGAAAAACACTTTCTAGACATTTTATTATATTTTAAAGGAGTGACATTTTTCACCTTGCTAACTCATTATCAAATGTGATGATTAATGGAATAGAATAAGGTACTTAAGCTAATTGATGTGGCTTAACACAATAATGTCCATGTAAAGACAAATGTTAGGCGTATGTCTAAAAGACAAAATGAGAAATGAAGAAAAGGTGTCCCAATTCAAGTATCTCGGGTCGGTCCTTACTGCGGACGCCAACGTAGACACTGATGGAGCAGAGTGCTGGACCAACAAAAAAGTCCACGAAAGTCGAGTCCACGCTGCCGAGATGAAAATGTTGAGGTGGGCTGGAGGCGTCACAAGGCTGGACCACGTTAGGAACGAATACGTGAGGGGTAGCTTTAAGGTTGCCCCAATAACGGAAAAATTAAGAGAATCTCGACTCCGGTGGTACGGTCATGTGATGCGAAGAGACAGCGAGCACATTGTCCAAAAAGCCCTCAGCATTCCCACAAAACCAAGAAGAAGAGGTCGCCCAATGGCAACATGGCGGGCCAACATGGAAAAGGAGCTCCAACGCGAGGACCTGACAGTGGAAATGAGTGAAAATAGGAAAGTTTGGCGTTTTCGTACGAGGAGGGCCGACCCCAGATGATGGGAAATGGCAAAGAGAAAGAAGAAGAGAGAAATGAAGAAATAAGACGCCGAACAAAAGTCATAGACATAATGGACCTTGTCGCCAAGCAGAAATGGCAGTGGGCAGGTCATGTCGCCAGACAGGGTACAGAGCGATGGGCACCCTGAGTTCTCAAATGGAGACCATGGGATAGAAAAAGCGGAGTGGGCCGACCACAAAAAAGATGGGCCGACGACATTATCCCTGTCGCGGGTAGAATGTGGCAAAGAAAAGCCCAAGATAGAGTGGAGTGGAAGAAAAAGGAGGAGGCCTATATCCAGCAGTGGAGAGATGGCTGAGGAAGAAGAAGAAGAACACAATAATTAAGGCCAATAGAAAAAATGTATATTTTAAAGAAACAATAAATAAGTGGGTCTAATATTTATTACCAAGTTGATTTCGTTACATCCTGTATTTTAGTCACTCGGTGATCATGAATAGGCAAGTGAATACACGTAGGACCACACACATGTCAATGATGGCAACACTCAAAGCGCACTGATGATTTTTTGGATTAAAAATATACTTATAATTTTATCATCAAAGCAGTTAATTTAAAAAAAAGATGCAAACATTTAGAACACCTATTCGTTTATATAGTTTTTCGATATAATTGGTAAGTGAAATTTTAAAGTTCAGAATCGACTGAAAAGTAAATTTATGATTGGTTACAATAGTAGGTATATGGTTATTCCACCTTGTTAGCAACGTGTGAATTATTCAATATCTGTAAGGTCAAAAAGTGAAAATGTGGTAAGCTTTCAAATTGTAGACATGCGTATTGCTATATATTATATGGTAGGGGAGATGTAGGCAATGGGAGTCAGTTGGCAATGGGAGTCACCCCTTTAATTCGAAAACAATACGCGTGATGGCGGTTTCAGTGACGTCATATGCTAGCTGTTTGCCGGTAACATCCGCGGTATGCAGCTTACTCAGTTCGCATCACGTGCTAGAGAGTGGTAGACGTAACAAGTTTTCGGGCCCTTCTGATCTAATTTTTCGAGTGGACAAATCCGAAGGTAAGGATCAAACTACTGAGTGTTTCTTTTTGCGCTTGTGATATGTAATGACTAAAGCATTTTAGATCGTGATTTCAAACTCATTTTACCACTATCACTTTTACTTTTATGGCAAGGTAGGTTTTTTCTCTTTTTTACCGATGTAGGCAATCGGAGTCAGGTGACCCTTATTGTTAACATTTCCTGTCTTCGATAAAATAATCTTATTTTTGGTTTGTAGATACCGAACGTTCATCCTAGAAAGACAAATAAGGCTAACTGGTCTATAGCTAACCTGAAAAAGGCCGTGGAGCTCATCGATGAACAAGGTTATTCAATAAGAAAAGCCGCGAAAACAATGAACATCCCATTTTCGAGTCTTCAGAAGAGGTACGCGAAGAAAATAGATAAAGAAGAAAATTCTGCAGGAATCGAACAATACTTCAGCGTCAGATATAAACACTGATGACTTGTACCAGGACGACAAAAACGATGATGCAGAAGATTCTGACAACCAATGTCTTGTATGCGGCGAATTCGGGCGAGATAATGAGATGTGGTTCCGATGCACTTCATGTGGGCTTTGGGCTCATTCAGATTGCACTGGGTGGGACTCAGCTTGCAATTATGTGTACGATTTGTGTTGACCCCCATTGCCAACATACTGATCACCATTGCCAACAGATGTGGGCAATGGTGGTCAAACCTGTTTTTTTTTTAAATGATTATTGTTCCAAAAGTAAAAAGCCAAAGTGATTAAAGGTGATCTCAATTAATAGTTTAATAACTAAAGTTTATAATAAGGCTTAAGCAATAAATAGTTAACTAATAGTTTTTTTTTTTTTTCAATTCTCGCTTAGGTGACTCCCATTACCTACATCTCCCCTACGTACTACCGGAGGCAGTTTTCAGTCTCGATGATTCATGTGTCGATCGTCATCTCGAGCGCACGCTAAGTGTGTATTGTATTTATATATAATATCTTGTGATATAAATCAGAGTGCAGCGCTTTTCTAAGATTTCATTCGATCTCCCTGCAAAATCTAATCTCATATGCTGAGACTTTTTTAATATTGAATAAGTTGATACATCTATTAACCTATAATAACGGTTTTCGTGGCGAATTGACAACAGATATGACTGTCATACCGAAGGTCCCGAGTTCGATCCCGGGGATGACAGTGTGAAAAAAAGCTGGCTTTGGTCTGGTAGAATTCACGTGACAATAAAAATTGAGATAGACTGGCTACCTATCACATGTCATAATAATTAATAGCTAAAAAGTTGTATACAGTAATGTGGAAAGTAACAGGAAGCAACCACATTAAAAAAGGCCTAAGTGTCATCCCAAGAATCAGCAAAGATACTAAAAGTCTGTTCTGCAAACTAATCCCATAAATAGAAAAATTACTAGGATTACTAGGAGAAATTAAAAAAATACTAGGATATCAGTTTTGATTCTATGAAATATTTTTAGTAGTTATTGAAGAAAGATTTCTTTCAGTAGTTTTTGTTTGATAGCTAAAAAAATGTGTTGCTTTGCTTCTAATATAAATATATCTAGTATATTTTTTTAAGATGAAGATGCACATAAATTTGTCTAAGAAATTACTCTAGAATGTGGAGCAGAGTTGCGGAATTGTTTGAATTTGGACAATGTTTTGAAAGGAATTTTGTGACTTGTAGCTTACAATTAACAGGGCCGGTTCGCCAAGTGATCAAATAAATCATAATACGGACAAGGTGATATTAAAAATATAATTTTTCCAAGAATTTTCATTGAAAGTAGAATAAATGCAATATAATTGAGATCTCTTAACGAATGTGTGAATACTCAGTGTATGATAGAGTGTCGAATGAAAATATAAGAAGTGAATGCGGTGCGAATGATGGTGTTATGAACAAAATAATGAAAGGATCATTAAGATGGTTTGGACATATGGAAATAATGAATGAAGAAAGAATGGTAAAAAATTATATGGCAACGATGTAAATGGAACCAGAAATAGAGAAAGACCGAGGAAAACGTGGCACGATCAAATAAATCAAATATTGAATGTCGGCCATGTAAGGAGTCAGAAAAATCGACACGCGTGCATGACACGGTGTATGAATGTTGAGGAAGTGAAAGAAGTATGTCAGGAAAGAAAAGTATGGCAGTCCATTCTTTCTGCTTACGAGGAGACGGCGTGATGGTTAGTTAGTTTGTCATTTTTCCTAGGTTCTCAAATAAAACATTTAAAAATAAAATAAAACAAAAATGTGTTTTTTTTGTTACCCTAAAAACAATTTTACAATCATCATCATCACTGGCGCTACAGCTCACCACGAGTCCAGCCTCATCCAGAATTTTTGGCCTCTCTCCCCGGTCCATCACCTTCATTTTCCGATTTGAACAAAACGTAGTTCACAGTGGCGTGCCTAGGGTCAACCAGTAAGGCAAGCCCGTCCGACTGTGTTATTAGTAGAGGGTCACGATAATGTATTTTTCCGGATTAAAAGAGTTTTATCTTTCTAAATAATTGATTTTAAATCCCATTTAGACGCATTTATACAAAAAATAATTATCTGCACCATCAAACTCATGTTCTTGTATAATATAATAATGTATTTACAAATACAAGAAGAAACACAATTAATAAGAAATAAGCCGTAAATAGACAACAAATTTGTTAACACCGAAACATAAATTATAAATAAAAGTTCGTCAATGAATTACATAATCTTTCTTTTCATAACATTTCTGCACATAACGTAAATGACAGATGACATTCTGACAATAGAAATGAAGTTCGTGACACATCGAATTGTAAGATACTTCAGAGTGATAAGGCCCGGCTTCAAATCTATACAAAAAATCGTAGATTTCTTCTGGTATACCATATATGCACCTAGCTATATGATTACAAGCCAAAAATACGTAAGTGCGACAAAGACCCTTTTACGTTTTGCAGGCCCAATATGAAGCCCATCGAAAACATGAAACAAAACATGTGGACGTAGGGGATTTCGCGGGCATCTCACCTACGGTGCGTATGAGTGAAATAAAATATGAGTGGAACAAAACATACACGTAGGTAATTTCTGTGCATGTCAGCGTCAGAATTAAATCGCTTTAACTCGCGCGAAAATTCAAAATATGAACGCGCAAAAAACATCGTTTTAGTATAGATTTTTTAAGGCAAGCCCGGCTTTTCGGCTTGTATGGAAGTACCGCCACTGGTAGTTCAGTAAATTCGATCAAATATTTTGGATAAAGTTTTTTTTGTGTCTCCAGGGCGCCACGGGTTACGCAACACGGCCTGGAGGCTCGCTGCAAGCTGTGAGTTTAGTGGAAGCGGTGTAACCGTCTGTGGTCTGCTATTGGTTTTGTCTAAAGTTTACCATTCGACGAATAGGTTACCCGCAAATATTAATTCTAAAGTTAGCGACTGCCGCCACGCTGGGAGCGCCGCCGAAGCTGCCAGCCGCTGCTGTCTGCCCGGCGACTATAATTTTGAAGTATTGAAGAGGAACTTGAATTCAAAAGCAAAACATTTCTTAGTACTTGAAATCCTCAGATTCTAAAATCAAAAATATTTCCCGAGAATGAATAATATTTACCTTACATTTTCAGACGATTTTAAACTTATTTGATCTACTTTTATATAAAACAACAACAACAACAAACCATCACGCCGTTTCCCCGCAGGGGTAGGCAGAGAGAATGGACCGCCACACTACTCTATCCTGGCAAACCTCTCTAGTTCCTCCACATTCATACAACGAGTCATACACGCACGTCGATTCCTCCGACTTCTAACATGACCAACCTTTAAAATTTGATTAATTTGGTCATGCCATGTTTTCCTCGGTTTGCCTCGACTTTGTACCCCATTTACATCATTAACGTATACTTTCTTAACCATTCTTTCTCCATCCATGCGTTCCATATGTCCGAACCAACGCAGCTTTTATATAATGTTATGACAAACTAAAAAAAAAACTAACTAACCATCACGCTGTCTCTCCGAAGAGGTAGGCAGAAATAATGGACTGTCACACTTTTCTTTCCTGACATATTTCTCTCGCTTCCTCAACATTCATGCACGCGCGTCGATTTCTCTGACTCCTCACATGGCCGACATTCAATATTTGATTTATTTGATCGTGCCACGTTTTCCTCGGTCTTCCTCTATTTCTGGTTCCATTTATATCGTTAACATATATTTTTTTACCATTCTTTCTTCATTCATTCTTTCCACATGTCCAAACCATTTTAATGATCTTTTCATTATTTTGTTCATAACACCATCATTCGCACCGCATTCACTTCTTATATTTTTATTAGGCACTCTATCATACACAGAGTATCCACACATTCGTCTAAGAGATCTCATTTCTACTGCATTTATTATACTTTCATCCTTCTTTTGCCAGTTCCATGCTTCGCTTCCATACAGTTGAGTCTAATGTTATGAAAATTTATAAAAAAAGCTTAAAGTTCTTCTTTTTCATATCAAAGGTAAGATATTCTTATATATGAATCATGAGGATTGAAAAAAAATTATATGTTAACGATGTAAATGGAATCAGAAATAGAGGAAGACGGAGGAAAACGTGGCACGATCAAATAAATCAAATATTGAATGTCGGCCATGTGAGGAGTCAGAGAAATCGACGCGCGTGCATGACACGATGTATGAATGTTGAGGAAATATGTCAGGAAAGAAAAGTGTGGCAGTCCATTCTTTCTGCCTACCTCTTCGGAGAGACAGAGATGGTTAGTTAGTTTTTTTTTTAGTTAGTCATAACATTATATAAAACTAGATCAAATAAGTTTAAAATCGTCTGAAAATGTAAGGTAAATATTATTCTTTCTCGGGAAATATTTTTGATTTTAGAATCTGAGGATTTCAAGTACTAAGAAATGTTTTGCTTTTGAATTCAAGTTCCTCTTCAATACTTCAAAATTGGGCCTCTAAAGTGGGCCTAATATCTTCTTTTTATCGTGCCATTGCAGTGGAAGGTTCGGCCGACTTGTGTTGCTTCGTTGTGGCTTCATTGACCTCTGCATAAAGTTAATAATGATGATATATATTTAGAAACGTAACTACATGTTTAGAAATGTAAACTTGGCCCCAAACAGTGTCAAATGCCGCTCTTTGGACTATGGCAGGCGAAAAGCCAATTAGAGAACAGGTCGCTAGACGCAAATGGCAGTGGATCGGTCACACTCTGAGACGGAACCCAACCTGCACTAGACTGGTCCCCTATGGGGGAAAGAGAAAGCGAGGCAGACCTAGAGCCACCTGGAGAAGAACCCTGCAGGACGAGGTTAAGGCGGCAGGCCTCACTTGGGATGATGTTAGGCATCAGGCATGCGATAGAGTCGGGTGGAGAAGGTTCCTTGAGGCCCTATGCACCACGGTGGTGTGACAGGAAAAAAAGAAGAAGAAGATATTTAGAATGTAGGTAGTTATTTAAATTTTTTTTTTTTGCATATTTCATTTAGCAGATATAATTTTCTATATTCTAAAAAATGTTATAATGTGTTAAAAATATCATGGCGAGATAACTTCACTCGTATGATTGACGCATATAAATAATTGTCTGTAGCGAAAGTAGCTCTTCCCCAAAGCCGGGCTTATAGTACAATGTATCGATAGGAACCAATATATCTGATGCTCGCCACCATTAATCACACCAGACTAAGGCTTTATCGCTACTGACAGGTAAAAATGGAAAAGAAATTAATGATACCTAAAATAAATGCAGCCCCCTCGCCCGGGGGACGCGAATCTGCTGCCAAGGGGATGATGAAACCCTATTTAACGTAACACTAATTGAAAATAACAAAAAAGACTTAAATAATAAGTTGATTAGATCATTTGATACGATTTCAAATATAATATTATACATTATAGCATATAAAACATGGTAAAAATCTTGAACAAGTCGATGAGTTTGTATATAAATAGAAATATGATATGATTAGAAGCATGGAACTGGCAGAAGAAGGATGATGGCAGAATAAATGTGGTAGAAATGAGGTCTCTAAGACGTATGTGTGGTAGAACGATATACGACAGAATCTCAAATGTTGATATACCTAAAAAAGGAATGTAGAGCGGAAGAAGGTATTATGAACAAAATTACGAAAGGATCGCTGCGTTGGTTCGGACATATGGAGCGCATGGATGGAGAAAGAATGGTTAAGAAAGTATACGTTAATGATGTAAATGGAGTAAGGAGTCGAGGTAGACCGAGGAAAACATGGCATGACCAAATTAATCAAATATTAAAAGTTGGTCATGTCAGAAGCCGGAAGAATCGACGTGCGTGTATGACTCGATGTATGAATGTGGAGGAACCTAGAGAGGTGTGCCAGGACAGAGTAGTGTGGCGGTCCATTCTCTCTGCCTACCCCTACGGGGAAACGGCGTGATGGTTTGTTGTTATTGTTGTTTATGATTAGATATAAAAGTTTCCCTAAAAAAGCAATTATGGCAATGTAAAATGGTGTTATTGTGCTGACCTTTATGTATGGAAGTAAAGCGTGGAACTGCCAAAAGAAGGATTAAAGCAGAATAATTACAGTAGAAATGAGATCTCTTAAATATAATATAAGAATTGAATGCAGTGCGAATGAAAGCGACATGTACAAAATAATGAAAGGTTAAAAATGGTCTGAAGATACGTAAATAATGATTGAGAAAGAATGGTAGATAGCATGCGTTAACGATGTGAACGGCACAGTAAATAGAGAAAGAACGAAGAAAACGTGACATGATTAAATAAATTAAATATGAAATGGTGGCCATGTGAAGAATAGGAGAAATCGACGTGCTTTACATGAATGTTGAGGAAATGAGAGAAATAGGTCAAGAAAAATAGACTAAAATTGGCTGCAAAGACCTGCATTTCTTTCTTTACTCCGTTCGGTCTTTAGCAATCCTCTTCAGCTCAGAGTAGGAGGTACAGTCTATCTTGTGGCATATTTGCTTCAGATGTTTTTGCTGAGCGTGTCCTTTGTCAATCGATCCCTCAATCATTACCTCCAGTATATATTGGGGATGATGATTCTAAAAAATGTCTTTGTAGTGAATTAAATATCAAAAAATATAAAATAAGTGCTTATTCTATCTTCTTCTGCTTTATTTAGGACGGTGTCTTGTTATTTCTCGGAGCCTGTTCCTGGGATACAGATGTCCAACTGTCTCGCCATCTTTTAGGTGGTCTTCCTGCCGGTCGATTTCCAGTTGGTACTTTATTTGCGGCTATATTGATCACTCTTTCAGAACGTGCTCTTTCGCACATGATCTCTCCAGTAGCGTCTTCTCAGTCTTCCCCATCGCACGACATCTTCCACATAGAATTAAAATAAGTGCATGAAATATAAACACATCTTGCCCGTGCAACAGTTGCGACAGGAATAAACTCGCTTGTCACTGGTCACTCGGTATCCCGTACCGGCGAGAGCAATATCAGTTATTTAACATTTAATCTTCGATGATCTAAATTACGAAGAGTTTTTAAATAGAAATAGCGTCGCCATTTTAGGAACGATACTTTATTTTTCCATCGTTAAAAGTTATTTTGATGCCATTGATTCAATAGATACATTTAGGTTTTACCTAATACCATTATTCTTTATCATTAGAAGATTGTAATAAGTAACTTCGACCCCCGTAATGTGTACACATGATAAATGGACTGATACAAAATTCATATATTATTTATATCGCAATTTTCATTCTAAATTTCCTTAATGTATTTCTTTTCTGAAGAGTATTAAGGTTATCGCCTACGTCATCCGATAAACTTTTGTTGTTTTTCTAAATATTGAAGGAAGACCAATGTTTATTTTTCTATTATATTTGGAATCACTTCGGGGGATTGTATGCCTAATAGTATGAATTCATCGAACAATTATTTATATCTGTTGACATTTAAACATATATATTTGTAATGATTAAAAAAAAGCAGGTTTCGGAAGCTCGCTGCCATCTTCTGGACTGGAACAGAAAATGGCAGCGAGCTGCCGAAATTTATTTTTACTTTCGTTAGTTAGAAAGTTTCAATCCTGGGATTGGTTTGCAGCAATTTCTTGTATTCTTCTCTTCCATTCTTACCTGTCTTGTGCAGCTCTTTTGAAATCTGCATATGATGAGTAGCGTACATCCATCAACAGGCCCTCCAGGTACTCTCGGCGTGGGCGTCCCCTAGAGTTTGTCCCCTCGATCATACCCTCCATTATGGCATGTAAGAAACCTTCTTGACGTATTACATGGCCGATCCATCTTGCACGCCTTTCGGACAAGGTTCTGAGCAGGTGCCTACCTCCTTCGATTCCTTGAAGAACTTCCTCATTCGTGATGTGGTCTCTCTAGGAAATTTCTAATAGTTTTCTAAAAGACCACATCTCAAAAGCCTCTAGTCTCTGCTTATCTCTTTCGGATAGGCACCATGTCTCGCAGCCGTACATCAAGATGCTCCATACATAAGTCTTGATGAGGGGTATTCTCAGTTTTAGGTCTATATTATTTGATCAAATTGTTTTCGACCTTTTATTAAATGCAAGCCTAGCCTGATGTATACGGCATATACTTTCGTATGAAGCACTTAATTTGTGGTGTGAAATTATTAAATATAATAATAATACACTTGTGAAATTTGTATATCTTACTTACTTAGACAGCCGTTGTCGTCCACTGCTGGAAATAGGCCTCCTCCATATTTCTCCACGTATCCCTGTCTTGTGCCTTTTGCATCCAATCGCCAGCAATTCTTGTAATGTCATCATATCATCGTGTGGGGGGTCTCCCTCTGTTTCGTTTATCTTCGCGGGGTCTCCACTCTACCACCCTTCTGGTCCACCTATCGTCTGCCAATCTGGCAACATGTCCCATGGACATGGACATGATATAAACCACTTTGTTCGTTATAAATACCAACCGGTTTAGCTTCCGCAGGAACCGCGTCAGGATAACAGAATATACAGTATATATATTCTCCGGCGGGAGCGAAACCGGTAGGTGTTTAACGATTAAAATGGTTTATATACAAATTTTACAAGTGTATTATTATTATATAAAAATTGATTTTTTTATTCTCATTATTTGCAATAAATTTCTACAAAGAAATTTCAATTGATAACATTATTATTTTATTTGTAATGAATTAGATGATTTCCAAATCGCCATTTTTATGAAGTTTTCGTCTTAGATGCACTAAAACGACCTTCGTAGCAGAGTGGTAAAAGCTCTGACAACATCGTTAGGCGAAACAGCTGTTGTGACATTCTCAAAAATTGTGATATAACAGTGTTGTGAATTTAACAGTTAATAATGTTGAAGTATTGTAGTGTTTCATCCAAAACAATGGAGTTTCATTATAATTAATGGGAATGACATGTTCGCCTTTCTAATGCATTATCAAATATAAATTGTCAGCATTATCAAATGTCAACCTTTCATAATGCCTTAGAAAGTTGTAATATGTTATAACGATAAATTATAATAAAACTTCTAGAAAACGGGCGTTTTAATTCTTCTTAAAGTGCCCTGTCAGGTTCCCCCGACGTTGGCGATAACTCTGGTAAACTCTTCCCTATCCTGCGCTGTCCGGAATAGCTCCTCCACAGTTCCGATTCCCGTCCATTCCCTCACATTGCGCAGCAAAGAGATCTGCCTTCTCCCTGTTTCCCTGCGGTCCTCTATTTTTCCCTTCAAAATTAGATGCAGCAGGTGATATTTTTCTCCTCTTAGAACGTGACCCAGATATGAAATCTTGCAGACTTTGATCAATGTCAGCAGCTCTCTATTTACTCCTGCACGATTCAGGACTTCTGTGTTCGTCACTCTGTCTGTTCATGGGATCTTGAACATTCTTCGGTGAAGCCACATTTCAAATGCCTTTAACCGGTTCATTATATTTACTTGTAATGTCCATGTCTCACACTCATATAACAGAACAGACCACACATAACACCTTAATATCACACAACACGTTTTAATTAGTTTTAATTATTTAATTGTTCAAGAAACACTAAATATCCATTATTTACCATTCTTAAATTATGCAAAGAGATGAAGTAGTCGAAAATAAACCAGGTATATTATTCGGCTTATATCCGCTGGATGGAAAATTGTAAAACGAATAATAAATATATTTTGGAAGATGTCTGGTGTAAAGCTGGTCTTACTGCTTTAGCTTAGTGATCCATTATAAGGTTTTGAGTGGATTATTTCGATGTTCCGTGGGTTTTGATGACAAATAAAGGTATGTCCAAATCCCGAAGATTGCTTCTCAGTAATACAATAAGGATTACAGCCAAGGATCCGTCCTAATCCCAGAGGAGCTCGGCCCACACTAAAGGAATTTAAATGCAACGTAAAAAGTTGTGAACAAACTGAAAATCAACATTTAAAATATGGCTAAGCTTGCTTCACCGTAACGTATATATTGAAAAGTTTTATTCTGAAATTCTTGTAGTGGAAGTTGACTATATGAAACTATTTGTTTAGTTTCTTTAACATGATTAGTAAGATTGCTACATGTGCTATGTTTCACGTTGCGAGGGTATTATTATGTCTACAAATCTTATAAAGTTTTAAATTTAAAGTTCCGTTTTTATTGATATAAAAACTCTGTATGTTGTGTGTACCATTGTTCAAGTAAAAAGAAAAAAATGTAAAACGATATCGATCTCTCATAAGTATATGTATTTAATAAATAAAAACTTCTTTAAGTCAAAGAAAAATCAGTGACGTATCTAGTTATCCGGAGCAAGGCCCACAGTAAACAAGGGATATTCTAAGATGGCGTCAGTCTCATTAGAGGTTCAGGCCTCCTTCTCTTTCTCTCTTTAACATTACGTCTCTAATTATTTTATTGTTTTATTAAAAAAAAAGACTAACATCAAAGATTTATATCAGTGATATTAGAATTTATTTACAATCTTCAATGTGAGCAGAAAATAGCTCATTATTATGAAGAAGGAATCTGGTCGTGTCCAGGCTTGAACCCATGTCTCCTGGATCAGGAGCCAAGCGTTCTATCTCCTAGACCACCACCCGGTTAACTCTTAACTATTATGTCTAGGGTTTAATTACGCGATAATACTCGTATACATAGAATGGTGATCTCTCGATAAATATTTCGATATCGGTGATACCTAAATAATATTTTCAATGAAAAAAAATATGTAATTTTTTATCATATTATTCATATTATTTCAAGATGAATTTTCACCAATTTAAGAACAAATATTTTTCACCTACAGTAAAACTGTAAAATATATATGACACACACGATGATATGAAAACAATATTATTTGTTTTATTATTTATATTTAAAATAAAATAGAAATAAAACCACTGCACTTTGTTTTTCACCACTATGCGGTTATTTTAATTGCCGACTAGTTTCGCTTGTACCCAAGCTTCCTCAGGGCTTCGTAATAACGAGAAAAAAAAGCCCTGAGGAAGCTTGGGTACAAGCGAAACTAGTCGGCAATTAAAATAACCGCATAGTGGTGAAAAACAAAATGCAGATTTTTTATTTCTATTTTATTTAAATATAAATAAAAATAATTTTTTTTAATAGTCTTACCACAAAGTGAATGCTTCACACGAAAATTTAATATTATTTGTATTATTTCAAGGTGAATTTAAGAACGCAATTTTTTTACCTACAGTAAAACTGTAAACGATATTTGATACAAACACGATTATTAGAAAAAGGTGAGTAGGAATTATACTATTTATATGTTGAGATCGTATAAAATATGTTACAAAGCATTCACGTGGAAACCAGGTAAAGCGATACAAATTCGAAAAACAGTGAAGACAAGTAACCACTTAATGTAACATTTCACACAATTGAAAGTTTTCAACACGCATGGAATTATAGGACGGAAATTTCACTGGAAGGATGATGTAAAAGCTCTTGTACATTAACAATAAAGATAAAATGGTTGAAATATATAGAGACACGCCAAAATTCTAGATAAAAGGTATAATGCGTTGGTTCGATTCCATATCCATGGTAATGTTAGTATCATTGACGAATTTGTGGACCCGTGAGAGACGGAGAGCAATGGCGTATTCGACGCAATGATGAGCTGTATTCCATGTACCAGGCCCCCAACATCACCACGCACATAAAACTAGAATGATTGAGATGGGTTGGACATGAACAGAGGATGCCGAACTCACGGGTCCCCAAACGCATTATGACTGGACACCCGGGTGGAAGGAGAAGGTTGGGAAGACCAAGGCTGAGGTGGGAGGATGAAGTAAAATAATGGCCGAGCCATAGAGGGCTCCCTCCGATTACCCGAAGCTGTTATAGGGGCAGCGGCGCCTTTCGTCAGCTTCACTCATGCACTCCCTGGGCCCGTCTCCCGTCCATGCGGGACTTACGTTAAAAAAAATATATGTATATTTGCAACCAAGGGGGACCCAGACCACATTTAAGCTACGCTACTCTCCCTCGATGTCCCGCCGTACATACATAACAATACAACAGCAAAAGAAAATACACAATTGATACATAAATAACATGTGTTAGAGAAAGAATAAAAAATAATTAATGAAAGGACGAAGTAAAGAGGGATGTAGCACAACTTCTTCGGGTGCCAAACTGGAGGACGACTGCTGAAGACAGTGACTACTGGAGGCGAAAGTTGACGGAGGCCAATGCTCGATATGGGCTTTAGCGCCATCGGAAGAAGAAGTTAGTATCATTGATTGTCAATCATCAATCGAAGTATATAGCATGAAGAGAATATTATTCATTAATAAAATCCCATGCCGAATGATGATAATCAGTAACATTGTACCATTTTTTAAACTTGTAGGCAACAATGTGAATGGAGTATGGAGTCATGGGAGATCGAGGAAAACTTGGCTGGATCAAATTAATCAAATTTTGAAGGTCGGCAAGGTGTATGACTTGCTGTATGAATGTGGATGAAGCTAGAGAGGTGTGTCAGGATCGAGTAGTTTGGCGGTTCATTCTCTCTGAATACCCCTCCAGGGAAACCGCGTGATGCTTATTTGTTGTTGCTGTTGTTGTTGTAAAGCTTATATGAAATTGAAGAGAAAAAAATGAACAGATTTGACCATCACCGTTGACAAAGAGAAAAAGATAATTTAACGTTTAAACTGATTCTAACTGAAGTGTAAGAAGAAAAGATGGAACTTACACTATAATTTACAGATATACATCGCCGTCACAACATTCATACATTGTGTTTTGCAAGCAATTCGATTTCTGGGACTCCTTACATGGCCATATTTTTTAAATAATAATGAGCAATATATAAACAATATGTAAACAGGTAAGTTGGTTTGAAAATAACAATTCATTCTTAATAAAAAGGGTCGAGATTGAAAAAAAAAGTATTTTATTTCGCTCAGTGCAGCTTAGCACGTGAGAATCTAATCGAACGTTGGAGAACGGTTTAGTACCTTCCAGAAAAACCTAATCCATCCCGAAAAATCCCTTAGCAGACAATACCATTAGTGTTTTTGTCCATTAGCAATGATGGAAGAAAAACACTAATGAAATCGTTCCACTAAAATCTCGAACGATAAATAATGTTAATTGGTTTGGAATTATTTAGAATCTTTTTGCTTATTTACACCAACTTTATAATCATAGCTAACAAAGTAAATTCAACGATGTTTTAATTAACGCAATTATCCCTTGACACGAGATACTTATTAATTGTGATATCTCATTATATATTTTAACGACTTCAACGAATAAAGAATGAACGTTAAGAATTAACCCAATCCACTTGGGCAATTTACTAGGTAAGTTCACACCACGCGGCACATTTTTACGAACCTATATAATATGAAACGATCGATAAAAAAAAAGATTTATCTTAACACATCTTCGAATAGACAAAAATTATGCTGTTTATTTTGGCGGGAAAAGCCTTGCGGGTCACGGGTGAGTCGAACGTGCACTGGACATGCATAGACTCATTGGTGAGTCGCTCGTGGACAGGGCAAGTATGATGGAACTTACGGGTGAACCGCCCGCGTAAATGGCAAATAACGTGGAATTACGGGTAAGCCGCCCGCGTACTGGGCAAGTAAGGTGAACTGACGGGTGAGTCGATCGCATACAGGGTAAGTAAGGTGGAACTCACGGGTGAGTCACCCGCGGGTTTTGGGTTAAATAAAAAGCAAAATTACAGTCATTAAGATATTATGAGCCCGGGGTGGTTGAAACCAATAATATATTAGGAATTTATAAATAATTTAAGATTGCAATAGAATAATAGCTCAAAAATAAACAACTCATGTGGGGGTTACTCTTCAAGAAAGCCCCCTTGCCTTATTAGGTGTGCTGGAGAAATCCTTTCTCTTGCCTCCCGAGGCCTCTATCATACTATCGTACACGAACAGCAAAAGCTGACCTTGGTCACATGGGAGAAACCATAGATTGTCATGGACAAAAAACAAACATACACTTTCGTAAATACCACTTTGATTGTAGTGATAAAATAAATAAATAAAAACGAGGAAAAAAAACCTGGTGATAACAGATAAAAACGAATAAAATAATAAGACACTTAGTTTTAATATTAGTTTTTTAAACACTACCAACTAATTTCGCTCCGGGTAGAGCTACGTAAGGGTAACAAAACAAAGCTATACTTACACCTGAGGATGGAGTAGGCCACTTCCGAAACACGTAGTGTATAATATTAATATTTTATAATTTTTTTAAATGAATAAAGTGAACAATACTGTTATAGCTCTCCATCCAAATTAACAATGGAATTCCACAGGGATAACGCCTTCTTAAATGATTTTTTAAATGGGATTTTTTCGGGGTGATTTATAACAAAAAAACATTTCTCTTTTAATGCCAATCTAATCGTCTTTTCAAATGTTATTTGTTATTGGATCCTCAACAAAATGAATATCGAGATAATGCGAATTCATTAAGGAGCATAAAACAGTTATTTATGTGTAGTCAAGTACGCCCGAAAAATCAAATAAATTCTTAATGGCTAGAAATAAATTAAAAAGTATTTTAAAGGATATTTTCCGGAATAAACGTCACATTACTCGTTAATGGCGGCTTTTAAATTCATAAATATATTTTAGGCTTCGTCCTTTTTTCGGCGACGTTCTACAAAATGACTTATAAACATTCACATAATCTATAATGCCTTTTTTCAGAAATATTAAGCGGCCGTTTTCCGAGTTTGTCCCTCATTATTCCCATAAAAGCACTTGTAAAGATTTAACGATTTGGTTCATAACTTTTTATTTCATAATTTTATCGGTAATAGATACCGAATAAGCACCGGATTATATAAACCCGGAGGATGTTAGATTTTAAAATTAGAATTCTTTTTATAAAAACTGTTCGAGAAGATTAAAAAGGTAGGTAGGTGTCGGTTGACCTACATTCACTTGTGTATGCAGGTACTTTGTCAAGTACTTTGATAGATACTTCGTCAAGTACTAATTATAATGTTTTGTTATGGCGCTAGTGTAGATTTAACTAAAATATGTGAAATGTTTCTCAACATGGTAGCAATGCTACCATGTTGAAAGTTGTATATATGCTACCGTAGCATATATACAACTTTCAAAAAAAAAATTGTCAGACGTGGTGTTCGTAAGAAGGGCGCTATGGGGAATGTTATATTACATAAAGCGATCGCTTAATCCAATCAATTACATGTCCTAAGTCCTGTAAACGCATCGACCACCATATTCTAACTAACTAACTAACCAACACGCCGTCTCCCCGAAGGGGTAGGTAGAAAGAATGGATTGCCACACTTTTCTTTCCTGACATATTTCTCTCGCTTCCTCAACATTCATACATCGTGTCATGCACGCGCGTCGATTTCTCTGACTCCTCACATGGCCGACATTCAATATTTGATTTATTTGATCTTCTTGATTTATTTGACCACCATATTCTGTTTCCAAATAATTTACATCTTCGTCTCTATTGAGATACAATTAATTCTTAATGATT
This sequence comes from Lepidostoma basale, assembly GCA_022606425.2. Lineage (NCBI taxonomy): Eukaryota > Metazoa > Arthropoda > Insecta > Trichoptera > Lepidostomatidae > Lepidostoma > Lepidostoma basale. The sequence continues at coordinate 304,978 of JAHDVF020001545.1, read as the reverse complement.
AACCCGTAATGGGTAAAATCCAGTATTTGTCTACAAGTATTTGTATACATTAAAAAAAGTCTTCTATTTGCATTTGACACCATCATATATGAATTAAAAACACTAACATTGATAATTATTTTTGATTTAATTCAAAGTTACCAATGTTAATGTTTTAACACAATTAATAAGAATTACCGCTGTTGTACACATTTAACTGAAAATTTGACTCTTAATCCTAGAGAGGTTATAATCTGGACATAGTTTTTTTTTACATTTCTTGGTTTGGTTCAATTCTGGTGTTGCTCACGCGATCTCTTAGGGTTCGGCCACACCGGAGTGCCTGGGTAGGAGTCAAGACACAATTCGCTTGTGATCACGCCCTGTGGTGCGAAGCGTATAGTGTGGCCGGTCCCATAGTGCGCCATACGTTGGTTCGTCGGGTGTTAATTTTGACTCCTAATCTGACACTTCGGTGTGGCCGTACCTATATTATCTTGCTGCTATAGTTGATTCACAAACCGAAGAGCTATTGCTTATGAGTTAGTATGGTACTCTTCTTGAAATCTGATTGGTTGCCGGGTCAAATGCGTCAAACATACTAGGTGATTCGAAATATACTCGTTTTGCAGGAGTGTTTTTTAAACATTATTTTTATTATTGATTAATCGCAAATTTACCATGCCGAAATTATTAAAAGGAAAGTCACTTTCGGGTCAGTTTAAATACATAATAACCTAATATAATATATTGTAGAAAGAATTTTTATAACAAGTAATAATATCCTAGAGATAAACTTCTGCAAGGATCAATTATTGTAATTGGAACCAATAAAAGAAAAAAAAGTTTCATTATTAATATTAATCTCACCCTTAGTCGCATTTCCAAGGAAATATCAGTAAACAAATTATATTTTTAATGAAGTTAATTTTTATAATCATTACAATTAAGCTGATAGCATTTTTGTTAATTAAATACTAATAAAAATAACATGTTGATTTATTTAAATGTTTGAATTGATTGTAAGATAGGAAAGATTGGTAAGAAAGTAAAATAAAATGGCATCTAGATTTTTTGTTAACGCACTGTCACTCATACTATTGCAAACGATCTCCCTGTCGTGAACGGACTCTACCATCCCGTGTCTTCATATCGGAAGTCCTCGCATTGAAAATATTCGATTAGGTATCTATTTATTATTTATAATAACTCCAAGTCTACCCTTCAGCGTTACATAAAATGATCGTCCCGGCTGCAAGTATGTACAAACAAGTCATTAGCTCGAGGCCACCTTGAGTTTTAGAACTTAAATTAATTTGTGAGCCATTCACTGGAAGTGATTAACGCTTCTCGCTTTTCCGCAAGTCATCTTAATCAGAAAATTGTGGAATCTTCACATTATGAGTCTTTTTAAATTGGAAGGAGAATTTTAAACACTATTTTATCAAATTTATTCATTAAATATTTTTACTAAATAATAATTAAATAAAACAATGTATATTAACAACTTCCACGTTTGTCTTTATTTCGAGAGCGACCAAATTCGCCAAGCTCGCTGGCATCGACAAACTGGTGACATTATTACAAATTTACTCCTTTATATAAACATGATTCGGTATAAACATACTAATGTAAAATTTACTGAATTTAAATATTGCTATTAATATTATTTATAAGAGCATTCAGTTTCAATGCAAATTTTACAAAATAAAAATATTAAACACTACATGTCTTAGAGGTGACTTCTTCCATCGTCAGTTGTAAATAATAACTAGAATTATTAATTGTTGAGGTTTTAGTTTTGTAAAACTCCATTATAATAATTATAATAATAAACGTGAATGTTTAATGGTTTTACTATGTTTTTTATTCATATAATCTCTTATATAAATATCAGTTACAAATTTGTTTCGCCTTGCGAGGGCATTTTCAAACTGAACCTAGTCGCCAAACAATGTGTCCTTATATTGATTTTAAAGAGATTAGGGTGGGGGAAAGAATTTATATAATGCAAATCGAAGGGGCCATTACACTAAACGGCCCCTTCGATTTGCATTATATAAATTCTTTCCCCCACCCTAATCTCTTTAAAATCAATATAAGGACACATTGTTTGGCGACTAGGTTCAGTTTGAAAATGCCCTCGCAAGGCGAAACAAATTTGTAACTGATATTTATATAAGAGATTATATGAATAAAAAACATAGTAAAACCATTAAACATTCACGTTTATTATTATAATTATTAACTAGAATTATATTTACATCTGAGGATGAGAAGGTGACCTCCAAAACATGAAGTGAAAACTCCGTTTATTTTGTTAAAATATCTCTAAGACGAATGTGTGGCAAATCTGTATATGATAGAGTGTCAAGTGCACGTATAAGAAGGGAATGCGGTGCGAATGAAAGTGTTATGAACAAAATAATGAGAGGGTCATTAAGATGGTTAAGACACATAGAAAAAATGACTGAAGACATAATGGCGAAGAAGGTATATGTAAACGGCGTGAACGGTGCTAGAAATAAAGGAAGGCCGAGGAAAACGGGGCACGATCAAATCAATCAAATATTAAATGTCGGTCACGTGAGGAGTCGGAGAAATCAGGAAAAATGTCAGGACAGAACAGTGTGGCGTTTCATTTTTTCTGCCTACCCCTCCGGGGAGACGGCGTGATGGTTAGTTAGTTATTGAATAAAGTGGGTAATACAATGTTTAAAAGTTTCCTTCCAAATTAGCAATAGAATTCTCCAGTGTTAACTACTTAACCTTCGATACAGTGATTCTTTTAAACACATTATTTTTAAATAATAATTAAATAAAACGATGTTTTTTAACTACTTCCACTTTTGTCTTTATTTAGACAGCGACCGGTTTCGCCAGGCTCGCTGGCATCGACAGACTGGTTAAAAAACATCGTTTTATTTAATTATTATTTAAAATGAACTTCCATCAAGAGATTTCAGTAAAATCATTTGATTACATTATTTTTAATTCGGATGCTTTTAAGTACCTAATTTCGAAAATAACGTTTAAAAAAACCAACTAATAAATCTTTGATTATATTGTTTATACGTATAACTCTTTCTTTCGCTTTACATTCACTTGTAATATTTACTAATTAATACGAAGGAAAACGCCTGTTTCCTAGAAGTTTCATTATATTTTATGTGAATGAAATGTTTTGCCTATCGAAGGCACTATCAAATGCTTACAGCGCACCAGTTTATGAATACGCCCTCATTCAAGGCAATCTACGCTTCGATCAATTACTGCGCAACAGGCAGTATAGTTGAGAGAAAAGCGCAGTCCCCGCACAAATTTCGGGTTCGTGGCCTTCACTGTGGCAGGTCGTCCACATGGAATATGCTTACCGTACGATTCAGATGCATTCACATCCCGATTTATTTTAAATCTTACATATTCAAAAACATGAACAACCGATCGAATGATTTTACTGAATTCTCTTAATGGAAGTACAGTTGAAATAATAGTTAAATAAACAGGCTCGCTAGCATCGACAGACTGGTGACACTGTTATTAACTGACTCATTGATAAAGACAAAAGTGGATGTAGTTAAAAATATCGTTTTATAACTAACTAACTAACCATCACGCCGTCTCCCCGAAGGGGTAGGCAGAAAGAATGGACTGCCACACTTTTCTTTCCTGACATATTTCTCTCGCTTCCTCAACATTCATACATCGTGTCATGCACGCGCGTCGATTTCTCTGACTCCTCACATGGCCGACATTCAATATTTGATTTATTTGATCGTGCCACGTTTTCCTCGGTCTTCCTCTATTTCTGGTTCCATTTACATCGTTAACATATAATTTTTTTACCATTCTTTCTTCATTCATTCTTTCCATATGTCCAAACCATCTTAATGATCCTTTAATTATTTTGTTCATGACACCATCATTCGCACCGCATTCACTTCTTATATTTTCATTCGACACTCTATCATACACAGAATATCCACACATTCGTCTAAGAGATCTCATTTCTACTGCATTTATTCTACTTTCATCCTTCCTTTGCCAGTTCCATGCTTCGCTTCCATACATAAGGGTCGGTAGAAGAACACCATTTATTCGTTTTATTTGATTATTAATTATAAACAAACTGATCGCTAGTGTCAGATGCAGCTCCCGTGAAAGAAATACATTCTTAAAGCGCATTCTGGTGAGTAAATTACGATAATGATGCTATACAAATTAACTTAATTATTATTTTTACTATAAATAATCAATTCTTACACTTAAAGTATAAACAAATATATCACGTGGATTTTTATGGAAAATTCGTTATTAATATAAACATACTTTTAACGCTTAAATAATGTTTTGCGGGAAGAGAAACTTAAGATTTATGTTTGCATTCTTACGATAAATGTTGTAGGCCATATTATAAGGGATGTTATTAACTTCTTGCGTCAGGTTCATCCCTTAGAGCCGCAGGATTCCGGTACGCGGTCAACCAATTGTCTTCTTGCAGTAGAATTGTAAAGATTTATGCGATTTTCAGAATCCAATTGTATTTGAATATTAAGTGAAACAATGGAGATATACCTACAATCCATTTCCTATAAAGCATGCCTCAGGAATAAATTTACAGTACGGAGAATAAGTTTTGAAAGTTTTATATATTTGCGATTATGGAAAATATTTATTTCGAAATGCGTTATAGCAGTAAAGGAGAATCAATATATCTAATCAAATAATTTATCTAGGTGGTCAGAGTGAGAAGAGAGCATAAGGGACTTGAATTGGATCTTAAGAGGAGCTAAAGTTCTTTATATTGATTTAAAACTCCATATTACAATAAATAATTAATACGAATAGAAACGCCCGTTTGCTAAAAGTTTAATTATATTTTATGCAATTGACATGATTCGCTTATCATGCATTATCAAAAGTGTGATTTTAGCATAGCTGACATAATTTATTACAAAAACGATGAATTTTCTTTCTTCCACATACATATAAAATAATATTGCTTAAATAATTAACATTCACCCATTTCAAAATAAAGAAAACATTCGAAACTAATACTCTTAAAAATCCCAAATCACGTTCTTACATGTTTTCATATTTCTATTTTGCACGTTACATAAGTTCACAATATTTTCAAAAACCAATTTGTTTTCTTCGATAATTGTGCATTTTTATCAACACACAAAATGAAATAAGAAGGAATAAATATTACATGTTTTTTATTGTATTGTATGCAATAAAAAACGTGGGTTGATAAAAAACACACATATATTTATTTATCCAAAAAAAAAAACGTAAAATAATGTTATACTTATTTACTAATATATTTACAAACCGAGAATTTACGTACGTTTACATACAGTTACATAAAATATTTTCTTACTTATATATGTGTGTATAAAATATGTGGTGACACGTGTGCTGTAAGACTAGAAATCTTTCTCGTTTCACCCACAGATGGCGTGTGGGAATTGCACCGAAATTCTCGTTTTGTGAAGGCTATTTTTCTTGTGCCTTTGACAAGAAAGGAAGTGGCCCTTTTAAATCCTCGTGAACCGGATACGGTCTAAGTGGAACGGAATCTTAGGCGAAAATGACCTCCGATATTGCCACGTCTGTAGCAGTGCATAATAAAATGCAGGATGGAAAAGTAAAATAACATTTTCGTTGTGCTATAAACCACAGTAATCGTGGTTTATACCATATAAAATATCTTATCACTTTATTCAAGCTTAATTGGTAAACATTGAAACTCCATTGAAAGTATGAAAGTATTTGAAAGTATAATTAAACACTGTATAAAACCATCAGGAGAACTACTCGTACTTTAAGCATCAAATCCTAAACTTCAAGATAGTTTTATTCTATTAAAAAAAAAAAAAAAAAGATTTTGATGTTTATGATCTAACATTAGGCATTTTAATATCATGATTGGCTGTCCTGGATTCTACTCCTACAACAAATAGTAATACAATTATATAAAACAAATGCCAATTTTGACAATTCACCATCATATACGAGTAAAAACTTTATATTTAGAAATACGTAGCTATGATTAATATGAATGAAAAGTTTTTTTCTTCTAGACAATATCAATTGTCATTTCCATATATTATAATGCAAGACATGTCATTCCCATATATTATAATAAAACTTCTAGAAAACAGATATTTTCATTCGTATTAATGATTTAATATGGAGTTTTACATCACAAAGTTAAAATGCTATAAGGGCAGTGGCAATGATGTTCTTATGTATGGAAGCGAAACATAGAATTGGTAAAAGAAGAATAGTAGAAAGTAGAAAAAAACAGTAGGAATGAGATCTCTTAGACGAATGTGTGGTAAATAGTGTCAAATGAAAATGCAAGAAGTGAATGCAGTGAGATTGAAAGTGTAATGAAAACAATAATGATGGGAATATTAAGATGGTTCGGAGACATGGAAATAATGGTAAAAAAGTGTATGTTAACGATGTCAATGGAATAAGAAATAGAGGAAGACTGAGGAAAAGGTGGCACGATCAAATATATCAGATATTGAATGTCGGCCACGTGAGAAGTTAGAGAAATTGACGTGGGTGCATGACACGATGTATGAATGTTGAATAAGAGAGGGAAGTATGTCAGGAAAGAAAAGTGTGGCAGTCCTTTCTTCCTACCTCTTCTTAAAATAATAAATAAGTAGCTAAGATATTATTGGATAAAGTAGAGGGACGTCGGGGAGTTGATAGAAGGCAGTTGTCCTGGCTGCGGAACATAAAACATTGAACAGGAATAACCAGAGTCCAGAAACTGTTCCAAGTGGCGCAGGACAGTGATGCCTGTGCTGCAGTGACGTTGGGAGGAACTGACATGGCACCAGAAAAAGAAGAAGAAATATAATAATTTTTTTTCTTTTATTTGTCAATTTCCTTTTTATATACTTTGTAAATACAACACTAACTGAAAAAAAAATTCTAATTACATATCAGACATATTTCAGACAACCGGTCCTTCTTCAGTGATACATATCATAAAGATACTCGTATATATTTAAAATATTGTAAAATTGTTTTCAAATATTATCGGTTTTGACAGATGTTAGAAATATTTATTGTGGAACGTTTATGCTTTTGTTGTAACAAACATTATGAAACAATTAAAAATTTAAAATATTAATTTAAACTTCTTATTGGGGTTTAGGTAATTACTTACAACAAAGGAAATAAATCAAAGATTGGACTTGACGTTAAATTTATTTGATTATTTATAATATTTTCTTTATTTTTAATTGCTTTTTTAATTTCTAAAATTTCGAGATTGCTCAAAGTTCTATTATTTTCTTTTATTTGAAATATAATAAGAAGCCTAATTAAAAGTTTTTTTCTTAAAGAAAATATGAATCCAATTAGATAACAACTCAATAAAACGTATTACGGATTGATGTAATCTAAAATCGTTTGTAAGACGGAAGAAAAATTTCCAGAAATTCTACAAGAAACGAATCTATTCAGGGAACAAGCTGTTGGAAATTAAATAACAAAGCAACGAACTAAACTTATTTTAAGGTTTCTTTAGCTTCCCCACAGCCGCCCATTACGGTGGCGTGATTAATGAACCCGGCTGAATGATATTTACTATCAAAGAGTACTGAACATTAAAAAGTGATTTTTCATCATTTTCTTTTGCCAATGAACATGTTTCACTTTGATAGCCCAATATTGAATAGTGTGTAATCGGCAGATTATGGTGTTAAATGTATTTGAGATTTTTTTGTCGAATAGCAAGAATGGAGACTTCTTGACACGCGACCCACTATAGAGAACCCATGCCAAGCGCACGTGAGAGCTGTCTGTCACAAAAGATTTTTGTCACGTACACTAAAGTTGCTCTGAGTGCTGCAGAACACGATCTATGTGACTTTTTTTATTTCGTACAACTTGACCACATGACTGAAAACTGTTTTATCGCAGAAGCTGCTGTGTCGCTCGTTAGCCCCTGGTCTTAATGCGTATGACATTACTTCACACACCTAATTAGTGTTTATGTCTCTAGATCATAGGTTCCCAAAGTGGCCCTCCTAGCCTCCCAGGGGGCTCTAGACCGATTTGAGGGTGTGATTCTGGCCCTGGGGAAAGCAGGGGAGCCCTGGAAAGCAAAAAGGGAGCCATGAGATGTTACAATGTATTATTTCCAAAAAACTTTTTTGGAAATTAAAAAAAATACTCGCATAGAGTTGACTTATTTTTTTAATCAACGAGGTTTTTGAACGGCGGAAATCTTTGGCGATTTTTCCTTTTTTTTAGGTCAGCAGAGACTTCACGAAAACGAAAACGTCCGTTTTCTAGAAGATTGATTATATTTTATGGGAATGACATATATCGCCCTTTTAAGACATTATCAAATGTTTTAGAAAGGCGAAACATGTCATTCTCATAAAATATAATAAAACTTCTAGAAAACTGACGTTTTCATTCGTATTAATTATTAAATATGGAGTTTTACCTCATTGTTCAAGAAACAATAAATAAGGTCGTCAAAGATTTCTGATGTCTGATGTTCCCAAATGACATTCAAAAAAGGTCGCCAGAGATCCAGAGATGACGACCATCGTGGCCGAGTGGTAAGTGCATTGACTGCTACCTCGAAGGTTTCGGGTTCGATTCCCGGCGAGGGCAATGTGGTTGTCACACTGTCTTTGGTCTGATGTAGAATTCAATTGACAATAAAATGGCGATAGATTAGCTACCTATCACATGTCCCGAGAATCACTATGATAGCTATAATACCCTTTACATCGATTTGGCTCTTACTGTCATGATGTTAAGAGCGATTCAACAAAATAATAATAATTTCGACCGACCAATTTTCCCAATGAGCTAAAACAAATAAAAGGTCGCCTCGACTGCCACACTTTAACCGATGCGACACTCCGTCGAGACGCGGTGTGATGGGTTGCGAACCTCATCGCCACCAAAAGGCAGCTCCCGCGCACATTTCGATCGTCCAACGTCCACAATTATTATAAAACGTTTATAATTTATATATTTGTATATGTATGTTATATATATTTATAAGACCAATAATATCACGTGGCGTTGAAGCAAGGGCGGACACAGTCATGACCAAACAAATTTTGAGGATTTGCGAGATGAAGACATTGAGGATAATAGCAGGTTATATACACTAAGATATTGCGCGAGGAACACCAGAACTTATTCACATTTTGGCCCCTTATAATCACACTTGGCGAAGCCTGTGCTGTGACAATTATTCGCAATTTTTCGAGATATTCAAAAGGCAAGATGCAAGAGGTTAAAATGTCATTAATTGAATGAAATCTGAACTTACTTTTAAATTAGTAGGTAATATTTGCAACGTTTCCATCATAACAGAGTACTTTATGCGTGGAATAATGATTAACCGAAGTGTTTAATAATTTAGCACGGAAAAGCAACAGCTTTATCAGTTTTAATTGAGTAGTATAAATATTCATAGCCTTAATTTAGGCGTAAAGGTTTTACGATCCTAAAATCGTTAGAAATTATCGCTTATGAAACGGGTATTCCACAAATAATTCCCTAATGTCCTTCATTACCTAACATATTGATTGTCGGGCACTAGGGATGCGATATGTGTGTGTATACGGTCTTACTTCACAAAAAACACTTTTTTAAAGGTATTTCGTTATTGTCTGAACAATGGTGAAAATATTCACATTAAAAATCAATGAAGATTTTTCCTATGCTATCAAATGTAACGGGTATCATACATTTGCCCAGTTATACAATATAATATATAAGCGTTAATGACGCAAAATATACATATTAATTTAATTAATTAAGTAAATTCCTTATGTACGTTTGGGTAATTAAATGAGCCATTGGTACGTAAATGTATTTATGGTTTCTTGAACAATGATCTAAAACTTTATATTAAATAATTGATCCGAATGAAAATGTCTGATTTCCCGAAGTTTTGTTATATTTTATGGTAATGACATGTTTCTCCTTGCTAAAGCATTATCAAATAACATTTTAATAAATTAAAAAAAAAAAAAATTTAATAACAATAAAAACATTCGTTTTATGGAAGTTTAAATATATATATTATTGCAGTGACATATTTCACTTTTAGAATACAAATATTACAGTTATCTCTTTGCTGCTCTTTTCGTAAGGGTATTATCCTTTGCCACCTCATTTTAAAGTCGAATCACCTTCAATACTCTCCTCCGAAGCGCCTCTGTGTGTCAATTTGGGTCATAAAATAAGATATGCCCCCTTGCTCTGTTATAACCGTGAGGAACGTCTAGATTTAGCTCTCTCAGTATTCTTGGATTGTAAATACCCCCCGATAATAGTTTAAAAAAATGCCTACGTAGAAAAATCATTCGACGTGTTACAAGAGAGTTGAAATCCAACATTGCTGTGAGAAATAGTGAGGGGTACAAAAAATGATAGTAGTTTTACTCCCCGAGGTATAAATATCTCAAAAATCTTTGTCTGGATCTTTTCTAGTTCTAAGATGACTGTTTTTTCTCTGGGGTTCCAAATGATGGAATAGTACTCCAAAGTACTCGTATAGTAGTACTTCAGCGCTTCATACAACCGACGAATCACCATTGTGTTAGAAGATGTTCTTGCGTTTCATAAAACAAAACCAAGCATTTTATTGGCTCACGTGATAACAATAGATGCATGTTATTTAAACGTAAAGTTGGATTGAAATTTGATCCTTAATATTATTTTATCGAGACGCTGTAAATAAATTTTGTTTAACATTTCGAATGTATACAATACTTGTAGACAGATACTGGATTTTACCCATTGCGGGTAATTTTTTTTTCTAAGGATTAATTGTATCTCAATAGAGACGAAGATGTAAATTGTTTTCGGGGAACAGAATATGGTGGTCGAGGCGCTTACAGGACTTATGACCTGTCATTGGTTGGGCTAATCTTAATGGATGGCACTGGTGAAGATTGAATAAAAATTGTGAAGTGTTCCTCAACATTGTAGCACATATACATCTTCCAAAAAATTGTCAGACGTGGTGGTCGTAAGAAGTGCTGAATGGGGAATGTTGTTAACATAAAGCGATCGCTTAACCTAACCAATGACAGGTCATAAGTCCTGTAAGCGGCTCGACTACCATATTCTGTTCCCAGAAAACAATTTACATCTTCGTCTCTATTGAGATAAAATTAATCCATATAATTTTTGTTCATCTGGTATGGGAATAACTGAGTTTTTTCAGATCGAGTATATTTAATTTTAATAAATTTCTAAAAAAAAAAACAGATTTGTGAGTTTATCAACTCAGTTATAGTCTCAGTTATAGTTGTAAATATCGTGTGGCTTCCACTGCACGGGTAGCTTGAAACCGAATGACAACTGAAAGATTTAAAAGCTGATTAGATGATTTCCTAATACGCGGGGACATGGATAATCGCCCCGTCCCTAGTTCGGAGTGTCCAGAGTGCTGTAATCGTCCGGTATTGTAATAAAACGAACGTAAATATATGTGTAACGGATTAACGAATAGCCCCGTCCGTTAAACGGATTCGTCCCATGGGTAACGGACGGCCGTTACTAACGAATCTCGGTACGTTAATCGTTGAAAAACGTGTGCGTGTGAGACTAAGGTGTATTTTATTACCAATACTACAGATTTTAGTCTCCATTTACCAGTTTAGTGACGGTATTCCGAATAAAATTCATTTTATTACACATTTGCAATCCAATATAAAGAGGAATTATCGATTCATGTGGGGAAAAAAGTGTAAAATAGATGGACATTTATTACTTCTATAGGAAACGCTATAAATTTAATGAACATATACATTTAAATGCTTTCAATTATTATCAGCATCGCACATTTTCACAATGTTACATAACAGGTTATTTCAATGTTAAAAATATTAATATTGTTTATTGAGATTTCTTGGTCGAAGTTTATTGTAAATAATTAAAACATTAAAAAAAAAGATAATAATAATATGCAAGTATTTAATTGCACTTGATGTTATGGCTTCGACCGGTTTCCGTAGCTCGTTGCCATCTTCTGGTGCCTCTATCAAAGCTTGATAGATTTATTTATGAAATTCTAATGGTGGGGGTTGAAGCCATAAAATCAAGTAGAATTAAAATAAATATAAATTATGAAGGAACGTTTTTATTTATTTTATTTATTTCATTGTAAGACGTGATTATTTTGAACGATATGGTGCATATTTGAATGGTGGCTATCATGGTAAAAAAGCGTTAAATTTTTTTGATAATGAAATGTATATTTTTTCCATCTGTGTGTTTATTTTGTAGCATATAACTTTTCCAATTTTCTTTTCTGTTTCATACGTTTTTATACAAATATTTTTTACTAATTATTTGACCATTTAACAATTAACCATGTCTAGCAAAGAAAAAAAAACAACGTATTTGTCTATGAAATTACTCATATCTACGAATACCATCTATTATAAAAAATTAACTGTGTTCTATATATCCCATTTTTTCTTCTTCAATAATTTAATGGCATGAGCAGGCATACATCATATTAGATTTCCCTGAAGATGGAGACATTTCTTTCTTTCAGCAAAGATTTCTTAAACATCTGTCGAAGAGGATACCAAGATTCAGGATACAGGTTAATTGATCCAGAAAATGTGTGAGAAAGTTGAATGTGCAAAAGTAGAGGTCATGTAAAAAAGACCCACTTAAATGGTGAGTATTTTAAATTTGTCAAACCAGCCCATGTTTGCTATAGTATACTCCTCATTAGAATCTTCTTTTACTCGAATCTTCCAATCCTTGAATTTTTATTGTTCGTATTGACGCTGGATTTTTTTCGTTTCCCACTCATCTTAATGTGTAAGGGCGAAATATTAACACGTATGTACTGTTTAGTAACAGATAAACCGGAAAAACGCGTAGTGTTATCCGTAATGCAAAGCATGACTGAACTTGTTTCAAACGTACAAACGGATAAGAGAGCGACTGCACGTGAGACACAAGTGAGCGACACGTGAGCGATCGTTTATCGAACAAAAAACGACGGTCGAAAAATGTGCGAAATAGCGAGTTGGGCTAAAGTAGAACTTTCGAAAGTCGAGGGCCGCCTGTATATCAAAAACCACAAAAAAATGTATTACAATAAAAGCTTTATTGCTTTTTATATTTAATATAGACAAAAATGAATGCTTCTTTTTTCTGGGTTACAATTCTGCAACAAGCCGTACTCGTTTATTCCACTCAGTTCTGTCTCCAGCCAGACACGTCTCTGTGTAGCTGTCACAGCGCATGTTTCTGATTATCTGTTTCAAATAGGCGTCTCTTGGGTGACCTCTCCAGTTTCTGCCCTTAATCATACCCTCACCGATGTAATAAAGAGGCTTGGATTCCTGATGGGATAGGTTGTTACATCAGGAATCCGAGCTTGTTGTCTTCTTACTAGGTAATCATTTTAAGGATTTTGCTCGTAGTGGCGAAGAGCGGCGATGTAGTGGCGATGAGGCGGGGACAAAAAGAGAAGGATGGAGTGTCGCATCGGTTAATGTGTGGCAGTCCATTTTTTCTGCCTACCCCTTCGGGGAGACTGTGTGATGGTTAGTTAGTTAGTTATGATTTTGCTCGTTTCTCCAGCCATACTTAATACCTCGCTGTTTTGGATGTGATCTGACCAATGGATCTCCATCATGCGCTTGTAACACAATTTTCCAAAAGCAGCTAGACATCTGTACTCACTCTGGCCAATCGTTAACATTTCACACCTATCAAATCAAATCAAATCAAATCAGTTTATTTTCTCAAAAGATATTACAAACAACAACTATAGTTTAAGGCATCTATTGAGAACAGGTAAAATATAATAAATATAATAGGAAAAGAACCACACTCCTTTTAATATAACATTTATTATTAAGAGATACATTTTTGATGCCCAAATATGTCACTGAAATGGACGTTTTAATCAATATTATTTAACATGAAATTTATTTATCAATGTTCAGGAGACAATAAACTGATAAAATATTGAAACATTAATGTATCCTGGTTTACATCTTGTTTTAAGGACTTATAATCATCAATCGATCGTTGAAACAGGGTACAACCCAGAATGCATTAATTTCTAAAATGTTTTAATACTAAATAAGCCAGAATTTTCAGAGGCGCATTTTACAGATAGAAAATACGCCGGGAGCATTACAATATGATATATTTCTGCCATTTATTTATCCCTGACCACCCAATTTCCTCCCCTCTCCGAGTGCTGGCAATCTGGAGATCGGAGGATAGCGTCAATTCCCGAATTTGTCGGGAAACCAATCAGGTCGGGATAATTAATTGCGACTAAGACTCCTCTCGGTCTCCTCCTGTCTCGGGAGAGATCTGATCCTGTGACGTCATGGCGGCGGCCGGCAGCTGGGAGAGCAAGTGACTATAGGGAGTGTCGTAGGTAGCTACTATAGGAATTGTAGAAACTAACGTATTCTAGGGCTATTAATGAAAGCGATACCTTAGCTACTTGTTACATGTATCCGTGGATACAAGATTAATTCTGTGCCTCCTGTGATGAGTGATTTAAGTCGAGTTGTACCATTTTTGTGATTTTTACATAGAAATGATCCCAAAAAATTGCGTTTTTTTGGTCTTACTCACGTACTTCTATCTGCTATAGTTTCGGAGATAGTTTGGTGCAAAGTGATATAACTGTCAGGATTTTGGCAAAAAAATCGTGAATATAGATATATGTCAAGTTATAACCCCTTTAAGTAATTGCCCCACAGATTTTTTTTCGTGCTTCATAATATAAGAGCGATTATATTCATTTTCACATTTTATTTTTTAGTATATTTATCGTGAATATCGATATATTTAGAGTTATATCACATTGAACAGATTTTTTTCAATAGCGATTAGGGTACAATTCAACATGTACCGACTAATCCGAATCTAAATTAATGCCTAATTTGTGATAACTAATACACCTCGACTTACATCATTCTACACAAATCAATTTTTATGTGTAAACGAACATAAATTGAATTGTATCTAAAATTCAAACCAAATTATTTTTTATGAAGAACATAATAATATGTGCTAAATGATACAAGTGCGCACATGATGAGGGTGGCGGGGTACGCAGGGCTGCGCAGGAGCAAACGCAACGTCAGCTTTATATACTTTGTTCATAGTTCTGATCATACAAAACATCATCCAATTTGCAAAGGATGTTTTTTGAAGACTTTCGACGAAAGTCACATTCCACCACGTAAACGTCGAGTTGGTAAGTCGATTCCTGATTTCAAACTAGAGGGAGTAAAAGCTCAAATTGCCTGTTTCCCTTGCACAGAAAGCCATTACGGCCGCAACAAAACGACTAAGAAGTTTTTGAATTCTGAGCTCAACTTACAAGTTCTTTATAATTTGTATAAACTGAAGACTCCAGTTAGCAAAACTATGTTCAAAAATGTATTTGATCCCAGGAATTTGTCCTTCAAAAAGCCGTCAGTAGATACTTGTTTCATGCGAAGATGTAATGGTCATAACATTTGATTTTCAACAATGTTTACCCACCCCCCACTTGCAAACGAATGTAGCATTTTACAAGAGACAGCTTTGAACCTTCAATTTGACCATACATGATTTAAAAATAAACAAAGCTTTCTGTTACATGTGGCCGGAGTGTGAAGGGAACAGAGGAGCGAACGACATAGCTTCATGTCTTTACGATTTTATCATAAATCACTGCAGCTTTTAAACCCAAATGCCAAGAAGCTGATCATGTACTCTGATAGTTGCCCGGGTCAAAACAAGAATTCGATTGTTACAACAATTGTTGATGCTGGTTGCTAAACCCCACAAGTACAATCTATTGAACATACATTTCTCGTACCCGGTCATACTCACATGGAGGCTGACACCGATCATGCGTTGATTGAGCGTAAGAAGAAGCACACGAGTATGGATATTCACTTGCCAAGATATTGGTACCAGCTAGTGCGTACAGCTTCAAACAAAACAGCAAAGTTTACTGTTATCAAGATGACTCGTGATATGTTTTATGATTTAAACATTTTTTCAAAACAATGTCTTATTATTAGAAAAACCAATACAGCCAATGAAAAGTTTCTGTGATGCGACGTTCGATCTGTTTTGTATACCAAAGGAAACATATCCCGTTTTTCTTACAAAAAAGAATTCAAGGATGTTGAGTACGTGACCATGGATTGTTCTAAACAGGGTAAAGCTTACGAGATGATTACAATAAATACGATACCGAAAGCCTACGACTCCAAGATTGCTATTTCAACCGAAAAGAAGAAGGATCTATTAGATTTGCTGTGCTTTATTCATGAGAGCGCTCATGAATTTTACAGAAGTCTGAGCTGCAAGAATGATGTCAAAGACACTCCCCGGATAATGATGATGATTCTCATGATGAGTGATTTCGAGTTCATCTAACTCCTAAGACTTATTAAGTTTTGTTATTTTTATTTCTTTGTTATAACGTTAGTCTACCTACTGGGATAGGCTGACAGCTGTTAATCTATTAACTGTGCTGTGTAAGTTTTAACGTGTTAGCAATTTTGTTATGTTTATTTTTTTTCTCGACTTTTTTAAGATTAAGGCAATGGTTGTGATACTATGTTTTGTACTGAGTAGGTTCACATTGTTTGTTGTGATACTTGCGTAAAATTTATTTATCTGTGCCATTTCTTAATATTCAAGTTTAAAACTACTTGCCTTTAAAAATATCTCAATTTACCTCTCTTAAGAATTTTGATAAAACTGTGTCTTATTTGTAAGTGAATTAATGATTTTGAAGAAATTTAATAAACTTTAATTATTTTTCTAAAACTTGTATTTATTTACACAATAAATATGTATTTTAATGAAGGGTATAACTTGACTTGTATCATTTAACACATATTTCAAAAGACCAGAATTTTAGCAAACTGATATAATTCAGGTAAATTATGAAAATAACCCTGTTATAAGTAAAACAATCTAATCTTTGGGGTAGTATTTGTATAATTTGTTTGAGCAACATTGTGTTAGGAACATATTTTATTTGTGTTATAAGATTTTTTTTCTTCTTGTATATCAGTTTACACAAAGACAACTTATAGGTGCAATATAATTTAACTGTACTTAGATCATTTAACACGTAATTTTGACACATATTGGAAATAAAAAAGGTACAACTTATAGGTTTTTCATGAATTTCTTAAAAATTATAATATTTACCATAAAGATTATAATGCACAGTGAAAGTGAATGTTCTTATCCACAAAATAATGTACTTATGTGTAATCTAGCCCACTTAGTTCACGAACTAGAATTTTTAAAATCTTTTTTTTGCTCTCCTGTAAAGTGTTGATTTTTTAGTTGTATCACTTATCACAGGAGGCACAGAATTAAATATATGATATCTGTTATATTAAATCTATTAAACCGTCATGTGTTGCGACATGAATATTTCCTGCATGATGTATTGGAGGGAATGGTCGAGGGATCGATTGACAGAGGACGACCTCGCCAGGAGTACCTAGACCAGATTTATAGAGATATGGGCTGCACCTCTTATGCGGAGTTGAAGAGAGTTGCCGAGGACCAAGCGGAGTGGAAGAGGAGATGCGTCGCCTTGCTGCAGACCAATCATTAGATTGAGACCGTAGAAGAAGATAATATCTACAAGTTTACTTGTTAAAATATAACCTAAATTCAATTTGTCATTATATTCTAACAAAATAATTAACCATTATACCGTTTCTCTGAAGGGGTAGCCAGAAATAACGGATAACAACACCGTTTTTTCCTGACAAACATCTCTAGTCTCTCCAACAGTCATACATCGTGTCAAACATCTCTAGTCAAATCCTTCGTCAAAGACAGCACAGATTGTATTATTTGCCACGCTGCAGAACCAACCTGCCAATGGTTATGCCTGTGGGTAGGGCAATCTTATTGCTTAATCGGATCGCCTCGGAGGTCGACATATTTCGTGATAGTGTGAGTTGCCGCAGGGATGCAATATCAATGTTATGATTATTTCTAATTCTTAAACTTTTTTATTATTATTTATATGTTCTTATGCTTCTCATTTAAATTCTCATAATGTAATTGCAAACGATCTGGAAATATGTCTGTAATGTTTGTAATATTTATTAAAATAAATGAAAATGAAATGAAAAAATGAAATAGTCTTCTGCTTTACGTTTAAACCTTTGAAATGTCCAGCCTTCAATTTATTATGTATCGTAACAGGCACGCTAGTTTATTTTCTGTTTAATATTATAAATATAAAACAGTATTAAAAATTTAAAAAAAGTTTAAAAAAGTTAAATTTTATTCTAGTAGTTTTGGTTCCCATCGTTACCCTTTCAGGACCATTTTGAAAACCCCTGGATTCAGAAATAAATGCCACATTGAAATTAGTAAAAATGACTTTCAATTATACAGACTTTTTATTTGGAATCGCCTCATTTGTGCAACATGTTTGCCCTATCAAAGTTCTGCCATTACGGCCCTAATGATAATGAAAAGTGGATAACATTAAAGTAACAAGGGTGATTATGTGAGCCACGATGCTGGAATTATAACGGGAGAAAAATTAGCTTCATTATCTACAATGGGCGGAAAAACTTTAACTCTTAAAATTTGGTTGCGGCGGATGAGAATTATTAATATTATTTTTTTATAATCAGGGTTCCATTGAAATTTTATATTTGTAAGATACTCGTATTTTGATCGATTATTGATTTGATATGTAAATAGAAAAAGGTTTTGTATCTTAACATAATATCTTCTTTTATTTATATATAAACTTATACTAACGTGGAATTCTACAAGGACGATTTTTTTTATGAAAAAAACACTGTTTTTTTCACAAAAAGTTAAAAACAAAACACTGTTTTAATTCATAAAGAAATCATCATAATCGTCATCTTCTTCTTTTTATTTTTATTTAATTTATTTAAAAAAAAAACCCAATTGGGTTATATCGTTACATTTTTAGATGTTACTATTAATTATGTATTGTTTCAGATATTTTTTATATTGGGTTGAAGTGAGATTCGTTGTGTCTTTTGGTAGTTCATTGTAAAGTTTCAGTCCATTGTTCAATATCCTTGATTGTCCTGTCTTAGTTCGTGCAATCGGTAAGTGATATCTGTCACAATTCCTCGTCCAGTGTCTGTGTATGTCTGAATTTTTAGTTAATTTGTAGCTGCTGTCTGTTGTCTTTTCCATGGTCACTCTGTGTACAAATTTAAGGTCTCATATTTGGTCAGGTCTGATATGTCCATTTGTTTTGTTTGTCTGTAAACTTGTGTGGTTAGGGTAAGATAGTCAATGTTATATGCTAATTTTATTATTTTATTTTATTGTCTTTGGAGTCTGGAGATGTCCTTTTGGTTTCCTGTCCCCCAGAAGGGAATCATTTATGTCAGTCGGCTTTTTACATACGCTTCGTACATCATAACTTTTTCCCTTCTTGGTATGTAATTCTGTATTTTGTAGAAGAGGGAGTATAGCGATGCTAACTTGTCTGTTAGGTTGTCTATGTGTTTTGTCCATTTTAGTTGTCTGTCCATTGTGAGTCCAAGGAACTTTACGTAGTCGAGTTCGGTTATTGCGTCATTTTTTATTTTTATGCACATGTTATGGTTTTTCTTGCTTGTTTCAAAGTGTATAATGGTTCATTTTTTTACATTTAAGGTCAGGTAGTTGTTGGTTGTCCAGTTGGTTAGTGTCTCTATATCTATGTTAATTTGTTTACAGGTCTCATTGTCGTTGTCGTTTTTGTAAAATATAGCAAGGTCGTTTTGTCGTATTTGTAGGTTTTGTGGCCTGTTTTTTTTACGAGGGGTTGACCTCCTGCGAAGACGATACCCAGCTGTCGATCTGTCTTTTTAGTGGTCTGCCCATGGGTTACCTATCTTGGGGTTAGCCATGCAGCATAATGAGAGTGAGTCTAGATGGCTCCATTCTAGCGGGCCCACAATCGCGACAGTTTTCCTCAGATACGAAGAATAGCCCATGATGATGATAATAGAAAATATATGTAGTAAAAATAAATATTTAATATTTGATACAACTGTAATGGGAGAAATTGAATTTTTTGCTTGTGAAGTGGGCAATGGTCTAGAAATGATTGGAAACCTATGCCCTTATTAGGATCAGTTTTTCATTCTATTTCGAAATTTATCCATTGACAAACAAGACACATTATTTCGAATGCAATTGTTGAAGTATATTATTATGTACGAAGCACAATTCCTTCGACTGCTCGTGCAATGGAAGTATTTGCTCTATTTAACGGAATGAAAAGAAAACTCTTGTACGAAGTGAACGGTATTTCAGCATTACTTCACGTCATTCCCAGGCATGTGATGACTGCAGGTTTAAGCGCGGAAAATAAGAACAAGAAAATATGATAGACAATGCAGTCTCATCTACAGTGTGGCTCATAGACGTGAGTCGTGTTAGGAATAATCGAAATCGTTTCGATTATAAATCGATTTTTTAAAAGTATATGAATAGATTAACTAACTAACTAACTAACCATCACGCCGTCTTCTCGAAAGAGTAAGCAGAAATTAAGGACTGCCAAATTTAACTACTCTGAAACACTTCTTTCGCTTCCTCTATAATGTGTCATACATGCACTTCGATTTTTACGACTCCTCACGTGGCCGAAATTTAGTATTTGATTTATTGATTTGTGCCACGTTTTCCTCGGTCTTCTTCTATTTCTTTTTCTGTATACATCGTTAACATATACTTTGAATGAATTACATTAAAATTATCCTAATTATACTAGTCAAATAGATAAGAGGTAAATTTGATATTGAAATAAAAAAATTGCCAAGATTAAATATTCTAAATATTCGATAAATACATTCAGTAAACATCCGTTTTACAGAAGTTTCACTATTTTTTTATGAGTTTCGCCTTGCTGGGACATTATCACATGTGATAGTATGGCAATCCACCCACTCTGCCCACCCCTCATAATGCCCTATCATTGCGAAACTTGTCACGAGTATTACATTATTGTTATAGAAACAACGAATATTTCTTCTTTTTCTCAGTTGTATTCCTCACGATTGAGGGTCGTGTCCATTCTGTAAACTATTGAACCTGGCACGCTATGCGCTCCTGTCACCCGCCAGTCTCCAGGCTGCAGCTAATGAGAGACCAGTCAGCTCCCTGATTTGATCGGACCAGCGGTTCGATGGTCGTCCTTGTGGTCGCCTTCCCTCCACTTTGCCCATGCGTTCCTGGTATTATATATTTATTATGTTTTACCTGTTCTCAATAGATGCCTTAAACTATAAAAAATGTTTGTAATGTCTTTTGAGAAAATAAACTGATTTGATTTGATATGATTTGATGATGATGATGAGCTTTTCAACGTTGTTTTCAATAAATATTGAATGTGTCTCAAAAATGATGTAAAACTCCATAAAGTATTTCAAATTGATGAAAATGACAGTTTTCTTGAAGCTTTTTACAACACACTTGACATTATAACATTATTGAATGTCTATCTGCACCTGTAATGCCATAGTATGGCGAAACATTTCACTGCTGTATTATTTAATATACTATTAGAAACATACCTTTTACAAAATACAAAAAATTTAAAATCATTAATCACATTTAAAAAAAATATTGCTACATTCCATAATGTTTTGAATAAATTACCGGTTTTGGTAGTATAGCTCTCATAGTTTGGTAAAAAGTAAAAAAACCCAAATATGTTATAAAATAAAACGGTATTATTATGCATTGACATTAAAATTAGTTTATCGATCCAGATTTATGAAAGAATTTTTTCTTTAAAATAATTTTAATTCTGTACCAAAATCATATAATTAACAGTTAATCATTTATTTTCCAAATAGAATCAGTAAATTCATATGTCAATACAACCATAAATAGCTAAATCATCCGAAAATAACAACAAAATAATCCCATCACTAGAACCGGTATAATGTAACCTCGTTCTTCGGCGTAGGTTTCGCTACGTTGTAGTTAGATCTACGGCGTAGCATGTCGCTACACGACCGCTACATGTTCCGCTACAGGGTTCAGTGATAAAGAAAATTGGTTACGTTATATCAAACCATTTTACTTTACATATTTTAAAAATAGACGTACATTATTTTGCAATCGCGATACAATATTTATGGACACGAAATAAACAGAAAAATGTACAAACTGCACATTTTGTCGGGCGGAGTAAACTTAACCAATAATGATTTTTTCTTTATAATATACATATAATATATAAGCAATCTTCATTTTATATATTTCAGTAGTATACATGTATGGCTGTAATTGGCAATCTGCAAATATTATGTACATGACTGCAATTCGCTATTTGTACATATTTTTTATGACTGCAATTGGCTATTTGCACATAACGTAGGTATATGACTGTAATTAGCTATTTGCACATAACGTATAAGATTGCAATTGGCTATCTGTACTTATACGAGTATAGTAGAATATGATTGTAAAAAGCTATTTGCATATAATGTATTATATAATATATGACTGCAATTGGCTGTTTGCACGTACGGCAACCGAACCTAATACTTTTGCATCACAATTGCGGATGGTTGTTTACTATCTTGATGCATATCTAAAAATGGTACGAGTAAGGTTAATTTATTACTCTGTATTAGCATTAATTTCGTGGTCACATATTATTACTGTCATTTCAAAGCGGATTTTGGATTATTTAATATTTTAACTTACTTGCAACCCGGTTATGGTATGTACAATGAAGCATGTGGATGATTAACCTCACCGTAATAATTAAAGTTGTTTAACGATGGAGTGATTGTTTAAAAAAATGTAATATTTTTACAATACATTTAGTTTTAACTTGGTTTACTATATTAACTTTAAAATTTCAATCTAAAATTGTTAAAGAACATTGTCAATACGATTATAAAATGGAGATAAAATGAAACATCAAAAAAAATTAAAAAATTAAATTAAATATTTTCAGTATATTAACTTCATTTAATTTTGTTAATTCATTTAATTTTGAAGAGCCGCACAAGACAGGGAAAAATGGAAGAGAATAATGGAGGAAATTGCTGCAAACCAATCCCAGGATTGAAACCAGAGAAGAAGAATTTTGTAATGGATATGCTATTCGTCGTTTTGAAGAAGAATTTATTTTTAATAAATATAATGCGATACTATGTCGAAACATTTCACTGCTGTATAATTTAAAACACAATTAAAAAACAGACCTTTTACACAATACAAAAATTTGAAAATGATTAATATGGTATTTAACTCAACTCCAGCAAGAACTTAAAAATGATATCAAAGAAATTATTCAAATTGACATAGGAACAAATATACATAAAGGTTCGAAAAATCACAAAAATTTGATAGTTCGTATATTATTCAATTCATATATTATATTAACTACTCCACTAGAGTAAGTTTTCACGAGTGTAATAATTTGATAAAATAATTCGCTTATTTTATTATTTATTTCATGAGAGCCAATAGTTTACGACTTCCGCGCAAAACGAGAAGAGTGCGGCCAATGGAGTGTGACAGAGACGCAAGCTGGTTAACATAAACAGTAAGAGAAAGAGGGTGTTGACACTAATGTGATATTTATGACATCTTTATCGGAAAATGATGGCATTAGCTGCACCGCCTGTACGAGAACTCCCTTGTGCCAACTGGGAGAAGACACATATAGGTACAGGATAAAGATAACCCGTTTTATAGTGACAAAAGACATCTCTTTATTTTTGGAATATGAGAGTACAATATTACATATTGCTTCTTCACACAATTTTAAACACTTCAAGGGTTAATAACATGTAAAACTACAATTAATATCATGTAAAACTACAATTAATGACAGTGCATAATGGTGTTCTTATGCGGACCCTTATGTATGGAAGCGAAGCATGGAACTGTCAAAAAAGGGATGAAAGTAGAATAAATGCAGTAGAAAAGAGATCTCTAAGACGAATGTGTGGTAAATCTGAATATGATATGAGTGTCAAATGCAAGTATAAGAAGTGAATGCGGTGCGAATGAAAGTGTTATGAACAAAATAATGAAAGGGCCGTTAAGATGATTAGGACACATGAAATGAGTGAAGACAGATTGGTGAAGAAGGTATATGTAAACGAAGTGAACGGAGCTAGAATTAGAGGAAGACCGAGGAAAACGTGGCACGATCAAATCAATCAAATCGACGTGCGCGCATGACAAGATGTATGAATGTAGAGGAATCGAGGCAAAGGCCTTCTCCATTCGCTTCCATGTCACTCTGTCTTATACAGACTGCATACAGGTTATTCCGACATGTCTGTTCAGATCATCCTTCCACCGTAGTTGTGGTCGCCCTGCACTTCCCTTTGCCGTCCACGGTCTCCAAGTTAAAAGTCTTCTTGTCCATTTCCCGTCTGAGCTTCTGGCTACGTGACCTGCCCATCGCAATTTTAGAGTCGCCACCCGGTGGATGATGTCAGTGACCTTTGTTTTTTCTCTCACCGTATCGTTTCTGACACTGTCTCTTAGGCTTATTCCTAACATGGCTCTTTCCATGGCTCTTTGGGTCACTCATAGTTTCTCGGCACATTGTTTGGACAATGTAACAATTAACAAATTAACCACCAGCAATATCGACCTTAATGGCTGAGTGGTAGGAGCTCTGACTGCCATACCGAAGGTTCCGAGTTCGATTCCTGGCGATGGTTGTGTGATTGTCACTCTGTATTTGCACAAGTGAAGAATTTACGTGACAATAAAATGGCGATAGATCAGAAGAATCGAAATAAGTGCTAAAAAAATTGTACCCAGTAATTGGGTTCAAACGACCTGTAAACAAAAAAAATCGACGAGCGTGTATGACTCGCTGCGTGAATGTGGAGGAATTTAAAGAGGAGTGTTAGGATACAGTAGTGCGGCGGTCCAGTTTCTCTGCCTACTCTTGCGGAGAAACGGCGTGATGATTTGTTATTGATATTGCGGACTCTCAGAGATCGTACCAACTAACAATATTATTCTGATTCACTTAACTGATCCCATTTACATTTAATTAGTTTCATATACCAACTGGTTCGTACCGATTTTTTGTACCTTTGAATTGCTTGTGCATATATTATATAATTTTTTTGGTTCTGGATTTAAAAAATTAAATTGACAATATAGGATAGTGTTGCTGCTATTCGTAAAAACTTACACTTTTGTATTATTAAAAATATCAACGTGTACCCAACAACAGCAACAACAAACCATCACGCCGTTTCCCCGCAGGGGTAGGTAAAGAGAATGGACCGCCACACTATTCTATCCTGACATACCTCTCTAGCTTCCTCCACATTCATACAGCGAGTCATGATTCTTCCGGCTTCTAACATGACCAAACATTAACATTTAAAATTTGTGTAGGTACCCTTATTTCATTATTATTGTAACATCGTAATTTTGTGTTACCCTTATTTCATTATTATCATATTAATATGTAATTGTCTATTATCCAGTATGCAATACGTCATTTGTTTAAAATTAAAAAATATAATAAATTATTTTTTACGTATATTAAACAGTTTCCAATTTTTTTGTTAAAATTTTTGTTAGAATTTAATGTTTATCAATAATTTTTTACTTTAAAAATATTAATATGTTTGCTATAATAATATTTTAAAATTATGTTATTAGTTCAAGACACCACTACATGTTTCTAAATTAAATACATAAACTCACAAAATGGGATGAAAACTTATATCATGTTATAAAAATAAAATCAATATGGTCCCTTAATTTTTGGAAAATTCCTCGTTTGAAATACATTCACAAAGCCTTTCAATAGCTGATGATTATTGATTTCTACAACTAATCTCTGGTTCCCGCGTAAAACTTGATGAATATAAGAAGACCCATACACACGACTTACTCTCTGTTAATGGTTTAGTGCCCGATAAAGTGCTATTGCATGTATGGCCATATATTCACCGTGCCTAGGTGTGCAGTATTTGACCCACCGTATCGAAACAGGTCAGGATTTGCAAATAAAGTCAAAGTCAATTCGATATTTACTCATAGAAGGAAACTAATTTATCATCATAATAAGATCACTTAACATCTGAATGCATTTTTAAATATAAGTTTTGAATGTGAGTGTGCAAACATATTTGCCTTCTATAGATATTAGTGAAAACGAAATTTATTAAAATTTTTGCATGCCGTACAGGAAAAGATAATTATTTTTTCTAATAAATAATAGATATTTTTATTTAAATAAATATAGTTATACTCAGACATGTTTCGGTTACATGTAACCTTTATACTGATAAATGGTATACAATGGCTCCTGATCCAGGGGACATGGGTTCAAGCCTGGACACGACCAGATTCCTTCTTCATAATAATGAGCTATTTTCTGCTCACATTGAAGATTGTAAAATAAATTCTAATATCATTGATTAAAATCCTCGGTATTAGTCTTTTTTAAAAAAAAAAAAAAATGTGCAATTTGGTAAACCTTTATACTGATAAATGATATACAATGTATACCTACACTGGTATACAATTTTAACAATAAAATAAAATAGAGCGGTCACTTTTAAGTGACCGCTCTGTTTTATTTCATTTAGTATATATACTAAATGGAGATCGAGTTATGTATAAAAGTGGAAGGGGTATAATTAGGATTGAGGAGAGTGGAGATGTAACGGGAACATATAGAGTGGAAGGGGTATAATAAGATTGAGGAGAGGGGAGATGTGGCGGGAACATATCGAGCATGGGAATTGATTTTAAATTTAATTGGTTATTTATTTTATTTTCAGTACTTTTGATGGCTTTTTTAATTTCTATTATACAATTTCTAAATTGTTTAAAATGAGGTTTTTATTATTAATATGCAAATTTCAATGCCGTTTTATGATATTTATAATACCGTTTTCCTTTAAATGTAAGATATTTTTGAATACATATTTTTATTAAAATATAGAATATTTATAATGTTAAACTTAACATATTTGTTCTTTCTCGAACAATGATGTAAAACTAAATATAATTAATATGAATGATAACATCCGTTATCTAGAAGTTTAATTATAATTTATGGGAATGACATGTTTCATTTTTCTAAGGCATTACCAAATGTACAATCGACATATGATAATGACTTAGACAGGCGAAACATGTCATTCAAATTAAATATAATAAAACTTGTAGAAAACGGACTTTTCGTTTGTAATAATTACTCAATATGGTGTTTTATCATCGTTCAAGAAACAAAAAGATAGGCGAAACATGTAATTTAGATAAATTATTACAATTATTAATACCTCAGAAAAGCGAAACATGTAATTTACATAAAATATAATAAAACTTATAAGAAAACTGACGTTTTCATTGTTCAAGAAATAATAAAAATTTCCATAAATTATTAAAAAATAAAACTTCTGCTATATAAATCTGTCGTTTTCATTAATATTATTTATTCTATACATAATAAAAAGATTTTTTCATAAAATAAAAATACGTTGATAAAATCTGATATCTCCGCTACCACCCTGATGCTGTGCAGTTTCTCATCATCGGCGCCAGCTCCTGGGATTCGTAATACAGTCGACAGGTTGATGGGGATATGGGGAATTATGGACGAGTGGGGAACCTCCCGTATATGGTCGTACGCCTTACTTTCCCCTGGGAACATAACCTACATTACTAACTTCTTACTTGAAACTCGCGGTTGCACCAAATATTTTGTCTTGATTCTTTTGCTAACTTGACGTAAAGTATTCTGGAAAAAAATATAATCTTAATTGAAATTTAAATATGGCAAAAATAGATTCAAAATGATCCCTTAGATGGTTTGGATATATGAAACGAATGACGAGAGAAGAATGGTTAGAATGTTGTATACAAGCCATATGAGTGGTAAGAGAAACCGTTGAAGACCAAGGAAAGTATGGCACAACTATATTAAAGAAATACTAAAATTAGCTGGAGCTGGCAAAAGAAGGATGAAAGCAGGATAAACGCCGTAGAAATGAGATCACTGAGAAGAATGTGCGGGAAAACGTTGTATGATAGAATACCGAACGATGAAATAAGGAAGAAATGTAAGGCAGAGGACTGCATCATGAATAAAATTAAAAAAAGGATCCCTGAGGTGGTTTGGACATATGGAACGAATGGATGAGAGTAGAATGGTTAAAAAATTGTAAACAAGCAGCGTGAGTGGGAAAAGAAGCCGAGGACGACCGAGGAAAACCTGGCATGACCAAATTAATCAATTACTAAAAGGCGGCCACATTCGAAGTCGGAACAATCGACGTGCGTGCATGGTAAGATGTATGGATGTAGAGGAAGCTCGAGAGGTATGCCAGGACAGGCCAGTGTGGCGATCCATCCTCTCTGCCTACCCCTCCGGGGAAATGGCGTGATGGTTAGTTAGTTAGTTAGTTTTACTAAAATTATATTATAATTAAATAAAACGATGTTTTTTTTAACTACTTCCACTTTTGTCTTTATTTCGACAGCGATCGGTTTCGCCAGGCTCGCTGGCATCGATAGACTTATTATTATTATATAAAATGAACTTCCATCAAGAGATTTCATTAAAATCATTCGATAATCTTAAAAATACTAAAAGGCGGCCACATTCAAGGTCGGAAAATCGACGAGCGTCCATGTTACGATGTATGAATATAGAGAAAGCTAGAGAGGTATGTCCATGCTCTCTGCCTGCCCCTCCGGCAAAACGGTGTGATGGTTAGTTAGTCAAAAATGGCCGTTCATAATGGAATTCTAGTTCTAGCCCATATGCATGGAATTGAAGTATGTAACTGGCAGAAAAATAATCAATGTGGTAGATATTAGATCTCTTAGACGTATGTGTGGTAAACGATGAACGTTTAGTTTAACGATGTGAATGGAGTACGGAGTCGAGGAAGACCGAGGATTTGTCACAATTTACATAAATTAAATCCAAGTAAAACGACTAAGCTATTGTGTTTACTATTAAAAATTAATAATGGAGTTTTACAAAACTAATACCTCAACCATTAATAACATTCATTTAGAAATTTCAATAATATACCTAAAGCTTATTCAAACAGTTTTATTCTAAAATACTATCGCATTACACTTCAATACACATGTTTTTAAATATTTTTTGTAATTTAAATACTTTTCCGAATACATTAGCGCGATACAATGTTCCACATTAAATAAATGTGAGGTGCCTACCCGTACGTATAGAAAATGAAGTAAAAACGGTAGGTACTTTGATACTAAATATCGTCCGTGACGTAAATCAGATTTGTTCATCAAAAATACATTATAATGCCATAAAGGGTGCTTTAAAACACTGGAATACATTTAAAATTGATACAAGGAACACGCCAAATTACATTTTATATCACCTTTTCCAATAATTTTAATCAATATCATAAATGGTTGTTTCGATCATCTTAAAAGGCATGTTTTATATTATTAATACTCGTATATTAAATGCGTTTATCAAAAAAAAAAAATTATTTATCTATATATATATGTATATATATATATATATATATATATATATATATATATATATATATATATATATATATATATATATATATATATATATATATATATATATATATATATATATATATATATATATATATATATATATATATATATATATATATATATATATATATATATATATATATATATATATATATATATATATATATATATATATATATATATATATATATATATATATATATATATATATATATATATATATATATATATATATATATATATATATATATATATATAAGTATATATATATATATATATATATATATTATATATATATATATATATATATATATATATATATATATATATATATATATATATATATATATATATATATATATATATATATATATATATATATATATATATATATATATATACTGATTTAATTTAAGGGTTATTTGTATCTCAATAGAGACGAAGATGTAAATGATTTGGAAACAGAATATGGTAGTCGAGGCGTTTATAGGACTTATGACCTGTCATTGTTTGGGTTAAGCAATCACTTTATGATTAACAACATTCACCATTCCGTCCTTCTTACGACACCACGTCTGACAATTTTTTGGAACTTGTATATAAATATGTTAATATTTTTTAATAACTTCACTGTTGGTAGGTCCATCTACACTAGCGCCATCTTTTAAGATAATTTGTAATTTAATTTATACTCAAGAGAAAGTAAGTCTATGCTTAGAAATATTCTTCTTCATCTACTCTTTAGCCATTTCTCCAATGCTGGACGTAGAACTCTTCAAATTGCTTTTTTCTGTCTCGCGTAACTTTTACCCATCTTCTTCCCCCGTTGCCTCTTTTCTCTTCTAATGGTCTCCACATCATGACTCTGGGTGCTCAGCTATCCGTTCCTTGTATGTTGAAATGTCCTGTTCATTTCCATTTTAAATTGGTTATACGGTCTATCACATCGACAAACTTTGTCTGGCGTTTGATTTCAGCATTTGATATTCTGTCCCTCAGACTTAACATAACTATCACGTCGTCTCCCGAATGGGTAGGCAGAAAGAATAGACAGCCACACTGTTTTCTCCTGACTACTTCTCAACATTCATAAATCGTGTCATGCACGCACGTCGATTTCTCGGATATTTAATATTTGATTTATTTGATAGTGCCACGTTTTCCTTGGCCTTCCTCTAATTATAGCTACGTTCACGTCGTTTACATATTCCTATTTTCTTCACTCATTATTTTAATGTGTCCGAACTATTTTAATAATCCTTTCATTATTTTGTTCATTACACTTTCATTCGCACTGAATTAACTTAATATATTTTCATTGGACACTCTATCATGCACAGATTTTCCTCACATTCGTTTAAGAGATTAATAGTTAATGGTTCTGATTTTGAAAATTTGGTTTGGTTCATGTGGTTCTCCCGTAAATTTGGAGATATTTCGTGGATAAGTGAACTGTTTTGGTCAATTTGATTGTTGCCGCACTTTATAATAGTTAATTGTGACACGTAATACGTTTGTCCTGTTTGTATTAAAAGTATACAAGTTTTTTCGTTTATGTAAAGAATTTTTACAGGTGTAAAAATAAATTTTTCATTTGTTCCAATGACAATTTGAATAATTTCTTCAATATTATTTCAAAGTACTTGCTGGTGTTGGTTTGTTTTAAGTGCCTAATTATAGCTAATTAAAAAAAACGGTGGATACGTGGAACATATATTAAATAAACAATATGTGCACCATCTAAAAATAATATTTTGTGTTGAATTACTTTTATTTTGTTATTTTATTTTATATCATTGTATTTAAAATTCGTTCGCAACCCATCACACCGCGTCTCCCGCGGGGCGAAAAGAGAAGGATGGAGTGCCGCATTGGTTAAAGTGTGACAGTCCATTCTTTCTGCCTACCCTTTCGGAAAGACGGCGTGATGGTTAGTTAGTTAGTTCGTTAAAGAGATTTACTGCATTTATTCTACTTTCATCTATCTTTTTACCAATTCCATGCTTCACTACAATTCATAAGACCTTCAGACTTATGCCTAGCATTTGTCTTTCCATAGTCCGCTGTGAATATTTCAATTTGTGTATGATGTTGGCTGTAAGTATCATAGATTACAATCCACGGGTTATCAGTTATCACATAGACCATGGTTATAAGGTTTATTGGAATATCTTTGGCCAATAAGTATGTGATCCAATTTTCCAAACACTGCCCAACCCAGAAACATTATCGAGTGGCATCTCTGTTGAGTTAGTTCGCAAACCCGAGAGTATTTTTCCCAAGTGGCGTTAATGTCAGACGGACATGACAGTTTTAGAGAGAAGAAAAATATTTTACAAGTACAGTTTTTAAAGAGAGAATTTGAAATTATTGTATAATAATTGACACATTTTTCATAAATATGTGGCAAATAATACTAATGCAAGGAAGACTAATAAAAAACAAACAAACCATTATGACATTTACCCTGACGGGTAGTCAGAGATAATGGACTGCCAAACATCTCTGTTCCGACACACCTCTGTTGATTTTTCCACATTCATACAACGAGTCATCCACGCACATCGATTCCCCCGACTCATTTTATGGGCGACTTTTAAAATTTAATTTATTTGTTCATGCCATGGTTTCCTTGGTTTTCCTCGACGTGCAAGTGGAATTTTATAAGTACCAAATTTTATATAACTCTATGATATTAACTTCTTAATCGTTGCAAGTGTATAAATATTATATTGATTTTTTTTATATAATACATTGTTTTGGTGGAAACACAATGATATTTAAACATTATTTACTGTTTAATTTGAATTTAAATTATCAATTTAAAAAAAAACTGCATTAATTAAAAAAAAAAGTTGATTGTAACACCTGATGATGCCAACTTCGGTTGGCGAGACACTTTAATAAAAAAATAAACAAACAAATTTTAAACTGTTAAATTAAATAACTTTGTTTTTTGTATCACAATTGTATTTTATTTTACGCGACAGCTGTTTCATCAACCTATGTTGACATCGTCAGGTGTTACAAGTGTTACAGCTGTTTCATCAACATAGGTTGGTGAAACAGCTGTCGCGTAAAATAAAATACAATTGTGATACAAAAAACAAAGTTATTTAATTTAACAGTTTAAAATGTTAAGGTACGAGTGTCATAGTGTTTAAACAAATTTTATATTATACTTTCGTATGAAGCACTTAATTTGTGGTGTGGCGTTATAATATTAATTCGCTTTAATGTTTTTTTTACACCACTTTATTTTTTAACAACCAACCGGTTTCGCTCCCGCTGGAGCTTCGCCAGGGTTACAAAAGACACAGTGTCTTTTGTAACCCTGATATAAAATAAAATCGGTGTTTTCAAATTAATAGTTAATGGTGTTTATATATATAACTTAAAACAAGAAAATATATGATTTAAATAATATACCCGCCATTCAATGAAATGGTTAAGTGGCTAAGGTTGGAAAGAATTTATAAATATGAATGAAAACATCTATTTTCTAAGTCTTATAACATTTCATGTAAACTGTAGATTGCGCTTTGTCAAAGCAATATCAAAATATTTAAAAATGCCTTGTCAAGCGAAATATCTCATTGATATAAAATATGAAGCTTTATTATTATTTTTAAATAAATGTAAATAACACTTTTTTATACATTTCACAAACATGTTTCGGGCCACAGACGTCTTTCTTAAGGCTATAAATTTTAACGTTAAATACTGTCATATATGATTCCCTTCTGGGGGACAGGAAACCAAAAGGACATCT
This sequence comes from Lepidostoma basale, assembly GCA_022606425.2. NCBI lineage: Eukaryota > Metazoa > Arthropoda > Insecta > Trichoptera > Lepidostomatidae > Lepidostoma > Lepidostoma basale. Next base: position 271,650 of record JAHDVF020001545.1, on the reverse strand, counting down.
CCAGACTCCAAAGACAACAAAATAAAATAATAAAACTAGCATATAACATTGACTACCATACCCCAACCATACAAGTTTACAGACAAACTAAACAAATGGACATATCAGACCTGACCAAATATGAGACCTTAAAAATTGTACACAGAGTGACCATGGAAAAGACAACAGACAGTACCTACAAATTAACTAAAAATTCAGACATACACAGACACTGGACCAGGAATTGTGACAGATATCACTTACCGATTGCACGAACTAAGACAGGACAATCAAGGATATTGAACAATGGACTGAAACTTTACAATGAACTACCTAAAGACACAAGGAATCTCACTACAACTCAATATAAGAAGTGTCTGAAGCAGTACATAATTAGTGGTAGGATCTAGAAATGTAACCATATAACCCAATTGGGTTTTTAAAAAAAAAAATTAAATTAAAAAAAAAAAAAAAAAAAAAAAAAATAATGTTTTAAAAAAATCTTCAAATGAGTGATTTTGATTTGATTATTATGTTTTTTTACGAATTTTAAACTATTTTATAAAGTCGCAATTTAGTGAAACGTGTCAAACAGAACAGCTATTTTAAATCGTTTAGTGGTCTACGGGACAGAACTCTTTGCTACTGATAATGAGATTTGGATTCAAGCCTGGACACTATCATATTCCTTCTTCATAAAAATAGTTATTTTCTGATCTTATTGAATAAATTATATGACATTGATTTAAAAACTTGGTCATAATCTTTAAAAAAAGCATATGTAAATTAAGGTAATAGATTTTATTTAAGATCTAAATCTGCAAATGACAGAATGGAATTACAAAAGAAACTGAATTCGCATTACCAAAAAAATAAAAACGGCATTTTCTTATGATAAGTGTGGCTGAAATAATCCTCTCGGGCACAGTTAGTAAATAATAAGGGCAGTTTTTGCGGAAAGTTTGGGCCGGTACCTGCTGGAAAGTCCGCCGTTCCACACGTGCCGCGCTGGCGTGAATACCTCATTCACAGAGCTCGCATATTTAATTTATCGCGCTCGTTACCAAACGAGATCTCGTCTGGAGAAACTCCCGCGAACAACATCCCTGAGCAAACACGGCGACGAATGTCTTCCATCTGAATAAATACGAAATAAATAAATTTTATACTCTCGTACAATGCGTCTCCGCAAAATGTTTCCCCCGTAATAATGCATATAGGCAATTCCCGTCGGATTTCTCGAGAACATGAAATATATACAGCTGGAGACTCCGGTAAGTGCTGTTGAGGGAGATATTGTCCAAATATGATTTCGCGTCATATTGTCTCCCCGGAATACGAGGGGTATATTTTGTTTGTGTCAAAAGTAGCGCGAAGCTCTCAGCGCGGAATATGTTGGGGAAATTGTAAATGAGCGCTCACTGTTTCTTTTCCCATTTTCCCGCGCAAAAGAAAACCGCCGAAAGTGCGCGCCGTTCGGAAATTGAAAATGAAATATGGGACCCGCGAACGGGCGCGGGAAGGCCGCGCCGTCGCCGCGGCTGCTACGTACGGGTAATACAGGCCGATGTAATATTACCAGTCGGATACGTTTTTTCACTTGTTAATCCTTTGGTACGCTTTATATGCGACTTGTGTGCGCTGCGAAATTAATTTTCGATTACCGTTTTTTGTGTAACATAAATCAACGGAGGAGCGGAATTTCATTTCAGTGATTTACCTCTTCGGGAACGTGAATTATTATTTTGTAATACAAAGTAATCCACGGTGATAATGTATGTACCGAGGGGGATCGATTTCGTACCGGATTTCCTTGGATTAAACCCGCGCGGGGGGAGGATTTTTATGGGTGCCTAGTAATAATTCATTCTATTCAAAATAAAACCGATTCGTAAAAACCAATTGATTACTTCTGATAATTGACTTCACACATCAGTTTCCAGCATTGGCAGAATGCTTTTATTTTTCAAATTCATTTCGAATTTTCAACATTCATTTTAACAGTTTGAGAACTAGTAATTCAATATTTACATACTTACTTCACATCGCTGTACAACTCTTGAGGAGTTTGATGATTTTATTCGAAACTCCTCGATCCTGCTCCGTTTGCTCCTAGCAGTTCATTTCGCCCAACTAAGCTAGATCACCTAGAACATTTTCCATTAGACGCTGTCTAGGCCTTCCTAGAGTTCCTACTCCGGTCGGTCTTGATGCGTACAGGGTATTGATTGTTCTGGTCTCTCCGTCTCATTGTACGTGCCCAATCCATGCTAGGCGACTGGCTCCCACAGCGCTCGTTATAAGGGTCTGCAAGGTTTAAGAAAAAAAAATAATGCACACGAAGACATGTAGTTCAAAGATTATGAAAATATTTATTCTAATAATTGATTAATCTATCTTTTGATTTTTACGAATCTATTACTTTTGTTTAAAAAAATGATTTATTGATTCATAAAAAATCTTTAAATGCAAATTTTTCCTTCTGAATGTACAATAATTGTTTTATAATTAATATTGTTATCTAATCAAAATTACAAAATGTTTATAAACACGCAATTTTCCTGAAAAATATGTTTTACGCATATTGTTTGTACATACTCGTATGGGTATGTTTTATAGGTATATTTAATATTTGAAAATGTGATTAGTTTTCAGTGCTTAGATTGGTGCTAAGAAGCCTGGATAAATGGCAAGGGTGGTATGCATTAGCTAAATAAGGCAAACGCTGCAACCCCGCAAAGTACCGAAACGTTTCATGGAAACCATTTTAAAGAAACTCGCGAGCTCATGTCGTAAGGATTCCTGACTCGGGAAAGATGCTTCCCAAAAAAAACATAGAGAAAGTAGTTGATAGTAAATAAACATAGTTTTGTTGGTTCAAATTAACACCGCCATAATACTTCTGATCTAATAATAAGCTTTTAAGATTGAAAAAAATATCAGTTAATCAATATTCATACTCGTATGTTTGGTTTTATTTAAGTTGATTTACAAATTTATTCACTTGACAAATAAGTATAATAAAACGGATTGTTTTTGTTATAATTTTTCACATTGAAAAAAAAATAAATAATGCATAATTCAATGTTTTAATAAACATATTCAAGACCTTCCAAATTCTATTTAATTTATTTAGAAATATCATATATATCAATAATACGAGTATATAAATCACAATTTAGTACAATGATTGCTGCAAAAATAAATATGAGAATATTAATAAAAATATTACAGTACAATTAAAGCACAAACGAAGAAAGAAGAGCAATTTATCATTTTGATCTTGTTATTGAATAATCGATTTAAAATATTATTGATAATATACAAATATTATAGTAGGAAACCATTTTTAAATAAACCTAATCGAAAAATGAAATAATAAGCGAAGGGTTTGTTTTAAAATACTTCTCCTTGGATTTTATTCTAAATAAATAGGTAAAAAAATATATTGAACGTCATATAGTCATATATAGGTAGCTTGCTAGCACATGGCCAGGATCAGATTATAAGGATTATGTTTATGTCATTATCGTGAATATAAATGTTTGTTTCCTGAACCTGGTTAACTCAGAAACTGTTATATTTGATAACTTTGTCTTACTAATTATTTGTTATAATAAATATAAAATGGCGAATGTCTCATGAATCAATGATAATACAATTACATCTTGGTACCATGACATTATAACTTTAAATAAAGAAAAAAAAAAAAAACAATTGTTGGTAATAAGTTGTAACTTTATAGTATAATAAGTACCGCCATATTTTTTGTATAGTGGAGAGCGTTGTAATCTCATATTTTTAAAGCCTTTTCTCCTTCTTTCCCTTTGCCGTTTGCTCGTACGGAAACGCCAAACTTTTCTATCTTGACTGCCCGTTGGCCCACCATGTTGCCATTGGGAGGCCTCTTTTTCTTTCTTTTGTGGGCATGCTGAGGACTTTTTGGACAACATTTTTGCTGTCTCTTCGCATCACATGACCTTATCACCGGAGTCGAGATTCTCTCATGTCCGTTATTGGGGCAACCTTAAAGCTGCTCATCACATATTCGTTCCTTACGTGGTCAAGCCAGATGATGCCTCCTGCCCACCTCAGGATTCTTATCTCGGCAGCACGGACTCGAAGTTCGTGGACTTTTTTGTTGGTCCAGCACTCTGCTCCATATAGCATGGCGGGCCTCACTGCAGTCTTGTTAACTTTGCCCTTTGTCTTGAATGGAATTTTTCGATCACACCGGTCACCCGACAGAGATCACCACTTGAGGCAGGCGGTGTTTGTCCTGTGTTTGACATCAGTGTCTACGTTGGCGTCTGCAGTAAGGACTGACCCGAGATACTTAAATTAGGACATCTTGGAAACTGTTAAATTGCCAATATAAATTGTATTTCCATGTGTCAGAACTGTAGTGTACTGAAGCATCTTCTATTTTATTTAGTACCATAAGTTGTTTCTAACTGTAATAAGTTGAACGTGCTCTTCTCGTATAATATGGCAAACATTTACTTGAATTTACAAAATATAGTTATTTTCTTTCAGAATGAAAAGAGGGTGAGAAAAAAAATTGGTCCCCCTAAGTTATCAATTGGGAGAAAACCACTTTATTCTCTCTGGGAAAAAGCTGTTTTATAGTTCTTAAGTTTGTTCACTCTAATGTCTTTCAGCCTAGACGTTTGCCTTGTTCTTATGCCACGATATCACTAGAATTTTTTATTTAATTATAAATTATTTGAAAACGAACATATGAAGTAAAATAAAGTTATTAAATTATTTTATTATTTTAATTCAAATAAACTTATATATGCGATTGAATGATAAACTATTTACATTGGTCTTGTGACATCTTTTTTATTTTAATTTTTTTATGGATATAACAGGTCGTTTGGACCCAATTACTGCATAAATTTTTTATTTTTAAGCTATCATATTGATTCTCGTGACAACATGTCACGAGAATCAATATAATAGCTTAAAAATAAAAATTGTACCTATCACAGATAGGTAGCCAATCTATCGCCATTTTATTGTCACGTGAATTCTACACCAGACCAAAGACATTGTGACAACCACACTGTCATCGCCGGGAATCGAACCCAAGATCTTTGGCATGGAAGTCAGAGCTCTTACCACTCTGCCACAAAGGTCGTCTTTTTCCAGGTGACTATGTATGTTTCGTGTATTCTTATTTATAAGGGACCAGTCAATTGCGACTAATTTAAAGCATTCAGGACAAATTTATAGACATTCAAGCAAATAAATGTGTACAGAATATATTTAATTACGTGTATTCAAATATTATATTATTAAACATAAAAAAAATTACAATTATTTTGGCCGAAACACTATGATACTTCAAGATTATTAACTGTTAAAATTACAACACTGTTATAATATGACATTTTTTATAATACACTTTTTGAGAATGATAATGCCAACACCGGTTGGCGAAACAGCTATCGCGTCACTCAAAAAGTGAATAATAAAAATTGTGATAATAACAGTGTTATAAATTTTAGCAGTTAATCTTCTTCTTTTTTTTCTCTTCTTCGTTCTCCAGGGTGTTGCTCCTCCTGTGAGGTAGACTCCCAGCTGTCCTTCCATCTTTATCATGAGGACGAGTCCCACGAGGCTGATTACGCAATGCAATATAGGGGAGTCTGGTGGTGTTAATTCTTTGAACATGACCGTACCAGTCATTTTTTCGCTGTCTGCTCCATCTTATAATATCCTCAACCTCACATATGTCTCTTATTCTTGTGTTCCTCACGCGATCTCTCAGTGTCTTGCCTGCTATCGTCCTCAGTGTTTTCATCTCGGAAATCCTCAAAACTTTATATTAGGTCCTTACATATGAAATTGGCGTTTTGTATGGGAGGAACATAAAGTTGATTTTTTTAAATATAATATATTTATTTAATCAAAGTATGTACCATTGCTATCTATGCACTTTTGCCATCTCATAGGTAGTTCACCGATCCCTTTACTAAAAAAACCATTCGGACGGGAATCAATAAAATCTTTGAAGTCGGTTTGGACTGCCCCATCGGAGTTGAATTTTTTCCCTTGCAAGAAGTTATCCAAATTTCGAAAAAAATAGTAATCTGTTGGGGCAAGGTCCGGAGAGTACGGTGGATGTCTTAGACATTCCAATTGAAGCTCTTCTAATTTGGTAGCCGTCTGTTGTGCAGTGTGTGGTCTAGCGTTATCATGAAGCAGCAGTGGCCTAGAGCGATTAACCAGCCTTGGTTGTTTAGCAGCTAGCTTTTCCATCATGGTTTGCAGTTGCTGACAATAGACATCTGCCGTAATCGTCTGGCCAGATTTAAGAAAGCTGTAGTGAACGACACCAGCACTAGTCCACCAAACGCTCACAAGTAACTTTTTTGGAGTCAATTTTCGCTTGGGGCATGGTTTGGCTGGTTCGGCAGGGTTTAGCCTTGCGATGAGCCCTTCCGATTTTCATACAGGATCCACTTTTCATCACAGGTAATGATTCGATACAAAATCCCTTCATTATTGTGCCGGTTGAGTAATGCAACGCAGCAGTCAACGCGCGTTTGTTGATTTACTTCACTCAATTCGTGAGGTACCCACCATTCAAGCTTTTTCACCTTCCCAATTTGCTTCAAGTGGATTAAAACAGTTTTATCACTAACACCGCAGCCTGCAGCTAACTCGGACGTGGTTTGCGATGGATTCGCTTCCACAATAGCCTTCAATTCTTCATTATCTACTTTGGTCTCCGGCCGTCCATGGGGCTTGTTCTGCAGGTCGAAATTTCCAGAACGAAAACGTTGGAACAAAAAACGCACTGTGTTTTCTTTTGCGGCACCGTCGCCATACACATCATTAATCCTTCGAGCCGTTTCTGCAGCACTGGTGCCACGGTGGAACTCGTACTCGTAAATAACGCGATATTTCAAGTTTTCCATTTTGTAAACTGAGTGACGCAAAGAAAAAAAACAATTGAGGAAAAAACAAATGAATTATAATTTTCGAAACACAAATACTTGAGTAAATAGCTGTATACATTTGAATTTGGAATTCCTAACCAAAGAGAAGATATTTGAGATCAAAGTTGCCAGTACGGCAAAACGCCAATTTCATATGTAAGGACCTAATATTAATAAAAAGGATAATTAGAACAACGGATTTATCGTGTTTTACCTCTCGCACCAGACTTATGTTTCAAAATGAAAACTCGTATCTGAAGATTAGACTCGCGCATGGGTTTATTAATTTTAGCGACAGCTGCTGCTCCGCCCTGCTCTATTCGCGGAACATCTGCTGGCTGGAATAAAATATGCTTTTCATTTATCAACATATTGTTTTTCCGATTACGCTGTATCGGATTAAAATAAGTTCCTACGTATTACACAGCTGATGTGGGCAAATGATATTAAAACCTATTGAAAGTTAAGGCATTAACACTGTGGAATTCCATAGTAATCTAACTAACTAACCATCACGCCGTCTCCCCGAAACGGTAGGCAGAAAGAATGGACTGCCACACTTTAATCGATGCGGCACTCCATCCTTCTCTTTTCGCCATCGCGAGAGACGCGGTGTAATGGGTTGCGAACCTCATCGCCACCAAAAGGCATCTCCAGCGCACACTTCGATCGTTCAACGTCTACATAATAAATCCAAAACAAATTATCTGAAATACAATGATATAAAATAAAATAACAAAGAAAAATAATTTAACACATATTTTTATTTTAGATGGTGCACTTGTTGTCAGCTGGACGATCCGGACATTTGTGTTTATTTAATTTTTGTTCCACGTTATCCACTGTTTTTTTTAATTTATAGTAATTAGGCACTTAAAACAATCCAACACCAGCAAGAATTTTAAAATATTATTGACGAATTTATTCAAATTGTCATTGGAACAAATGAACATAGTAATCTACTTTGGGAATTAAACAAACATTGTTTAAACCACTTTTTAATAAAAAAAATATTAAAATACACGACATGTTTCAGAGGATACCTCCATATTCAGGTGTAAAAATATAACAAAAACTAAACAAAGAAAGACTAATAAAAAATAAATAAAACTAATAAAGAGGTATCCTCTGAAACATGTCGTGTATTTTAATATTTTTATTTATTAAAAAGTGGTTTAAACAATGTTTTTTTTCATGATTTAATTGTATCTCAATAGAGACGAAGATGCAAATTGGAAACTGAATATGGTTGATCAAGGTGTTTACATGACTTATGACCTGTCATTGGTTAGGTTAAGCGCACGCTTTATGTAATTACAATATTCCCCATTCCACCTTTCTTTATGACCATGTATGACAAATTTTTGGAAGTTGTATATATGTTAAAGTCTTATGCCAGATTTCACATGTCAGTTTCAATGTGCCATCTATGAAAATTTTGATGACATATGTTAATCTTTTTAAGATTACTCTATATAATCTACATACTAACGCCATCTATGGAGATTTATGTTTATTAAACATTAAGCAGAACATCTACCCACGGTGGGTGAAATCCAGTATTCGTATACAAGTATAAGTATACATTCACAAAAAAAAATGTTTTTTTTTAATTCCCAAAGTAGATATTAAAACCCATTTTTTAATTACTTTAGTATGAATAGTTATTGGAAACAAGAATTTATCAATGAAAGCGAAAACGGCCGTTCACAATGGAGTTTTGGTCCCAACTCTTATATATGGAAGCGAAGCATGGAACTGGCAGAAGAAATATGAGAGCAGAATAAATGCGGTAGAGATGAGGTCCCTATGACGTATGTGTGGTAGAACGATGTACGACAGAATCTCAAATACTGATATTAGAAAGGAATGTAGAGTGAAAGAAGGTATTATGAATAAAATTATGAAAGGATTGCTGCGTTGGTTCGGACATATGGAGCGCATGGGTGAAGAAAGAATGGTTAAGAAAGTATACTTTAACGATGTAAATGGAGTACGGAGTCGAGGTAGACTGAGGAAAACATGGCATGACCAAATTAATCAAATTTTAAAGGTTGGTCATGTTAGGAGCCGGAAGTATCGACGTGCGTGTATGACTCGCTGTATGAATGTGGAGGAAGCTAGAGAGGTATGTTAGGATAGTGTAGTGTGGCGGTCCATTCTTTCTACCTACCCCTGCGGAGAAACGGCGTAATGGTTTGTTGTTGTTTAGCATGAATCATGAAATTAAAAATATTCAAAGATTACTCCTGAATATTTGTTTTGTTATGAATAATTGTTCCAGATCTTTACAACTCATTTCAATTATCTAAAATTAAACATTAATTTAATTTGTGATTTTTTCTTATTTTGTTATTTTCGTACTTTTTCCCTATCTTGGGTAAACTGTCTTGTTTTACCTGATTTGTTTATTTTTTCTTTGTCCCGAGATATTGTCTTGTTTTGACTAATTGTGAATTGTTTTTTTCTTTATGTAATGCTATTGTATCGTTTTATCCGATTTGCATATCTCTTTTTCATCATACTTGGTTTGTTTTTTCTTTGTCTCTTGCTATTGTTTTAGTATACCTTGCCTTATTATACCTATTTTGATTTGATATAATTGAATTGTGAATTATTTTTTCTTCATGTAATACTATTGTATCGTTCTATCTGTTTTGTATATCTCTTTTTTTTATCATACTTTGATTTGATTGTTTGTTTTTTTCTTTTCCTCGTGCTATTATTTTTATCTTAAAATGTCTTGTTTTGCCTGACGGTTCTTTATACCGAAGGGTGGTACAAGATAGTTGAACTTCCAATGTAATGTTCTTGCTGTGCACATCTAACTGAGGCATCTAATCTGTTTTAATATATATTTTATTACTTATCACTACTGGATATTGGATGCTTTGTTTATGTACCAACAATAAATAAATAAATAAACATAGAATATTGGATGAAAATACCAATAAGATCGGCCAACCGACGGACCAAATCTATAACATATTATATTTAAATTCTGTAATGTTAAAATAAAAATATGAGTTTTTAAAACATTATATTATAATTATATAAACATGTAAACTGTAATAAATTTAAATTACATTGCATTGAAAACAGAATAGTCTTAAACAACTTTAATAACATTTGATAATGCCTTAGAACATAGATTTCCAATCTTTTCTGGGCCACCGCCCCCTTTACAAGAAAAAAAATCGTTCAACGCCCCCCTTCTATAAAAGTTATTCCAAAAAAGAGAAAATGATTACAATGCATACAATAACAAAATAAACAAATATTTAAATTTAATTTGCATTATTAGTACCTACGTGATTAGCGTGATTTTTTGCTTTTTAGACTATATTTTTTTATCTGCCCACGCTCTCTATTTTTTATGGGTCTTCTACTGCTCCCCTGAAAGTCTCAAACGCCCACAAGGGGGCGTTATCGCTCACTCTGAGAACCTAGGCCTTAGAAGGACAAAACATGTCATTCCCATGAAATATAATAAAACTTCTAGAAAACTGACTTTTCATTCGTATTAATTATTTAATATGGAGTTTTACATCATTGTTCACGAAACAATAAATATTTTTAATAGCAATATTTAAATTCCGGCCATCTTTTACTTTACTTAAACTGCCGATGTCGTCCATGCAGGACATAGGCCTTCCCCATACTTCTCCACATATTCCTATTTTGTGCCTTTTGTATCCCGTATTTCTAATGTCATCAGACCATCGTGGGAGGGGGGGTTGATAATTAATTTTTCTTTTTACATCCGCTGTAGTACTTACTATTGTATTTATAAAGTAGTATTTGAAATTCTTTTTCTTCTTTCGGTGCCATGTAAGGTTTCCCCAACGTTGGCGATCACTGCAGCAATGGTATCTCTGTCCTGCGTCACTTGAAACAGGTTCTGGACTCTGATCATTCCTGTCCAATCTTTTATATTCCGAAGCCTGGACAACTGCTTTCTACCAACACCCCGACGTTCCTCTACTTTTCCCATTTATATCAGTAGGAGGTGGTACTTTTCTCCCCTCAGCACATGACCCAAATATGAGACTAGCTTTTACACTCGACAACAGCTCTATATTGGCGCTGGTTCTTTGTAGTACATTTGCATTACTGACTCTATCGGTCCACGGTATATAGAGCATTCTGCGGTATGTCCACATCTCAAACACCTTGTTATTTGAAATTGTTTCCCTTTTATTTTTATTCTAAATTGTACATAAAATATCACGTAATGTGACAGGGCTTGGGAATCCGGGGTGGACATTATGCAGATGGGAAACAAAACGACTTTTTGAACTAGTTTATAGATTTTGTTATAGGGTTACCACTCGACACTAGTCTTCAGGAAACGACGAAAATGATATGAAATGGGGAATCATAACTACTTATGCCCACCGTTCACCGTACGATGAACACCTGTCGGATACTGCGGGCTTCCTGCCGTAAAAGTAAGGGTCTTCACTGAGCGAGTTTTATTAACATATTCACGAACCCAGTACTTTACCATGTAAACTGTGGAACATGCTTATATAATCAATTATATCTTATATACGAGTTATGATTTAAAAACAAAAACTGATTACCTACTTATCCTGGAATTAAAATAACCAACTAACTAACTAACCATCACGCCGTCTCCCCAAAGGGGTAGGCAGAACGAATGGACTGCCACACTTTTCTTTCCTGACATATTTCTCTCGATTCCTCAACATTCATACATCGTGTCATGCACGCGCGTCGATTACTCTGACTCCTCACATGGCCGACATTCAATATTTGATTAATTTGATCGTGCCAAGGTTTCCTCGGTATTCCTCTATTTCTAGTTCCATTTACATCGTTAACATATTATTTTTTTACCGTTCTTTCTTCATTCATTCTTTCCATATGTCCAAAGCATCTTAATGATCCTTTCATTATTTTGTTCATAACACCATCATTCACACCGCATTCACTTCTTATATTTTCATTTGACACTATCATACACAGAGTATCTACACATTCGTCTAAGAGATCTCATTCCTACTGCATTGATTCTACTTTTATCCTCATTTTGCCAGTTCCATGCTTCTCTTACATACAAAAGGGTCGATAGAAGAACACCTTTAAATTAAGTTATGGTTTATTTAGTTAACTTATTAAAATAATATTAAGTATTGTATCTACTATGTAAATGGAATCAGAAAAAGAGAAAGACCGAAGAAAACGTGGCACAAAAAAATAATCAAATATTATATGACGGCCACGTGAGGAGTCGGAGAAATCGACGCGCATGCATGACACGATGTAAGAATGTTGAGGAATCGAATGAAGTATTTTTGATGAAAGAACAGTGTGGCGGTCCATTCTTTCTGACTACCCTTTCGGGTAGATGGCGTAGTGATAAGTTTTTAGAATTTTTTTGCTTTGCTATCTATCTTTATTTATTAAATATTTTTACAGAATATAAATATTTTACACTACCTACATGTTTCGGAGGTGACATCCTTCATCTTCAGGTGTGAATATAACTTCAAGTTATATTTACAAAGTGAATAAAACATTATTAACTATTCGCCTTCAAAATATTTATATTATAATTAAGAAATGTTGACTGCATTTCATATAAGTAAACGAAGAGGCGTAAAACAGTCAACTAGGTATATTTATATGTGAAAACGAAATACGAACATTTTATTTCACTTTAACATTAATTAAAACATTACAATAGTTTCGAAAAATTATTAGGTAATTATTGTCCAGTTGTTTGGTAGGTGGGTTCAAGTTAAAAAGATGTTCGAGCAATTTGGAAATCTAACGCAACATTATTTTTATACGAACATTTGACTGTATAGGTTAGAATATTTTTGAAATAAGATAAATCTACTATTATAGTATTGATTAATACAATGAAAGTAATAGTTGAATAATGTACAAATTAAGTCAATCCAGCATTTATATCGGTCTGGTAATAAATATAAAATAAATTATGCCTCAGTAAAGATATGCTTCATTACTGTTTCATTACAGATCTACGAATAATAACTATTGTAATTACATATAAATCATCCGATCAATACTGTTGAAATATATGCTATTATTAACTCCAAAGATTCCTTTCGTAAATAAACAGCGAAATCTTCCGACACGAATTTGATATCAAACAAAAGAATCAATTATTCCCATGGCATAATTTTTGAAGTAGAATCTGTTTTAGCACATCAAAGAAATTCGTTTACCACAAAGTTTTATTTCTCTTTTGGAGAATGTTGGGCCAATATTTCGCTGGAATCTCTGACAATATTTCGTATTTCGGAATATTCAGACACTTTGGACATCGGCAACTTCAAACGAGTGTCAGGGCAACACTGCGCGTCAATTTATTGAAAATATGTTTTCGGAATTGGCAAGAGGCGACGGGGTGACATAACGGGGGCGGTGATATTCGAGGTGAATTTTATTTTTCTGTTGCTGCTTAAAATGGTTTTTCATCTCTTTTGTTCGTCATCCGGTTATATTTCGGCTTGTAAATATTACTTCCGTAGATTCCCGATTGCTTTTTATTCTAGCGAAATATTTAACAGCGAAATACCACGCAAATAAACTATTTAGCGATTGATAAAAGTCTGGGCAAAATATAGTTTACACTGGAGCTCATAAGGTTATGTTGAATAGTCATAAAAATAATAATATTAATAAAAATAAATTAGCAGTATCCACTAACGAAAAGATGGCGAAACAGTTGGATATCTACATCCTAGGAACAGGCTCAAAATATTCTTGTTCTCTTTCTTTGACGACATCTGATTTTGCTAATTTCTATTATGATTGACTAACTAACTAACTAACCATCACGTCGTTTCCCCGGATGGGTAGGCAGAGAATATATATCGCCACATTGTTTTATCCTGACATAACTCTCGCGCCTCTTCGACATTCACACATCGTGACACGCACGCGCGTCGATTGTTCCTACTTTGAACATGGCCGCCTTTCAGTAATTGATTAATTTGGTCATGCCATGTCTTCCTTGGCCTTCCTCGACTTCTTTTTCCGTTCACACTTGTTGTTTATATCTTTTTAACCATTCTTTCCTCATCCATTCGTTCCATATGTCCAAACCATCTTAGTGACCCTTTATTGATTTTATTTATCACGCGTTCATCCGCTTTACATTCCTTTCTTACTTCATCATTAGATATTCTATCATTGTTTTTCCGCACATCCTTCGTAGTGACCTCATTTCTACGGCATTTATCCTACTTTCATCCTTCTTCTGCCAACTCCAAGCTTCACTTCCATACATAAGGGTCGGCACTAGAACTCCATTGTGCACTGCCATCTTTGCCTCAGTCGATATATTTCTATTTGCGGTAATGACTTTGAGTGCACCATTTATTTTGTTTCCAGCTCCAACTCTTCTTCCGATATCTTTCTCCATTTTTCCATTTCTTGTAAACATGCTTCCCAGGTAGACAAATAAAAATGTCAAATAAAATAGTTTCGTTGTATTTGAATTCTCTAATAATAAAAACATTGTGTTATCCAAATTATGTTAGTAGAATCTCAAAGCTTACTAGAAAATTTATAAATATCTAATGCTCTTGTTTGAGAGATTAACGTTTTATATTTTTAGGGATAAATTAAAATCTATTATGGAAAGCAGAACAGATGTCGGGAAATTTTTAATACACGTCTAGCATCTCGCTTACAAGTAGACGCGGGACGCGTTGCAGAGTGGGAAAGATATATTTCGTGTCTTTTAAAATGTGGAATTAATTTGGAGCAATTAAGTCGAAGGCGGAGTCCCACTCGGGCACGTACTGAGAATTCGCCTGGAACTTAAGGACATCAGGAAAATTTAAAAGATGAACCAAATTGGCGGGAAATATAAATGACGCCAAACCAGCCGTGGACAACTTAGGTTTTTATATTCTTAATTAGTAATTTTGTGATTTAATTGTATCTCAATAGAGACGAAGATGCAAATTGGAAACTGAATATGGTTGATCAAGGTGTTTACAGGACTTATGACCTGTCATTGGTTGGGTTAAGTGCACACTTTATGTAATTACAACATTCCCCAATCCACCTTTGCTATGAGCATGTCTGCCAAATTTTTGGAAGTTGTATATATGTTAAATTCCAACGCCTGAATTCACATGTCAGTTTCAATGCGCCATCTATGAAGATTTTGATTATATATGTTAATCTCTAAGATTAATCTATATACAATCTACATACTAACGCCATCTATGAAGATTTATGTTTAATAAGCATTAAGCAGAACATCTTTTTAAACACAATGTGAAAGGTTATCCCGCCATTAGCGCATTGTTAGAAGCCGCCTGGAGATGTCACTCCTATCTATATGCCAAACCTAAACCAGATATGTATTACAATATTTTTTTAATGTATACATATACTTGTATACGAATACTGGATTTCACCCATTGCATTGATAACCCGCAACGGGAAATCCAGTATTCGTATACAAGTATATGTATACATTAAAAAAATATAGTAATTTTGTGTTTATGACGCAACATTTATCGTATGATTCCTAAGTGCTTTCTTAGTCTTACTTCTACAACACAAAGTATGGCGAACATAGAAGAAATGTTTTTTCTACTTAAGAGTTAATTTTCTCGACATGTTTCAAAAGCTAGTTCATATTGTTCTCCCGATTATGAAGGTATTAAGGATACACAAGTCGAGAAAAATAATCTCAAATGTGAAAAAAAACCACATAATATAAATATGTTAAAATTTGCACGACGTAACTTAAATATTCTTAAATAAACCACTTTATATGAAATACATTGGTTTATATACAAATTTTACTAGTGTATTATTATTATATTTAATAGTGAAAGGATCATTAGGATGGTTTGGACATATGGAAAGAATGAATGAAGAAAGAATGGTAAAAAAATATATGTTAACGATGTAAATGGAACCAGAAATAGAGGAACAGAGGAAAACATGGCAAGATCAAATAAATAAAATATTGAATGTCGGCCATGTGAGGAGTCAGAGAAATCGACGCGCGTGCATGATACGATGTATGAATGTGAAAGGATTCGAGTGAAATATGTCAGGAAAGAAAAGTGTGACAGTCCATTCTTTCTGTCTACTCCTTCGGGGAGACGGCGTGATGGTTTGTTAGTTATGTCACACCACAAGTTAAGTACTTCATATGAAAGTATAAAATTTTCTTGATTACAAATTTTTCGGGTTAAGTAGTTTGGTTTGTAAAAATCTAAGAGATTTAAAAAACCTGCTCCTTTCAGTTGTATTGAAACGGAAACCCGTAAAAAGGTTCGATACCCCCGCGAAAGAAAAAAGACGGACAGTTTCTTTTAAAAATCCCGCTTTAGAAAAGAAAAATATCAAAATCCGTAAACTAAGGGGCCTTTTAAGAGGATAAAGGGGATTTAGTTTCGCAGAATTTGAGATTAATTGTATGAGCTATTGCAACAAATTTACGATAGATTATCCCGGATCACAATAAACTTCCACCAATATTCAGCATTCTTTTTATAGACCATTCTTTTTATTTTAGGAATTGTTTTGCAACGGATCCGCTGTTACTAAAGCTAGTGCGCTTAGTTTGAATTAAACATTTTCCTAGAGAAGGAAATTCGAAAATTCAGAGCAAATATAACTTATTCTCTAGTGCTGCAATCACCTAAAAGTACCTACTGTATGCAAGTGTACATATAAGTTAACTTTTGATGAAATTACTACTATACAGAATTATGTTCTAATTAAAAAAACGTTAATGCATTATTTTTAACATTAATTACTAAGAATTTTAAACCGTATAAAATGATAAAGTCAAGGCTTTAAAAACACTGCGGTATTCTAAAACCATCGAAATATGTCGAGAAAAATAAACTTATAAGTGGAAAATATAGTGTCTTAATTCTTAAATAAAATCATTAGCATGAAATGATAAAAATCGACAGATAATTGGTGATAGGTGGTTAATTATATTTTATAAGAAGTTCTCTTCTTCCTCTAGGTTCGTCAATGGATATTAGTTATGTGGATACATGACTGAAGTCCTAAAAAGGCAAGTACTAATAGACGGCTCAATGAATACCTGATTAGTGTTATACTGGAGCCATATAATAAATGTCAAAAATACTCGTTGATATAACGTATTTATACTTAAAGGACGAATGTAGCAGCATCAAAACACTAATGAATGGGCCGGCTTGGTACCGTGAAAGAATTATATATCGCGACTGGAGATAGATAAGCTTTTTAAAATAAGTGACAGTCTACATCAGTCGTCATATTTCTTTGATTCTAGAAGCTTCCATTACAATA
Organism: Lepidostoma basale; assembly: GCA_022606425.2. Taxonomy (NCBI): domain Eukaryota; kingdom Metazoa; phylum Arthropoda; class Insecta; order Trichoptera; family Lepidostomatidae; genus Lepidostoma; species Lepidostoma basale. The sequence continues at coordinate 254,401 of JAHDVF020001545.1, read as the reverse complement.
CAGTCTAAATCGTATGTTCAAATCTCACGAGTTCTAATTTTTTTTTTATAGATTTTAGATTATGTTTTCTTCAATATATTTTAGCACTAAGTAAGTCTACATATGGATACAATGTCAAATCCTAAACCAAAAAAATACTGATACCTCTAGAGCAGGGGAAGATGTAGGCAGTCAAACCATCGTCGTCTCTTGATGGTCTCTCCTTTCATCTCCTCCTTCTTTCTGCGGCGTCATCTCTGCGCTGTGCTTCGAAGTCTAGTCTACTGTAATATAGATTAGATAGGGTAAATATTATCTACAAGCACAAATAAATAAACTATTATTGAGTATTTTGGTAAGGTTTTAGATAATTTAGAGGGACAACGATACACATCTTATACTGGAGGGACGACATGGATTCGTGTTGCCCAAGATTGGTTGATATAGAAGCAGATGGAGGGGGCCTACGTTCAGGAATCGATGGATACAGCTTAAAAAACCTTGTTTTTTTGCTATTAATATATTCTGTATGTTACGAAAATAATAATAATAATAACAATGCCCAATTTCCACAAATACAAGTATAAGGAGTACAACAATATATTGATCTGTCTTCTGTGACACTTGGTGTGGCTATATACCATATATTAACTCTGCGTCTGTAAACAGACGAATAAAAACTCAATTTTTTCCAATTTTGAGTTTATTTTTCTCGACATGTTTCGAAGGCACCTTTATCATCGGGAGAACGATACAAACTTTACTTTATATTAAATAGAAAAATAAACTCAAAAGTGGGAGAAACAGTATTTAAATTTATAAAAAACGGCAGTATGGAATTTCATAGTGTTAACGCCTTAAGTTTATCTAAGATGAATAATTGAGATTGGTGTTAGGTTAAAGTAAAGTGTGTTTGAAATATATTTATTAACTTGGAGTGCTTTAAATACACAAATATTATGTATTTTATATTAATTTAAATAATTATAATGTTGCGTGGCTGGGATTATTTTTTATGGCAGTGTACGTGATCGTCACGGAATTCCACAGTCAGGCTCTCGCAGATTCCGTGCTGTGCAGTGTATGGCGTGCGCTAATCAGGCGCAGCATTTACCTGTGCGGCGCGCTGGCTGCGCCGCGCCTTGCATACCATCCGACCCGCAATATGCACTACAACTTGCAGTGGCGCCCCGGGAAATTTCATTAATTACCAACGTAAGTTATGCTGATAAAATACCCTATTGTTTAGTCATGGCCAACTTGGAGCAAATCTGCGACACTGTTATCACCTGCCCTGGAGACGACATCAGAACCTTCACCATTCAGAGAGATGCATAACCCTTAGTGGAGGAAACTGGAGAAGAAATGTCAAAGAAGAGACATCCACATTACAGATCTCCCAGCCATCCTCCGCAACAAAGATACACTCTGCAGATTCGTGGACTTCGCAACCAAGGAGGTGAATCGGTTGCGAGAAACAAACAAATAACATGTGTTTTTATTTACAGGTACGTCGCATCCCGACTGAGGTTTTCCATGGTTCCCTCAGTTGTAAGGCAAATGTCGGGATGCTTATCTACTAGTCCATGGGTTCCCATATATAGGAACTCCACTTCTATTTCATATTCTTTCTTCTCACCCCTCTAAATTCTTTCTTACTTCATTTTGGTAATCTCTGCCACTCTAAAGCTTTATTAATTCGCAGAACTGCAAATTAAACAAGTCCACACCGCCCTGATAAATAAAATGCAGGGCACAAATTAAAGATTCAACTCAAGTAAAAAAAAAACCCTTAGTGGATTTTAACTAAAAATATTTTTACAACATTTTGAATGTGTACAAACACTTGTAGACGAATACTGGATTTTTACCCATTGCTGGTTATCAATTCAAGGATTAATTGTATCTCAATAGAGACGAAGATGCAAATTGGAAACGGAATATGGTGATCGAGGTGTTTACAGGACTTGAGACCTGTCATTGGTTGGGTTGAGCGCACGCTTTATGTAATACAACATTCCCCATTCCACCTTTTCTTATGACCACCATGTCTGACAAATTTTTGGAAGTTGTATATATGTTAATCTGTAACACCACACTTCACATGGTAGTTTCAATCTACACACTAGCGCCATCTATGAAGATTGGATATTTTTATTTTTTATTATCCGGAGAGGGATGGTATGGATAAAACTAAGAAAAGAAAAGGATGGGACTCACCGAATGGGCTGAATGAAGAGTTGAAAACTTCGGATGCACCAATATACCTTGATCCCACAATGTATTCCAACTGAAACTTCCACGGCACGGATACTGTACAGTATTTCCCGTATTTTTTTGCTGTGACACAAAATTTATTTATTTATTTATTGAACATTTACCAAGTACATGGTTTTAATACCTCCCAACTGGGGTAACCCGTTCTAGGGAGGCATTCCTAGTACTCTATATAATTTCAATATATAATATAATTTACAAATTCAGGGAATAGTTAAGGGAAGCAACACATATCCTTAAGTGTATAACTTAAAATTAATTGACTTATATATTATATAACACTATTTTAACACTATATTGTCTTATATAACACTATTTAAACTATTTACTTATTTTTAAAAATTAAACTACATTCAAGCCGTCCTTTTTTTAATGTCTCCGTAGTTACATGTTTTTTGTAATTGTGCATTGTCATTTTTTGTGGGTCGTTTATAGTTTTGTTAATTATGTTATAGAGTTTGGGTCCAAGATAGTAGAAATGTCTTTGCGCATATGAAGTTTTAGTTTTTGGTACAAAATGGTTATGTTTGTTGCGTGTGTTGTACGTTTGTTGTGCTTTTAAGTGTCTGTCGGTGTCCTTGTGGTAGTGCACGACTAAATTTCTTATATATAGTTGTATTATGTCCGGTACTTGAAATTCATCGTAAAGTTGGTCTGAGGGGAATCGATATGGTTTTTTGTTAATGACTCTAATTATTGTCTTTTGGGCTACAATGACTGGGTTTAGTGTAGTTATTGTAGTTCCTCCCCATCCTATTAAACCGTAGTTTAGGATGGATTGGACGAAAGCATAATATACTGTTTTAAGTGTGGTTAACGGTAATATATTTCTAATATTTTTAAAAGTGTAAATAAGGCTTCTAATTCTCTTGGAGACAGCTTCAATTTGGTCTGTCCATCTAAGATGATCGTCTAAATGTATCCCTAAGTATTTGGTAGAAGTAACTTTAGTCAGCGGCAGGCAATTGCAGTTACTATTATTACATGTATGTATAATGAGATTATAAAATACAGGCATGTTTTTAAACTTGCAATAAGGAACGTTACAAATAATATATCCATTATTATTATGGTACCATGTCAGGTCTTCCCAACGTTGGCGACCACTGCAGCAAAAACATCTCTGTCCGCTACTTGGAACAGGTTCTCAACTCTCTTCATTTCTGTCCAATCCCTTATATTCTGCAGCCAAGATAATTAGATTCTCCCAACTCCCGCCATTTCTCTATCTTGCACATGATTATCAGCTGAAGGAGCCATGATTCAAATAAAAGACTTTTATAATCTTCACGTTGGACAATATTGGCTCCAGCTATCTGCAGTAGGTCTGCATTACAGACCTTCTCGGTCCACGGTATGCGGAGCCTTTTGCGATATATTCATATCTCAAAGGCCTCCAACCGATTCATTACATTCACTTTCAGAGATCAAGTTTCACAGCCTTCAAAGTCCATCAATCAACTTAAAATCATTGAATTACAATATCTGTAAAATTATTATTATTATTATTTTGTTGAATCGCTCTAAACATCATTACAGCATGAGCCAAATCGATGCATTATAAATGGTATAGCTATCATAGTGATTCTTGTGACATGTGAATAGGTAGCTGCTAATCTATCGCCATTTTTTTGACACATGAATTCTTCACCCGACCAAAGACAGTGTGACAATCACACTACCATCGCCGGGAATCAAACCCGGAACCTTCGGGGTTGCAGTCAAAGCACTTACCACTCGGCCACGAAGGTCGTCCAATTTGTTAATAAATAACAAATTTATTTATAAGATATTAGAAAATAAAAATACTCAAAAATAAAGTGGGAATCATCAAAAAATTGCTTAACAGAGCTTAGCTATTGGGAGCAATGCTGGTGTCAGATGCAGCTCTCATGACTAAAATCATTGTCAAAGCACACTTAAGCTGAGCTATTCACGAAAAGCTCTAGCTAGCCTAATTATAATTATTATTATTAGCATTTAAGTGTCTAAATCTACTCTTCATGCATTTGAAGAAATGGCGTTTTGGTGAGTTAGAATTAAAGAAGGCATTTATGATATAGCTATCATCTATGAGCGAGTTGAATAAAAAAAATGTCGATATTTTATAAATTTTGAATAGAACATAATTCTACATACAGTCACTGGCATGGTGTTCTGGACCGGGCTCTCGCTATGCTAATTCAGGATGCCCGTGGACGTGAGAGGAACACAGAGGAAATGGATAGAAGGAGATCGATTCTTGGAATATAAATAGTATCTAGAGGCAGTTATAATAAATAATACGAAATGTACGAGTATATATTCTAAAATCTGTACGACCCATAAGAAGATCTAAAAAGAAAAATTGTCTAAAATATAGTCTTAATGATGAAAAACGTGGTTAAGATGTTTTAAAAAAATAATAAACAATTCGTGTACCGGTAAAGCAGTATACTCGTGTCATGAAAAATCGAAAAACCATTTTGTTGTGCCATTTTGTCTTAAAATATCAAAGGAAAGTTTGGTAAAGAGATGTATAGATTGAACAAATCATTTGCAGGTTATATTTTAATAAAAAATATAGTTCTAAATTATCAATTAATAATATTAATTTTGTATTATACTTTTAACCATAATTACTCGTTAAATAAATAATGAGTGTGTTTGTAAAATTAATAAATTGATATATGAAGATGGAGGGATGACATAAAACAGACCACCGGTAAGAAATGCAGGAAGAGGAGGCCTACGTCCAGGAGTGGACGGATAAAGCCTGATGATGATATCAAATGATATGGGTTTGATTGATTTTAGATGTTGGGTTTCATCAAATAATATCTTGTCCAAATTTGTTCCTAAATGATATATTATTTATAAAACAAAATTTGTACCTTTTGACTTAAGGTAGGATATTAAACATCTAAAACTTGAATAAATTATCTCATAGAATTAAGACCCTGTCACACACACAGCCGACGTGCATGCCCTTATCATTTGTGAAACAGTACCTGCATATGTACTAAAAACCTCAATCAACACGGAACCCCTATACATGCATGGAGACTTGAGATGAGTTAATTATAATGTAACCCAATGTTTACCGTGAACTTTGTAGTTTCTCATCTTTGATTGCAAGGTTACAGAACAATGAAGAAATTTCCTCTCGATACGGCGCAGCAGAAATATAATTCAATGTATAATAGTTGGTATTCTTTATAGTAATAAGATAATGTAATTCGATCGTATGTACATATGTATCGTATGTATGACAAATTATATGTATTACTATTAAAATATAAATCACTGTTATAATATCACAATTTCTTTTTATTCACCGAGAGTGTCGCAACAGCTGTTTCGCCAACCGATGTTGTCATCATCAGGTGCTACAATAAACTGTTTTACAATAACTGTGTCACAATAAAAGTTTATTATAACACCTGATGATGCCAACACCGGTTGGCAAAACAGCTGTCGCGACACTCTCAGTGAATAAAAATAAATTGTGATATTATAACAGTGTTTTAAATTTTAACAGTAATAATGTTGAAGTATCATATTGTTCGGCCAAAACAATGGACTATTAAATTATATGTACATAACAAAAGAAGACTTGAGATATAATTGTAAAGTGCATTTCAAATACGAAATAATGTTTATCGTAGATATTTTGGTGTAATGACATCCTTGACGACCAATGGTAAGTACTTTGAAAGCCACCCCGAACGTCCCGGGTTCGATTCCTGGCGATGGCAGTGTGATTGACACACTGTCTTTGGTCTTGTGGAGAATTTACGTAATATGAAAAAGATGAAAGGTTAGCTACCTATCACATGTCATGATAATCAATATGAAAGCTATATCCTTATAAACATAATTTAAAGCTCAATATATGATTTGAGAAAAAAAAATCTTTAAGCTTTGCGCGTGTTTGCGGGCTCCTAGAAGTATATAGAAATAATTGTGCTTTTTCGTTTTGTGTGTTTCCAAACAAGTGGAATTATTTATACACAATTAAAAAACTTATAATTTTAGGAAACGAAATAATCGCGAAAACTTTTTAACAATTTTCCATTTCTAGATCTGGTTTTACCGGAAATGGTGGAGACCCGTACAAATTTAATGGTTTCAGGAATTTAATATTCAGTTAGGTTAAGAAAACGAGTATCTTCACAACTTCAACGGTCCCAATAGAAAACCCAGGAACACTTGAATAATTTACCACCGTTTTCAAGGGTGAGAAAAACTATTCTGTAGAGTACTGTACTGCGAAAGACTTGTGGTGCAACAGTTTTTTGAAAGCACACTGCACATATTTAGATAGCTTACGATTTTTTTCTAATCTTTATTAATTGTAAAATGTGAACATTAAAAAATGAATTAATTGTATCTCAATAGAGACGAAGATGTAAATTATTTGGAAACAGAATACGGTGGTCGATGCGTTTACAGGGTTTATGACCTGTCGTTGGTTGGGTTAAGCGATCGCTTTATGTAATACAACATTCTCCATTCCGTCCTTCTTACGAACACCACGTCTGACAATTATTTTTGAAAGTTGTATATATGTTACCATGTTAAGAAACATTTCACATATTTTAGTTCTATTAAGACTAGATAATCGCGAACACTTTTATAATAAGATTCCATTTCTAGATCAGGTTTTACCGGAAATGGTGGAGACCTGTAAAAAATATTTTAATCAATGGCGAAAATAGCTCATTACTCTGAAGAAGGAAATTGATCTTGTCCAGTCTTGAACCCTAGTCCCCTGTATCAGGAGTTTAGCGTTATGTCCCCTTAGAGCACTTAAGTTCATCTAACTTGTTTACAACTTTTGTTTAACCGAACATTCATCTAAATTTTTAACCTATATTTGAGTTGCACAGGTGTCTACTTTTAGATTGATACTTAAAATGCACACTTTAAATTATTTTATCATGATAAGTTCTACTTAGCGAAGCTGAATTGTTAATCGACAGTGTCAAATGTACTTAATAGAGTATATCTTAGGTTGTAAAATAAACTTAACTCTAGAACCTTCGAGATTGTTAATTTATATTGATAAAAACTAACAATTTGAATATTTACGAGTAAAAATTTCTGGTTTCTAGAGGTTTTAGTACATTTTATGGAAATGACATGTTTCACTTGCTAAGGCATTATCAAATGTGTTAACTAACTTACTGTATCAAGTAACATCAATATCTTTATCTAATTTTGCTCCATTAGCTCGAGTCTATTAACATCTAAGTGTTTGATTCTCATCATATTGATAACTAACTAACTTACCATTGGGCCATTCCCCCGAAGGGATAGGCAGAAATAAAAGGCTGCCACATTTTTCTTTCCTGACATACTTCCCTTAATTCTACAATATTCATACATCGTGTCATGTACGCACGTCGATTTCTCAAACTCCTCACGTAGCTATATTTGATTTATTTGATCGTTCCACGTTTTCCTTGGTCTTTCTCTATTTTTAGTTCATCGTTAACATAAACTTTTTAAACATTCTATCTTTACATGTATCCAAACTATCTTAATAACCCTTTCATTATTTTGTTCATAACACTTTCTTCGCACCGCATTCACTTCTTATGTTTTCATTCGACACTCTATCATAGAATTTCTACACATTCGTGTAAGAGATATTATTTCTACTATATTTATTCTTCTTTCATCCTTCTTTTTTTTTTGTACACAACAGGTCGTCTGAACCCAATGACTGTATACAATTTATTTTAGTTATTATATATTGATTCTCATGACATGTGATAGGTAGCCAATCTATCGCCATTTTATTGTCACGTGAATTTTACACCAGATCAAAGACAGTGTGACGACAATCACACTGCCATCGTCGGGAATCGAACTCAGGACCTTCGATATGGAAGTCCGAGCTCTTACCTCTCTGCCAGTTCCATGCTTCGCTTCCATATATAAGGATCGATACGTTGATAATGTCATAATAAAGAGATGTGTGTCATTCTCACAAAGTATAGAATACTTCTGTACTATAGAAAACATATATTTTCATCAATAATATGGTGTAAATACGTTAAAAATGGTTTCGCTGTATTTGAAGTATTTCAAGTAAAGGCGATACTTAGACACGCCCGTAAATACATTTTGCACCTTGGTCTGAAGCCCGAGTGACCATCTAACGGACCAAGTTACATTATCACCGTCGTATTTCCCGAGGAAGTCGGTTGCAGTAAGCTCCTAATCTTTTGCCCGCAGGCCCCAGCGGACGCAAACTGGTTCAGTGGAACGGTAAATGCATCTTAGAGGCTTTCTGCGCCCCTAATGCCGGTAATATTAATACATGACTACCCCTTACTTAGCCCCACGGGTTTACATTAACATGCTTAGTGCCAGGACGAGATATATGCTCTATAATAATATTCCTTGGAAACAGATGTTTTCATCAATATTAAATACTAGATAAGATTTTTTACCCTTTGACTTGGTTCACTGTACAATCGTAATTAGTAATTTTAAACTTTTATTGTTATTTTTTTTCATATCTACACCAAATTGTTCTCTTTTTTTCTTTTCTTTTTTTATACAACACTTACATTAAAAAAATTAAAATTACATAGACATGTTTCAGACAACCAGTCCTTCTTCAGTGATACATATTATAAAGATACATACAGATTTATAATATTATAAAATTGTTTCCATGATCTGACAGAAAATCTTTATAACATATGTCAGATCATGTAAACGATTTTATAATATTTTAAATCTGTATGTATCTTTATAATATGTATCACTGAAAAAGAAGGACTGGTTGTCCGAAACACGTCTATGTAATTTTAATTTTTTTAATGTAAGTGTTGTATAAACAAAGTGTATAAAAAAGAAAAAGAGAAATAAAGCAACTACAACACAAAGTATGGCGAATATAGAAGAAATGTTCTCCATTTGTTTTCTACACTACCGTCACTCAAAAAATAATCGAAACAAAATTAGAAATAATCCAGAAATGTTCTCAAGCATGCGAATTATGTGCATTCCGCATTACTTTCGGAGATAATAGAATATTCCTATCTCCCTTTCTTGTATTGAAAATATTTTAGTATTATTTTTCGACGACTTGCGGGTTTTTGCTTATATATTATATTATGATTTTTTAGGAGTTTTATAGCATAGTTAAAAAAATAGTAAACTAGAAAATAAAACGATGTTTTAAACATCGTGTAATCTTTAAATAAAAATTTGTAAAAAAAACCAGTTACTTACTAGCCCTTAATGAAAAGAATTGGGCAGTGAGACGTTTTAAATTTGAAACAAAATTAATAAAATAGTTTTTGCGAAAATTTAAGAATTTAACTAATTTAGTTCAATTTTCACCCCCTTTGTGGCACGTGTTAATTTTAAATAAAAATTACCTGTTACTTACTACCTCTAAAGGATTAGGGGGTTGGACTTACAAAAATATATTTTTAAGGTCCACCCTAAGCTATCATATTGATTTTCATGACATTTGATAGGTAGCTAATCTATCACCATTTTATTGTCACGTGAATTCTGCACCTGCTCTATTCTGCTGGTATAATTGGAGGATCACGGTACTGTAGACAGTTGAGATATTCTATCGATTTCACCAGAATTAAGGATTGCGCCGACAGCTCAGGCCGCGCATTTCAAAGGATTCCATTTCTATCGAGCTTTCATCAATCATCTTCAAAAGACCGAGTCAATTTCTTAATAAAGCAAGAAAGAGATTCACCGATTCATCCCATCCAAATCGGATTTAGTTCGAATCAAAACTCGGCTTAGGACTAAATCAGTCGCCGCTTACTCCCGGCATCGGCGAACAATCTTAACTCAACATTTTTCATTCAATTCCTGCAAATTTCATCAGCGGTACGAGAAATAAAGAGAATTGATCCCAAAATAACGCCCAGGGTTTACGCTTGCTCGAGTCAAGCGAGCAATCCGAGCAATAAAAGTTGTTCTTATAATATCCGAAGATAAATCCCCAGAACGGCAGTAGGTAAAGTTATACCAGAAGCATGAAGAAGACGTTAGGATAAAATGGATAAATGGATATAAATTGAAATTGGTACAAGAAAGTGGGAGCGGGGTGGGGCGTCGCGACGCCGACGCGACGCTCTCCACTTTGACGGATAAAATCGCGGGAAATTAAGTTTCAGGCGTCGGGATGCTCTGCAGGGACGGAATGGTTCACGTGTGTGAGACAAAGTGGATTGGAGATTAAACAGGAACGTAATGCGAGATGAATCATGTTCTAGCACGTATTTAAACGCCCTGCCTCTTACACCGCTTGCGGATAAATTATATTAAGTGCAAACGGGACTCAACGTCATAATTACTTAAACACGGCAAGCTGCAATAATATCGTATAAACATTTCTATTTAACCACCCTACGTATTTTAACGTACGTGATACGTTCACTTTGACTATACCATTCTGTGCTATCCCGTATCACGTACGCGCTCGAGAAAATGTAATGTACCTCAAATGTATAAACTGTTAGGGATACGTGCGTGTGCCAACAACATTTGAGTACAAGTTTTCACGAATATGATAGTTTTACAAGGGGCAGGCGAAGTGTGCGGTCGAGTCTTTGACGTTTAGTAATTTAAAAAAATAAAATGAAATTATGATTAAATTTAATAAAAAACTTGCTTTTTTTTGCACGTTTCTCGGAAAATTACCCGAAGGTAGGGCGGTTAAAGGATCAAGCGTACGAGTAACGTTGTCTTTCTAAAAACATATTTAATAGTAAAGGCAGCCAGTTCACACACACACACACACACACACACACACACACACACACACACACACACATGAAATGAAAATTATAAATGAATTCATAGTATTTACTGGTAATTCAATTTTCTCGAAACATTTGTGAGAGTATTAGTTATTTACATGTTGGATTTATGGAAGCGCTTTGCACTTTGCACCACATTTTCAAATGTGTTATTTCAAAATATAAACTCTTTGACAATTTTTGTCGCATTATATATATTCTATTTTGGTTATATCACCAATCAACTTAACCAAAGCCAATTCGGTATAAATACTAGCTGTTTATCGTAGTTGTAATCGTATTGAAGATTTCAAGAATTTGGTTGTTTTGTGGCGAAGAAATTTTTGTCTACTGACATTGGTGTAACATCGGACTATTCGCGAGATTAAATAAAACTGAATTTAGGTTAAAACTAATAAACGGTATGGAAACAATACGTATAAAAGCTTTTATTTTTTTATAAGGATTAATTGTATCTCAATAGAGACGAATATGTAAATTGTTTTTTGGGAACAGAATATGGTGGTCGAGGCGCTTACAGGACTTATGACCTGTCATTGCTTGGGTTAAGCGATCGCTTTATGTTAACAACATTCCCCATTCCGCTCTTCTTACGACCATCACGCCTGACAAATTTTTTGGAAGATGTATATATGCTACAATGTTTTATTATTATTATTTATTTTTTTGCATACAACAGGTCGTTTTTAACCCAATTACTGTATTCATTTATTTTTCTAGCTATTATATTGATTCTTATGACATGTGATAAGGTAGCCAATCTATCGCCATTTTATTGTCACGAGAATTCTACACCAGACCAAAGACAGTGTGACAATCACTCTGCCATCGCCGGGGATCGAACCCGGAACCTTCGGAATGGAAGCTCAATCTACACTAGCGCCATCTACTAAGATTTAATTTACCTGCAATGGGTAAAATCCAGTATTTGTATGGATTCAAAATGTTTTACTTATTTGTTTCAAGCAAACATCAATACAAATGTAGAATTAAAAAAGCTGTAAAAAATTATTGTAAACACAAAATAACGATGTTCACTAATATAATGCCCCATTATTAAAATTTCATCTTCTTTTTAATGTAGACCTTCTGACTCGTTTCTCAAGAGGGTTTGCCCTTCTGAGATGTCTGTTCTCTACGTCTATCTTTTTGGTGATCTGCTCGGTAGTATTCTACATTGTCAGTCGACTTAAATTATAAAGCGTGTTTCATACACATTAAATACAAAGCGTTTTTAATATTATTCAAATGAGAATTTTTAACACCAAGTGAATGAAATATTAGTCCATTGTTTTGACCGAAACACTATGACACTTTAACATTTTATAACTGTTAATGAAAAAACTGTGTGTTTTGTATCACAATTATATTTTATTTTACGACAGCTGTTTCATCAATCAATGTTGACATCATCAGGTGTTACAATTTTGATATATTATTTTAATACCTGATAGTGTCAACATTGGTTGATGAAACAGCTGTCGTAAAATAAAATACAATTGTGATACAAAAAACAAAGTGTTTTCTTTAATAGTTATAAAAGAAATATTAAATTGAAACATATACAAATTGGATATTATTTAATTATGGTGTAAAAGGACGTTTAAAAAAATTAATAAATTAATTAAGGAAATGTATAAAAGAAAATGGAATTAAAATTGGTACAATGTTTTTTTTTTTTTTAATACTTTTGTTTCAGAATATTTACTTTTGTTTGGCGAAAATATAGTTCAATGTAATACAAATTGGTTTGCTACACCCCTGGAGGGGTCGCTTTGCCTCTTCCGGGCCTGGATGCGCCGCTTCAAAAGTAATTCCGGGGATTTAAACAGACAATATGGCGCAGGGCTCCTTCTTCTGGCATTGCTCAAGTACATTATCCTTTGTCCATTACTTCTGTCTCCTGCTTTCTTCTGTCGGCCCAGGACTGACATAATCTCAGTCGCTGCTAGGAGGCGTCATCTCACCCCAGCGTTCTCAATACAACATGTAAGCAATAGGCTTTGCGAAATAAACCCTTGTATTGTGTAGTAGAAGCACACAGCGGAATCAATTCTTTTATTCTCTTGGACTATTGCATTTTATGAACACAACGTAGAGTTTGATAGGGTGTAAATATTATGTTAATTTTATTTAACTTATATACGAAGACATTAGCTGTATAATTTTTTTTATTTATTTAACTTATATACGAAAATATTAGCTGTATAGTGTTTTTTGTAAATTTGAAACATACTTTATTTTAACAATCCATTGTTTTGGCCGAAACAATATGATACCTTAACACTTTAAACTTTTAAATTAAATAACCTTGTTTTTGTTTCACAATTGTGTATTATTTTACGCGACAGCTGTTTCATCAATCTATGTTGGCATCATCAGGTGTTACAATAATATATCAAATGTAAAATTTTCGCGATTTTTCGAATCTTTATGTGTATTTGTTCCCATGTTAATTGGAATAATTTTAACAAATACATGTTAAAATTATTCAAATTATAAAGATTCGAAAAATCACTGAAATTTGACATTTGATATATTATTGTAACACTTGATGATGTCAACAAAGGTTGATGAAACAGCTGTCGCGTAAAATAAAATACAATTGTGATACAAACACAAATTTATTTAATTTAACAGTTTTATTTTAACATTATATTTTAATAAAAAGAAAAACAAATTTCAGATAAACAACTTCACAATTCAATATGCATTTTAAGTATTTCTCACGAAGAAAAGGAGATAATGGAACATAAATTAATTTGAGAAAATATTATAATAGACACGTGGAAATGAGATCACTGAGAAGAATGTGCGGGAAAACGATATGTATTATAGAATACCGAACGACGAAATAATGAAGAAAAGTAATGAAGATGATTGCATCATAAGTAAAATTAAAAAAGGATCCCTGAAATATTTTAGACACATATCATTCCCGGGTAGAACACCAAAATGATGAATCGACAGCAAGAAGTAATCTTCGCAGGAGGCCAATACCTCTTAAGAAAGAGGCCACAAGGCCTACACTAAAAAGAAGATGAAGAGGAAGAAGAAGAAATATTTAAATTAACAAATATTTGGCGATTTTTAAAAAGTTACACGATTTGATGGTATATTAACTATACGGTTTTGTTTATTAGCCTGAAGAGATAACGAGAACTTTGAAAAGCTCATCATCATGGGCAAAGTGGAGGGAAGGCGACCGCAAGGACGACCACCGAGTCGCTGGTCCAATCGAATCAGGGATCTGACTGGTCTCTGATTAGCTGCAGCCTGGAGACTGACGGGTGACAGGAGCTCATGGCGTGCCATGGTCAATAGTTTAAACGGTGGACACGACCCTCAATCACGAGGAATACGACTGAGAAGAAGAAAGAATTGTACATAAGAAACAAAATTTTATAAAGGAATTATCGTTCAAAAAAAGATTATTCATAAATAAATGACATTTAAAAATGAATGAATTTAAATAAGGTTCTATTCGATTTTCCAAAGATAGTTGTTTGCTCTTTGATAGTTCAATGCCCTTCTAGAACAAGTTCAAGATGATACGTCAATCCTTTCATAACAAGACATTGTTAAGTATTGATAAAATAGCTTGAATAACAAAATCGTCCGTATTATATTGCCTCTCCAGTCCCTACTCTGATACTAGAATAATTGCGAACAAATCATTATTCGGTTAGTACCATTCTGGTAGCGAAGGAAACTTCCTTAAATGGAAAATAATGAGCCGAACTGACCTGCAGACATTTACATGAAAGATAATAAAATAAAATACTCTCTACTTTAAATCACCCTCCTATCCTGTTCTGAGACCCTTAAGATTCTTCTTGATGCAACAATTTAAATGCAAGATCACAATACAAAGACGGAGTGTAAAAAAAAATGTTTTCATCTCATATAAAATATTTTTATATTAGGAAGAAAGTGCGCTTCTTATAAAGTGGCCTTCGGCTACTTGAAAACATCGATCTCAAAAAGGTATTATTTTCCCTTTTACGTTAAGTGAGTGAGCCTTCGCAAATTGAATTTATCCTACTTCCTATTGGGATTTGAAGGCTGCCGTATATGGCGGGCACACTTCTTCCTATGTAGATGTTTACCCCAATACTTCAATAAAAGGCCCTCCGTTCTGAAGTAAAACATTTGTTTCTCATTTAATTCTCTTTTTGTAAATACGAAATAAGTGTTTCTCAAAACTCTTAAAAATTTAATCAAGAGTAAGCAAATTATAAAAATATATTTGGATTTATGGTAACCAGCTGGTTTCAAGCCAAACAGTTGAATATATGACAAGCGGTAATTACGTTATTAGAAATATTATTGTACTCGATTGATAGAGTGTCGAATGAAAATATAAGAAGGGAATGCGGTGCGAATGATGGTGTCATAAACAATATAATGACAGGATCATTAAGATGGTTTGGACATATGGAAAGAATGAATGAAGAAAGAATGGTAAAAAAATTATATGTTAATGATGTAAATGTAACTAGAAATAGAGGAAGACCGAGAAAAACGTGGCACGATCAAATAAATTAAATATTGAATGACGGCCATGTGAGGTGTCAGAGAAATCGACGCGCGTGCATGACACGATTTATGAATGTTGAGGAAGCGAGAGAAATATGTCAGGAAAGAAAAGTGTGGTAGTCCATTCTTTCTGCCTAACCCCTTCGGGGAGACGGCGTGATGGTTAGTTAGTTAGTTAGTTATTGTACTCGATTGCTCGAAAAAATGTATTATATTGTTTTTATTAATCGATTTTTCAAAGAAATTTATAGAGGAGTCCATTACGTTGAGGTTTTTGATATACGAGTATGAGAAAATATAATATGTCCATAATTTTTTATTAACTTAAGACGTTAATGCTGAGGAATTACATAATAATGAATTTTTATGAATTAAAATACTGTTTTATGTCCACAAATAAAATACATCTAGGTAACTGTAAATATTTTTATTATTATTTAAACCTAAGGCATACACTGTGGACTTCCGTAACCATGGTATCAATTAAAAATAGCTATCCCAAAGGTGTAAAACTAGACAGTTGACGGTTGTTCTTGTCGTGTAGTGCACCAGGGCAAACTTTCTGAGGCCATCAAACTGAGTGCGGTAGTGCGACAAGAATGTCTATCACCCCTACTCTTCATAGTGGTGCTGGAGGATGTATTGCGTCATTTTTTCGGCAGTCCTCGTGGCATTCCGTGGATATGTGATGCCCAGTTGGAGGATCTAGATTATGCTGATGACCTCTGCTTGCTTTCGATAAACCAGGTGGATGCAGAGCAGAAGCTGTATAGACTTCATGAGGAAGCGGCAAAAGTAGGTTTTAAATTAATATGTTCAAGCACCCCAATTTTGCACCAAACAGTGTCAAATGCCGTTTTCTGGACCAGGCGAAAAGCCTATTAGAAAACAAGTCGCTAGACCCAAATGGCAGTGGATCGGTCACACTCTGAGACGGAACCCAGTCTGCATTTCTCAGGGCGCACTAGACTGGTCCCCTATGGGGGGAAAGAGGAAGCGAGGCAGACCTATATATCATATTATATACCACCTAGACAAGAGCCCTGCAGGACAAGGTTAAGGTAGCAGGCCTCACTTGGGATGATGCTAGGCATCAGGCATGCGGTAGAGTCGGGTGGAGAAGGTTCCTTGAGGCCCTATGTACCACGGAGGTGTGACAGGACAAAAAAAGAAGAAGAAAGTAATGAGTGAATCTATGAAACGACGCTTGAAAGAATAGTTTCTTAAACAAGAGCATTGATCTAAATACAGATGTTTTTATATATAGAATCCAGCTATTCGGGAAATATCATCAGTTTATCTTTTAAGCGGTTTTCCGACCTCATTTTTCTTGTCCAAGGTCTTCATTGGAGTATTCTGGATCGATGAGTAGTCCATCTAGTACTGCTCTGTCTGGCTATTTGTTTTATGCAAAATATTTAAAATTAAAACAATCATACGTTTTGTAAGAGACAGTAGCTTAATTTAGAAATTTCCATCATTAGTTTTATTTTTATTTTGCTTATACGAGTATTAGCGAATTTCCATGCAAAATTGTGAGCTTTTAAGATTTTATTAATGAAATTAAGTACACTCGTGGACTGAAAATCTCAGAAAATAATAATCACCGAACCAAGTCTAATATTTAATTCGTATATTTTCGTTAACAGTCGTGCCCATAAAACGGGCATATTCCCCCGAACACACGAACGCTCCAGCGGAAATCTTAGGAAACTCATTCCGCGCAGAAAGCAGCCCTCGCTCCACAAAGACAGTGTTACGGCATAAAGCCTACTTCTAATGGACTTTATTTTGAAAGCTCTACACCAGAGAGGACGGATCACACAAGATGTAGAATTCACCTTAAAATGTGAAGTCGCGAAACTCTTTTTACGAAATCGATTTCCTTTACTTTTTTATTACTTACCCAAATACATTATGTAATGTTTTTTATAAAGCTACGTCGATTTTTTATGTATTATTGTAATACAGTTTTTTTTAAAAATGTTTTTCAGTTTATTTATCTAGATATGTTGCGAAGATTATAAACCTTCATCATCGGGAATCGTTGCATAATCTTCGAAACATGTCGAGAAAAATAAACTTAAAAGTGGAAATAACATTGTTTTAATTAAAAAAAAAATCCTCATTATGGAATTCCACAATGTTAACGCAATTTTGATTTCTATATCGGAAGCTACCAAATGTTAAGGAAGGTCTTTTTTCATAGCAAGAGAACAAAAACTTTGAATTGAATTGTGTTTCTTTTGTTCATTATGATCATAAAAAAATTCAAAGAAGGTTTAAAATGTATACACTCTAAATGATGATTTATTTTATAATCAATAACATAAGCTTATTTCTTCTGATTTGAATCAACGATAATTACTTGTTTTTTTATCAGCTGGTATGGTAAATAAATAAACTTGCAGCATTCAATTGTTGAATAAAATACGAGTAGATTTACTCAGATTTTACTTGGTGATATACATATTAAGATCTGGAAAACACATTTTAGGCATTAACATAATGATGAAAACATATTTAAAATTTGTGAAAAGCCTTATATTATAGAAATTTTATTATTGGGAAGTAATATGTTTTACTTTGCATCAAATGTTTATAATACCCATTAGTAGAGAGACACCATTCCCATTATATTATATTATTGTACAAAAAAATAACTTCTAGAACACGGACGTTTTCGTCAATTTTATGTGGAGTTTTAAACCATTGTTCAATAAACAAAAAGGAAAGCAAATTTCTTTTTAATATCAGATTCTGTCAATACTGACCACATTCATGAAAAAATTAATTAAATATTTATTTTAACATACAATAACTACACTGATGAAGTGCTTCTCTATCCGAAACATGTTTGTGTAAATTTAATTAAATTTTTAAAAAAGTTTTGTGTACAATGAAAATAATATTGTTTAATGAATTCGCAACACAAATTTGGTGAATATATGGTGAATATAGAAGAAAAAGAAATTCACCTCTTTTTCTTCTTCATTAGCCACTGTTGGTCCACTGCTGGATGTAGGTCTTCCTTAAAGCTTTCCATTTATCTCGATCCTGAGGACATTCTTGTCATTCCGTATCCGCCACTTATTTTAGGTCATCCAAATATATTTTTTGGGGGTCTTCCGTCCAGTTACTGAAAACTTTTTGGTCTCCATGCCACCAGCCGCTTTGTCGATGCTCTTTGGGCTACACGTAGTATGGTTGCAGATTGGTCAGTTGTGGTTACTGCTTCGTATGCTGAAACAGGTCAAATAAGCAGTTTTTACTCTCTTTAATAACGCACATAATAAATGTTAAAATATACTGATTATTACATAATTATACAATAGGGCCAGTTTTGGTAACTCGTTATTGCTTGGAGAATAAAAAAATATTTGTAAGCTAGACTAAATTTCGTTTTCTGATATAAAAAAAAACTGACTAACCACCACGCCGACATTCAACATTTGATTGTGATGATCTATTTCTTGTTCCATTTACATCGTTAACGTACACATTATAATTTATTCTTTGTTTATTATTAATTTCCATGTGTCATACCATTTTAATTATCCTTTCATTATTTTGTTCAAAACACTTTCATTCGCACTGCATTCACTACTTGCATTTATATTTGACACTCCATCTTATACAGATACGAGTATAACACACATTTGTCTAACATATTTCCTTTCCACGGTTTTAATTCTACTTTCATCTATTTTTTCCCAGTTACTTGCTTTACTTCCATACATAAAGATTGGTACAAGAACACTACTGAACACATCTAAGCTTTTTTACATAGACTTATATTTTTATTTATTATGATATATTATATTTTAATTTTAGATAGACTACTTAAAAATGCCTCTCTAGGTAACCGCAGTTGGAATGCATGGAATCATTTATTATTATGAATTTCTAATAAAAAATTTCATAAAGTATGCAAACACGTATTATAGTAAAAACAGTTGATGATACTTATGCTATATAAGTCATAGCAGATTCAAGGATTTGAATATAAAATGTACCGAATGCTCCCGTCTGTAATGCCTTTTCTCCAAGCTGAATAGAAACAGCGAAAGGAGATAGTCCTCCGTTTTATTTAAAGTCACCATTACATTGCAAACATGGTAACAAAGTCCGAACAGTAAACATGAATCGTCGGGCTTGCGTGTTCAGACTAAAAATATATGTTTTAATTATAATTAAAGTGCGTATTATGATTCTGCGTCTGGGAAACTAGGGATTTATTTTGTAATTTGCATTGTAGTTGTACGATCATTCTATTCTCAAAATGTATTTAACAGAATTAGAGATTCAACTGTATATACTTAGAAATTGTTATATGTTGTTTTAAAACAACAAATTTTATTCACTTTTTAAAAACCTTCACTCTTCACATTATTTTTTAAAATCATAAAATGATGCTAAATCATTATTTATTCACTAAATTAAATAGCGTTAAGTATTGTGGTAGGAGTCGTTTTTATTTTATCTGGATTATAAGGCAATGGAAACATATAAAAAATTGGACTTACTTGTTAAGTTTATTTGGTTGTTATTAATATTTTTATGGATTTAAAAAAATTAATAAATAACAATTACTCCAAACTCTCTTAATCCCTTTCATATAGTATACGAGTGAAGATTTTGCATAATTTTATTGTTAACATTTAAACACTGAATAAGGATATGTACAATTCGAAATATGCTTATGAAGAGTACAAAAAAAAATTGTGAAAAATCAATATTTTTCAAAAGTCATTAAATTGTTTTTACCTATTTTGATATTCGAAAATATAGTACTCAGGACTATTTGATTACATAGTTATATTCTTTTAAATACAAACTTACAAAGGATAATCTTTAGGAAAATCTATTTTCAATTTAAGGCTATTTATAAAATATAAATACTATTATATTATACTTAAATACATTTTTTATATTTTGGAATTTGAATAAAGTAGTTAAATATTAATCAAATAGAAGCTAGAATATTTACATATAACAAACATGGTATAAATATCTGCAACCAAAAAAAATTATTAAATTATTTTTCTTCTTCTTCTTTTAATAGATCTGACGATCTGTGACACAGAAATCATATCTCGTCGGATGATGAGATCTAGCTGTCCCTCCATCTCTTAGGCGGTCTTCCAGGTGGGCGGTGTCCGAAAGGGATTTCATAAGCGGCTGTATATGCGAGTCTGTCACCATCCATTCGGGCTACATGGTCCCTCCAGTATCTTCTTCTGGATCTACTCCACTGAACGATATCCTCTATTTCGCTGGTTTTTCTTATGTCTGCGTTGCGGACACGATCTCGGAGGGTTTTTCCAGTAATTGATCTTAGGACCTTCATCTCCGATGTTCTTAGTAGTCCCTTGGTTCGCACAGTGTCAGCCCGCGTCTCTACAGCGTACGTCATGATAGGTCGCACGCATGTTTTATAGATTCTGATCTTGCTGTCGATACGCATGTGCTTGTTCTTCCAGACCAGATTCTTCAGGCATCCTGACACGGCAGAGGCTTTACCGACTTGTTCACGTACTTCGGTATAAAGGTCACTTTGGCTGCAGATCTCCACTCCCAAATACCTGAAATTCATCACCTGCTCCACAGGTATATCATCAACAGTCAGCTTACATCTTGCAGGTTGCCTAGATATAGTAAGACTTTGTTTTTAAGAATTTTTTTTTATAAATATTATTTCCTAACCGATATTTAATGCCAATTGCAGCGTTCATATTTAGGTTTTTAGATTTAAAACACAGCTTAATCATGGCGTTTTTCAATCTTGCTCATTATCAAATGTTGGAGGATCAAGGACATATTATAATGTTTGATTTTATTGAATGACGAATGATAAGAAATAATATATTGTAATACACCCAAACAAAACACTTATACGTGTAAAATAAAAGATACTGTTTCTTGGCAGTTTCGTACATGGGATGGAATAAGAGTAACTCAATCCCTGCAGGGAGGACTATCCGGATGCTGAACAAAATCTCTCGGATATTGGTATCAAAGAGGCAAAGTTTTCTGGCCAGAACCTGAGTATTTTAAGGTCCCCGGAGTATTTTACATTTCTGTTATTTTCATTCACTTGTTTTTTAGTCTATGTAGTCGACTAAAGTTCTGTAGATATATTAATAATGTGTTTAGATACATAATAAGTATTGTTCTAAATATATATACTTTTGTATTTCATCTTCTTCTTCATGTGCCCTGTCGGGTCCCCCCAACGTTGGCGATCACCTCGGCGAACCTGTCCCTGAAAATCGAATATCTTATCTTATTCTTCTTCCTAGCCTTGTTGCATTTAATTGGCTCTTCTTGTATGGCATCTCCAGGATTGTCAGTCTTGATAGGCGTCTGGTGATCCGGTCTTTTTTTAGACTCTTTTGAATAGGTCCCATCCACGTCAACCATCAAATATCTTTAAAATAAACTTCTTCTTCTTCAGCCTACTTCCCTTTACTCCTAGATTTACTTTGACTCTACCATTTTCCTCCACTAGTCCTTGTCTTTTCCCTTCCGCATCCAGGTCATTCCAGCTATTATTGCAATGTCGTTAGTCTACCTTTTATGTGGCCTCCCGATACTACGATAATGTCTATCGGGTACTGCCCTGTCTTGTTACATATCCACTTAAATATCTTCTTCTTCTTCTTCTTCTTCAGCCTGTATTGACCGTCCACTCTTGGGCGTAGGCCTCCTCTCGCATTTTCGATTCTCTTCTATCCTGAGCGATCCGCATCCAGGCACTTCCCGCACTTCTACGGACATCGTCGCGCCAACGCAACCGTGGGCGCCCAACTCCACGCTTTGTCGTCCTTGGCCACCAGCACAGAAGTCGCCTTGTCCACTTTTCATCTGGATCGCGAGCGACATGTCCCGCCCATCGCCACTTGAGGGTTGCGGCCATCTTAATAACATCGGAAACCTTTGTCCTGACTCTTATGTCCTCATTTCTAAGTCTGTCCCGTAAACTGATACCCAACATGGCTCTATCCATTGCTCTCTGAGTGACTCTTAGCTTGTTGGCACTTTTTTTTGTAATATTGTGACTGTCTCAACAATAATATCAACAATCAAAAATAAATAAAATTTAACAGTCAAATATAAATGTGCAAATAGTTAAGATACGAGTATGTGTATACAGGTAATAATATACTCGTATATGAAATTATTGATTCATTTCGTATATTTCTGATCTAGAACTTTCGTTATAGTAGTGGTAGTAACAATATTATATTATTGAACCAACACACACGACACGTGCTGTTGTGCTGATTTGCATGGCTTTGAGCAAATCCGGTATTTCTGTTTTCTGAAACAAAACGATACCCGCCCCATTCGAGTGAATTTCGAGGATAAACAAATCACACGTACGTGGACCCAATGCAAAAGCTCCCGTTGGATATCAGTGCATCATTTTGCATACATGTTTGGCAATCTATACATCGTGTATGATATATCTGAGTAATTTTATATGGGAAGCAAGTAGCGATACACCCGTACTCGTATTTATTTATTTATAGACATACAGTGGTTATACTGTATTCCCATGAGTACACTAATCATTCTGGGATAAAAGGACAATTTATATACTTAATAATTAGATACAAATATATGGTACAACAATCGTAAACCTTTCAGGAAATATCATTTCACAGACTTAGGAATTAGAACATCTTACAAAATTACAAAAGCATACGGCATATAGCAAAATACAGTTTCAGAAACTAAAACATCTTACAAAATTACAAAAAACATTCAGGGAATAACAGAACACAGACATAGAACTAAGACATATTACAAAGTTAACAAAATTATAAAAACATTTAGTAAATATCAAAACATAGACATAAAAACTAAAACATATTACAAAGATTACAAAATCATTCAAGAAATATCAAAACACAATTTAGAAACTAAAATATCTTTCAACATTACAAAAACATTAGGGAAGTATAATAAATGTAAACAATGAATATGCAAAACACAACAAAATTAAATTTGACTATTTATTGTTTCTTGAACAATGATGTAAAACTCAATATTAAATAATTAATACGAATGAAAACATCAGTTTTCTAGAAGTTTTATTATATTTTATGGGAATGACATGTTTCGCCCTTCCAAGACATTATCAAATGTCATTTTCTGATAATTCAGTCACATTTGATAATGCCTTAGAAGGGCAAAACGTGTCAACATTAAAATTTCAAAAGTTTTGGGTTAAGAGTGATTTATTAGTAACTATTGATTTAGCAAACAAGTCCACAGTGTAAACGAATTAAGTTTATCAAAAATAATATAAGTTGCATATTTTACGTATTGTTATGAACAAAGAATGAAAGTATCATTAAGATGCTTTGGACCCATGAAAATATTGAATGATGAAAGAATGGTAAAGAAAGTATATGCTAAAGATGTAAACGGAAATAGAAATAGACGATGATCGAGGAAATCGTGGCGTGATCAAATAAATCAAATATATAATGTCGTTATCGCAGGTCGTAAGAAAATCGATGCGTGTGCATGACACGACACATGAATATCGAGGAACCGAGAGAAGTATGTCAGGGAAGAATGTAAATTTCTATTTATTGTAGATGAATTAAAACATGGTTCTTTCTACTTGAAGAATGTTGAGGATCCGAGAAAAGTATGCCTTGAAAGAACAGTGTGGCGGCCGATTTTTTCTGCCTACCCCTTTGGGGAAACGACGTGATTAGTTAGTTAGTTGAATCTAAAAAATGTTACAATATGCTATATCTTGACTATTATGTATTGATGTACATACACATATGGAACAAAACTTCTCACAAGCAACCTTATTATATCACGAAAGTTCCAAAAAAGAAAAGTCAATTTAGATCTTTGCTGGGCTCACTGCTTGCGAGAGATATTCGAGGGAACTATCCAGTCTCGAGTCTGAGGACCCCTTTAGTTCCATTTAGGGTGCTCCACAAGTTTCCCGATGAATAGAAGCTAATTGTACGCGAGGCATGAATGCTCAAGCCGGATTCACATTGCATATTCATCTTACGTGCTAGAATATCAAGAAAAAAAATTCGACACGACCTTCTCATAAAATACATAACGTTAAAACTTAAGACTCTGAACGTAAAATCTTCATTAAGCATGACAAAGTTTTCCAATTGAACTTACAAAAAAAATGACACTTTTATTCGTTTACTACAACAAAAACAACAACAAGCCATCACGCCGTTTCCCGCACCGGTAGGCAGAGAGAATAGATCGCCATACTACTCTATCCTGGCACGGTTCTCTAGCTTCATCCACATTCATACAGCGAGTCATACACGCACGTCGATTCTCCCGACTGAAAATTTGATTAATTTGGTCATGCCATGCTTTTTTCGGTCTGCCTCGACTCCGTAATCCATTTACACCATTAACGTATACTTTCTTAACCATTTCGTTTAATATGTAATACAAATATCTTACATGAATTGTGTTGATATAAATCATAATCAAATTATAAAATACGTAATATATATATTTTTTTAATGTTATGTTGTAAAGAATTGTTTTATACAAAAACATCAAATGTGTTTTGCAATAACAATATATGAAATTGTAGACAATTATAAAAAAAAAACACTTGTGTATCTTGATTATACACAGTTGTACTTGTGAATATCGTGAACCTGACAAAAGAAGGACGAAAGTAGAATACTCGTACATGCAGTAGAAATGAGATCTCTTATACGAATGTGCGAAAATCTGTGTATGATAGAGTGTCGAATAAAAATATAAGAATTGAAAGCAGTACGAATGAATGTGTATGAACAAAATAATGAAAGGAAATGAATTTGGTTTAGACACATGGAAACAATGAATGAAGAAAGAATGGTTAAAAAAGTATACTATATGTTAACGATGTAAATGGAACTAGGAATAAAGGAAGACTGAGAAAAATGTGGCACGATCAAATAAATCAAATATTGAATGTCGGCTACGTGAGGAGTTGGAGAAATCGAAGTAGGTACATGGCACGATGTTTGAATGCCAAGGAATCGAGAGAAGTATGTCAGGAAAGAAATGTGTGGCAGTCCATTCTATCTGCCTACCCCTTCGGTGAAACGGCGTGATAGTTTGCTTGTTAATTATTTTAAAAAAATTGTACGTTTATTAGGGAAACAAAACCAATGAATAGTTTTATTATTATATTATTTTTATTATTATTCCGAGTGTTTTAATATTACGATGAAGCTCGGATTAGAACAAAACCTTGGTGTTGAATCTAATATATAAGTATTTTAAATTATTTTTTTAATTTAATTTATTTTAGCTTACATAAACACACAAGGGTTGGTATTAGAACTCCATTAAGTATCGGCATATTTGGTTCTACAAATTATTTTTAATGTTGAAATTAAATAAGTAAAAAAAATTAAAAAAAAAAATTATTGAGAAGCAATTCAACTCCAATTATAAGCAAATTCAGGTGTTTATTATAAAGTCTTGAATAAGTCTTTTTTATAATCCAAACGTTCATTATTAATGCTTAGGCATTATCAAAATATTTGACAATGTCTTAGCAAGGCGAAACATGTTATTCGCGTAAAATATAATAAAACTTCTAGAAAAAAAACGTTTTCATTCATTTATTGAAAAAAAAAAAAAAAAACGAATAACAAAACACAGTTTCTTTCCTCTTTTCTTACATCATCATCATCGGTAAAACGATTTGTTTATATACTCGTAGTTCTACTGATCATGAAGGTGCAAAACCATTGAAACATATCGAGAAAAATAAACTCAAAAGTGTAAAAATGTTTTAATTTATCGTCATTATTGAGTTAGAATGTTTTAATTTATCGCGTCTAGACCGACTAGAGTCAGAGCTCTAAGAAGGCCTAGACAGCGCCTAATGGACAATGTTCTGGCTGATCTGGCTAGGTTGGGCGAATCGGACTGCTGTTCTGGGACCAAAAGGCGCAAGATCGAGGAGCTTGGCGAAAAATTATCAAGGAGGCTAAAACTCTTCAAGAGTTGTATGGCCATAAGAAGGAAGTAAGTAAGTATAGAGTTCCACTGTTTTAACGCCTTTAAATTATCCAAAAAGTTTTCAATTAATTATTTAATATGAAGTTATAAATCGTTGTTCAAGAAACAAATAATTAAACTTAAAGCTTTTAGTAGAAGTTCATCATGATTTCCAAATCTTCGTCTTTATTTTGGTCATTTTTTATTTTCAGTGGCGTCAGTTCTACTGATATGATTTTTTTCAAGACGCTTTGTCTATGGTCAGCTTCCTGTTGAGTCTATATTTCTATGTAGAAAGTTATTACAGATCATTATTTGATTAGATACGATTGTAACACCCGATGTTGGGAAAATTGTGTGGTGAAATAGCTGCGGCGGATATTTCATAGAATTTAAATAAATGACAGTGATATTATAAGCTGCATGGGATGTGGGACTGGAGAATTGACAATTGAGAATGACACAGGGTAGAAACTCATTCCACAGAGAAAGAGGCAGTATTCAGTATAAAGATTTCTATTCCTTCAAAGTGGTCAATTAATTCACCTACCTGGGTTCCATTCTAACCGAAAATAATGAAAAGCCAGCTGAAATCCGAAAAATAACACTTCTCTCTAATAACAGTGTTTCAATCACGTAGCGTCCACAAGAAAACAAAAGGGGTTTCCATTCTAACCGAAAATAATGAAGAGCCAGCAGAAATCAGAAAAATAATACTTCGCTCTAATAACAATGTTTCAATCACGTAGCGTCCACAAGAAAACAAAAAGGACTCTTAGATGAATGTGTGGATACTCTGTGTATGAGAGTGTCGAATGAAAATATAACAAGTGAATGCGGTGCGAATGATGGTGTTATGAACAAAATAATGAAAGGATAATTAAGATGGTTTGGTCATATGGAAAGAATGAATGAAGAAAGAATATTAAAAAAGTATATGTTAATGATGTAAATGGAACCCGAAATAAAAAGGAAGACCGAGGAAAACGTGGCACGATCAAATAAATAAAATATTTAATGTCGGCAGTTTATTATTTCTGCCTACTCCTTCGGGGAGACGGCGTTATGGTTAGTTAGTTAGTTTTTTTTAATTAGGACTGAATTGGCATATGGGTGTGAGGTGTTAACACTGACGGTGAAGATGGCTGAAATGCTGGACAGATTCGAACGAAAAATATTGCGACGAATCAGTGGACCCGTGAGAGAAGATAATCAATGGCGCATCAGAAACAATGAAGAACTGTACAGCTTATTCAAGGCCCCTAGCATCTCATCACACATGAGACTACTCAGATTGAGATGGGCTTGGCATGTACAGACGATGCCAGACTCACGGGTTCCTAAAATAATAATGAATGGACAACCGGGTGCAAGGAAACGAGTGGAAAGATCTAGGCTGAGATGGGAGGATGAGGTCTGGAAGGATGTAGAGCAGCTCTTTCAGGTGGCTAATTGGAAGACGGTGGCAGAGGATAAGCGAAGTAGGAGGCACCTGTTATGGGAGGCCTTAGCTCGATTTGGGATCAGAGAGATAGAGATACATATTATAGTATATATTATAACAATTTTCAAAATTAAATAATTAATAAACATTTCTTCAATGTTTGCAATACTCTATGTTGTAGATGTTTTATTTGTTTTTCTCTTTTTTATATACGTTGTATACATAACACTAACTTAAATAAAAAATTAAATTACATATCAGACATGTTTCGGACAACTGGTCCCTCTTCAGTGATCCAAAATAAATCTTTACAACATCTGTCAAAACTAATCATATTTGTAAACAATTTTATAATATTTTAAATATATATCTTTATTATATGTATCACTGAAGAAGGACCGGTTGTCCGAAACATGTTTGATACGTAATTTTAATTTTTTTTAAAGTTACTGTTGTACATACTAAAGAATAAGACAAAATAATACACAATTTCATATGAGGTTTTTGAGATCTTGGGTGACTTAAAATTGAAAAAAAAAATATAATTAATTAAATTGGAAGTTTTTTTCTGGGGCTTGATATTGGGATTCCATATTTTTATTTAAATATGCAATTTATTTAATTTGCGTCCACCTAACCACTCTTCAATGCAAAACTTGGCCAAGTACTTAAAAAACTCATTTAAATTTCTATGGGCACCTCTACACTCAGCTTGACTGTGAAACGCCCTTTACTGCTTAAGAACTCCGCATCCGATAGTGATTGTGGAGGGATCTTAAGAATTCTGAGTTTCTAAGTTTTCAATTCGGAAGTCCATAATAAAAACTTCCCAACAAACAGCTCTGAATAACAATTCAACTCTTTCGTTACCTACCAGAGGTTGACCCAGAATCCTGATCCGTTTATTTGGATTTAAAATTAGAATTACTCCGGTACTCACTTATTTATTTTAAAAAATTGTTTTCACTGATTAAAATAATAACGTGTAATATGATAAATCAAAAATGTTTCACTGAAAATACTATGTTATTTTATGAAATTAAAAAAATATGTTTTTCATATTTAAAAATTTCATATGAAGCTCACTTTGTGGTTGGACATTTTAAACTTATACAGATATGAAACAAATAATACACTTTGTTATTAACCACAGTAAGGTTATTATAATTGATGCCAACTAGTTTTGCTTGGACCCATGCTTCATCATGGCAATATAATATGTTTTTATATTGCCCTGATGAAGCTTGGGTCCAAGATAAATTAGTTGGCATCAATTATAATAACCATACCATGGTTAAATAAAAAAGTTTTAATTATTATTTTTTATCTATAAGTATAAAATGTTAAGCTCTTGTAAATGTTGTGTCTATGATACTTAAACATTATTAAATATTTAAATTTTAAACACTGTTATCACAATTTATTTATATGAGTATGTAGTGATAGCTGTTACGCCAACCTATGTTGGCATCATCAACCAAGTTGTTTAACACTTGATGATGCTAACATTGGTTGGCAAAACACCTGTCGCGACAAACTCATATAATTAAATTGTGAAAAGTAAAATCAGTGGTATAAATATTATATTACATAAACATTACATAATGTATTTTATACATATTATCGATATTAAATATTTAAACCGTGTGAAACGATGTAGAAATGAATTTACAAGTATATGCACAATAAATAAAGAAATAAAAAAATGAAATGGTTTTTATATTTGTGTATGGTACTCGTATAATTAAAGTTATTTTTTTTATTTTTTGTGAAATAAAATTAAATATTTATCTATCATTAAACATCATGATCTAAATAAAGTGCGATTAATTTCAATCTTAAAGAAATCCAAAAAGAGTCCGAAAAGCGAAAAAACTTCTATCAATTGAATACATAGCAAATTTTTTATACAACTTGGTGTTAAGATTTTGCAAAAAATCCAACCGCTTCTGATAGGTTCTTTCACAAAGTACTTGAGTACTTGCTCCCCGCCAAGAGCCTTTGTTCAAAGGATCAAAACACCTATTCGTCTCCTCGGCAGCTTTAAGTTTAACCGCAAATACGACTCTTTTCAAACACATCATTCATACTTTTTCTCCCCAAAGCGCCACAGTTCGTATTTTGATCAAATTCGCAAATAAGGTGACTTGATGAATGTGGAAAAATGTGAAAAAATCTTAAGAAAAATCGTACGTTGAACTTTTAAGAGGCTAGATTTTATTTATATCTTTAATACTCAGATCTATCTTCTTCTTCTTCTCAATGTACATCTGGTGATCTATTTAGACAAGATATTAAGTCGTTCTGATGGTCGACGATCCTCTAGAGCAGTGGTTCTTAACCTGGGTTCGATCGAACCCCAGGGGTTCGGTGAGTCAGTCTCCCGGGTTCGGCGGAGGTTAAAACACACACCCGGGTATTGTACGATATTATGAAAAATGATACGACGTTCCATATCCAGTTATATATAGTGTTGAGACAACAGATGTCAATGATGAATACCTCGATGAAACCATTGAAATTCAGCAGAGCCAGGTTCAACAGAAACTCTTCAGAAAAACCACGCTCTCGACGTTTTGGTGTCAACAAATGGTAACGTACCCTGTTATTTCTAAGAAAGCTCTGGAGATTTTCATGCCGTTTGTTACAACATATCTTTGCGAGCAATCCTTTTCGAGGATGCTGGACATAAAAACGAAGAAAAGGAACAGACTTTGTTGCGAAAATGACATGAGAGTGGTACTTGCCAAGGTAAAGCCGCGTATATAACTGATTTCTGAAATGCAACAGCAGAAGTCACACTGATTTGCAGTAAATATTCATTATTATGTTTTTGATTGTATGTGAAAATCATGTTTTAATGGTTTTGTTCATTTTGTGCACCTATGTATAAAATATATACCTATGTTTTGAGTTTGATTTTTTTTTATTTTTTCCAATTAAGGGTTCGGAAAACGCGCATATGAAACTGGTGGGGTTCAGTACCTCCAACAAGGTTAAAAACCACTGTTGAGTCTCGTCCATCACAATCTTCCAATCTTTAGTGTCGTTTTTTCTGCCTACTTCATCTCACTATGTCTTCAATATTATAGTAGGTTTTGCGAATCTCTTCGTTAGGTATCTTATCTCTAAAGGTTCTACCCACGATAGGTCGTATTGTTTACATTTTTGCTGTTCTAATGAGATGTTTCGATCTGACAGTGTCTGCTCTTGCTTTGATTTCGCTAGTTATTATAGGCCTTCTGTATACTTTGTAGATCTTGACTTTGCTAATACAGTCAGCGCCAGTTTCTTTCACCTGAGGCAGCTCAAAGCAATCAAAAGAAATGTTCCCACTGATGCATTACAAACACTTGTTATTTCCTTCGTCTTATCTCGACTCGACTATTGCAACGGCATTTACGCCAACATACCCAAGAAACAAACAAATAAACTTCATTCGGTTTTCAATGCGGCAGCACGACTTATAAAAGGTGTTCCAAAAAACTTGCATATTTCACAACGATCTTAACTGGCTCAAATGTCCTGAAAGAATCCAGTATAAACTATGCTGAACGGTTCTTAAAGCGCTTCATGGAATGGCACCAGCCTATACGAGTATATCTTATCTTTGTGTTGTTGATAGTCCTAACATGCGGAAGTCTACACTTCGATCAGTAAACTCCTTGGCAATAGGCAGATTAGTTGAGCCAAAGCGCAACCTCCGGACAAATTTCGGAGATCGGGCTTTCGCAGTGGTAGGTCCGTCCGCCTGGAATATGCTTCCTGCACGCCTCAGATGCATTGACAATCAGATTTTAAATCTCACCTAAAAACCCAGCTTTTCAAAATATCGCATAAAATGTAAACAACGGTTATCTGATTTCTGGTGTCACATGCAAAACATCGTCAAAGCGCCCTTGAGGTGAGCTATTCACGAAAACGGTGCTATACAAATTAGCCTAATTATTATTATTATTATTGCTTTTCACTAGCATATACTTATGATCCCAAACAGTGTCCCTTAGGCATCCTGAGATGATTGCTGCTTTATAAGTCTTTACTTTAACTTTAATACATAGTTCGCTGAAACTTGATATCTCCATACCCAGATATATGAACTTCATGACATTTTGGTCTATCTTTTACAACCATTTTGCACCTGAAAGGTTGTCTGGGTTTTGTTAGACTTTTTTCTGGACGTTATATCTTCATTTTATACCTCACAGACGTAAGATTGAATCTTTAAGCATTCATCGTCTTCACTTACTGCCAGTATCGTTGCATCGTCAGCATAGAATGCCGAATTGACGAGGAATTATTTCCTATCCTACGTCCTAGATCAACAGATTTAACCTCCTCTTTGATCAAGTCCATGATGAAATTTAAAAAAAACAGACTGAGACTGTCGTTCTGTCTGATTCCCGATTTAGTACCTAGCATTATATGAGAACATTTTTTTATGTAAAGGTTTTGTAATTTAGCGAACAGAACACTTTTGCTTTATTTTCAATGTTTGAATTCAGGGAATGTCTTAATTTACATTATAATGCAACGATCCTAATTTTGTAGTTTAAAATATTTAAAGATATTCTGTAAAACTTTTATGTTGGGTCATTAAAATCTCATTTAACAGAATAGAGACGAAAGCATAAAGTTTCATAGTATACGAGACGCTGTAGAGTTTTATTACCACGTAAAGTACATTGATAAATTATTTAATAAAAATCGCTTTCTCGCGGAAATAGTTTTAAAGTATTGATTCTAAGGCAAACATAAAAGTTTTACACTTACGAAGGTAAAATTGAATCTGGTTAAAGTTTTACGTATAATACAAAAACAAAAGAGTTTCTTCAGTGGAAAATTGATTACTATTATATTATTTCGTAGATTATATTGATACGCATGTGTTTGAAGAAATGAATAGTTAAGTATTTCACATACCGTTGAATATATAAAGATCACATGTAATTAGGGCAGACACAGTAAGGACCAAACAAGTTTTGAGGACTTCCGAAATGAAGACACCGAGGACGATAGCAGGCAAGACACTGAGAGATCGCGTGAGAAACACCAGAATAAGAGAGATATGTGAGGTGAGGATATTATAAGATGGAGCAGACAGCGAAAAAGGGACTGGCACGGTCATGTTCAAATAATGGACACCACCAGACTCCCCTATATTGCATTGCATAATCAGCCTCATAGGACTCGTCCTCGTGGAAGACCTCCTAAAATATGGAAGGACAGCTGAGAATCTACCTCACAGGAAGAGCAACACTCTGCAGAACAAACCACATAGGTCTACAATAAGGAAGAAGAAGAAGTCATGTAATTAAAAAAAATTAACCACTTATAATAATGTACATCCAGAATAATTCAGTGGAGGCCTTGGACAGAAAAGGAGTGTCGGGAGACCACATAAAAGATGGACTGACGATATTGCTCGAATAGCTGGAACGACCTGGATGCGGAAGGGACAGGACAGGGACGAGTGGAAAAAAATGGAAGAGGCCTATATCCAGCAGTGAAGGGAAGAAGGCTGAAGAAGAAGAAAAATAATGTTTATGATTTAAATAACAATTGTTCTTGTATTCTTAGGTCAATGAATTCTTCATTGACGATTAAACGGGTGATTTAAATGATTAAATGTTTGAATTGTCCATTTTGGTAAATTGATAGATTATTTGAATTGGAATCTATTTCGTAATCCTTTGATATCGTCAGCTTATTCATGTACTTTTTTTCTTTTTCATATGTAGCACTCACTTTGTGGTAAGACATTTTTATTTAAAAAAATATATAGACAAGTTGCATCAAGATAATATAATAACGGTTTTATATTGCCCTGATGAAGCTTGGGTACAGAAACTGAAACTGAAAAGGGTTTTATTTTATTTTATATAAAATATTTATTAATATGTTCATTTAAAAAAATCTAAACATTATTTATTCTCTCTACGAGTCTTTAAAGAACATTTAAATCATATATTTTGTACACACAGTTTTCGTTCGCACTACATTCACGAATATTAATTTGCATTAAGCAATGTAACAAATAAACATTTATCATACATTCTATTAAAATATTTTTCTATTAATATATATTATCATCGCAAATATTCTAGTGTTATCTCTCTTTTGTCAGTTTCATGCTTTATCTCTATACATAAGGGCAGCTTTTAAAAAGCGCAGTTGTAGTTGCGCAACAGGCTCAAAGTTAGCCCAGATTTATTTTGGAAATTTCCAACCCCTAAAATGTGTTTATTCCAATATTTCGTCAGCCGGAGAATACAAAGTGAGGATTGACGGGAAATGCGCCTATCCCGCGGGGATGCGGGGGCGGGCCGTTCGGGACGGGGGCATCACACGCTTCAATCAACCTTCATAACGGATAAACGGATCGGAGGAAGGTGTCAAACTAGCGCAGGGGTGCTCAAGTAGAGGGATGAAATTTATTTTTACCGCTCTAAAAACTGCATGTTGTCTGTTAAAAATACTTTTAAAGATAAACCATTTTTAAATATAAAAAAATATATCTCATGGTAAACGTATTTTATAAACCATTGTCATCCATGCTTTCTATGTGTCAAAACCAACGCAGTGATCCTTTCATAATTTTGTACATGAATCTTTCTTCTTTTTTTTCCTTGTATACAACAGGTCGTTTGAACCCAATTAATGGATACAATTTATTTTAGCTACTATATTGATTCTTATGACATGTGATAGGTAGCCAATCTATCGCCATTTCATTGTCACGAGAATTCTACACCAGACCAAAGATAGTGTGACAATTACACTGCCATCGCCGGGAATCGAACCCGGGACCTTCGGTATGGAAGCCAGAGCTCTAACCACTCTGTCACGAAGGTCGTTCTTCTGTTAATGATGTGAATGGAGTACGGAGTCGAGGAAGACCGAAAACAAGGCATGACCAAATAAATCAAGTTTTATAGGTCGGCCATGCTAGAAATCATAAGAATCGACGTGCGTGTATGACTCGCTGTAACAAGAGAGGTATGTCAGGACAAAGTGGTGTGTCGACCCATTCTCTCTGTCAACTTTTTCGGGAAACGTATTTTCACGAAACTTAATTTTGCTGTTCAAATACAGATTTCGGATGGTTCTCATCGTTTTTACTTACATTGTTGAACATGTGGCTCCCGCATACTTCTCCACATACACTAATTCTGCTCCATCTACATCCAGTCACCAGAATTTTTTCTTATATTGTCAGATTATCGTGTGGGGGGTCTCCCCCTGTTTCTTCTATCTTCACGAGGTCTCCATTTCACTACCCTTCAAGTCCATCTTTGGTCACCCAGTCTGGCAACATGTCTCATCCTATAAACGCGAAAAATAGATTAGAAACAAATATTTATATGAACAGTAAAACAAAATGTTGCAAAAATCAAAGTTTTCTAATATTACTTTCATATGAAGCATTTAATTTGTGGAGAAACATTATTAAAAATAATTAAAGAAACACTTTAAAATTTTGTTATTAAACCACCCTTGACAACTATTTTGATGTCCACTTTAACACACTTCTTTCCTATCAATAGTAAAAAAATATTTCTGTTACTCTGACTCTGACTCCCCGAAAGGGCAGGCAGAAAGAATGGACTATTGCACTTTAACCGATGCGGCACTCCATCCTTCTCTTTTCGCCCCGCGGGAGACGCGGTGTGATGGGTTGCGAAACTCATCGCCATCAATAGGCATCACTCGCGGACAATTCGATCGTCCAACATCCACAAAATAAATCGAAAACAAATAATATAAAATACAATGATACAAAAAAATAACCAAATAAAAATAATTTAACACATATTGTTCTTTTTAGATGGTGCACTTATTGTCTATTTAATTTATGTCCCAAGTATCCACCTTTTTTTAATTAGCTGTAATTAGGCACTTAAAACAAACCAACACCAGTAAGAACTTAAAAATAATATTGAATAAATTATTCAAATTGTCATTGGAACAAATGAAATATTTATTTTTACACCTTATAAAATTCTTTATATAAACGAAAAAACTTGTTTAATTTTAACATCAAAACAGTACAAACGTATTACGTGTCACAATTAACTATTATAAAGTACGGAAAAAATCAAATTGACCTAATTGACGATTAAAACCAAAACATAAAAATGTTTTTGGACCATTTTTATAATGATAATGATTAATTGGATCTCAATAGAGACGAAGATGCAAATTGGAAACAGAATATGGTGATCGAGGTGTTTACAGGACTTATGACCTGTCATTGGTTGGGTTAAGCGCACGCTTTATGTAATACAACATTCCCCATTCCAACCTTCTTACGACCACCATGTCTGACAAATTTTTGGAAGTTGTATACGATGTTAATATGTAACACAAAACTTCACATATTAGTTTCAATGTACACACTAGCGTCATCTACGAAGATTGGATTTAAGCATTAAGCAGAAGATCTTTTTATTAACGCAATGTGAAAGGCTACCGCCATTAGCGTATTTCTAGATATCGCCTGGAGATGTCACTCCAATTTATATGCCATTTTTTAACTTGGACCACTTGGTCATTTTTATAATATTTATTGAAATTTTAGAGAAATATGATTTTGAATATACTTTCGAAAAAGAATATACTTTTAGCAAGTTCATAAATCAACTCAATTACTAAAATGTGAATATACTTAACATATTTCGTTAATTAGTATTAATAAGACGTAGGATACATTACGATCTAACGACGGTATTTCCTATGTTACATTCTATGTTAGTTAACTAGTAAGAATTTGAAAACAATTTCTCTTTATTATCTTTATAAGTTGGAGAACTATTTGTGGTCAATGTAACTAAAAGGACATTTGTAACACAGGCAATCTTGGCAATATACGTATAGAAATTCAAATTACAAAATTTTATTTGAATAATCAATAACAATTAACTTTCATAAAAGCTTGCATACTTTTGATGGTTAATACATAATATAAATTATCATCTCCAATAAATCTTGGAAAACAGTTTTTCTAAAAACGAATTAACTGTTTGAAAGAAATATAATCAATATTATTTATTGCTTCTTGAACAATGACGTAAAGCTCCATATTAACCGTCGCGTTGCCATGTGGTCAATTGAGTTTCCACTGCCAATTTAAAGTTGATTTTCTTAAAACCTATGGACCCTAATATTATAAAAAAATTGTAATCCTCCATTGAAGTGTTCTCAATATTTCGTAATAAAAAAAAAAGCAAAAATTACTTCCTTCATCCCAAAAAAAAATATTTTCTAAGACTGCCCTCACCTTCATTCGTGTTAAGGTAGAATTTGTTTTGCTAATATTTACAACTTTATCAAAAGTGACAAATACTTACTCGCTGTTTTGAACGTATTATAAATTATATGTTTGGCCTTTTCTCATAGGTACGTAATAATACCGACTGTGGACGGAAACGCAGCACGCAACTTAATAATATCAGAACTGTGAAAATATCAACACTTTACCAAAAGGGACAAATATTAATACGTACTCGTTGTCTTGAACGTACTATACATTTTGCCTAGGTGCCTTTATCATACGCAAAATCTCGTAAAGTCTCGGCAAGACAAGTTTATACTTGGTGTCAGTTGCTCGTATGCTGTGACGCATTCCATATCAGAAATCGCATGGTTCCAGAAAAAAATTAATAATGATATGTTTTTCAAACAATCCATGTATGTTATAGATATCGATCTATTTCTAATGAAATTCCCTACAAGATGACATAAATTAAATTTTGATTCATCGAGTCATATGCTTGATATTTAGATAAAGTTAGCGGTAAACTGAATTGACCACATGGGAGCGAGCGTTTTGTTTTGAACACGGTACGTTAAGGGTTAAATAATTAATACGAATGAACACGTCAGTTTTTTATAAGTTTTATTACATTTTATGGGAATGACATGTTTCTCCCTTCTAAGGCATTATCAAATGTCACATTTGATAATGCATAAGAAGGGGGAAACATGTCATTTCTATAAAACACGATGAAACTTCTAGAAAACTGTCGTTTTCATTCGTATTAATTAAAAATCAATTGTGATATTTTAAAAATGTTTTTATTTAAACAGTTAATAATATTGAAATATCAAAGTGTTTCAACCAAAACAATGGAATACCTAACAAAAACTAATTGCTTCTATGCTCTCAAGTTTATAAATCTTCATTTAAAAAAAAAATGTAACCGTTAATTTTGATTGATTAGTTTATGAAACTCTATGGGGAGTAAACTGGGAAAATTTCAAATAGGAAAAAAAGGCGGGAAGTTGTAAATATGTTTTTATTATTATTATTATTATAATTTTGTTGAATCGCTCTTTACATCATGACAGCATGTGCCAAATCGATGTAAAGGGTATTAAAGCTATCATAGTGATTTTCGTGATAGGTAGCTAATGTATCGCCACGAAGGTCGTATTAATATCTTATCTTATCGGAAACATATAACAGCTTATTATGATTTTAAAATGAACGTCACAAAGACATTATAATATTATTTATATTTACACGCATTCTCAAATATTCAAATACCCCTGCTTTTCCGGAGTGACGAGCCTGCTTTTCATACGCCAATCTCATTCGCACCTTTCGCTCGATATTACTCGTACATGACAGTTACCTCTCCTGCGTCTATCCCAAATTTAATCTTTAAAGTTCAATGTGCCCAATTAGATGTTGGCAGCTGAATTGAAATGCCAGTGAAACTCCTGCCACATAGATTCATAAATATACTATTTAACATAATTTTTGTTTATATAATAAACATCACAGATTTTTTTAAAACAAATATAATAATATTCATTAAGAATTAATTGTATCTATAACATAATGATAATCAGATTCCTCCTTTTACTCCTTTCTCCTTAAATACTTTGTCTACATTTAATCTACCAAGCTCCCATTCCCAATCAAATATAAATTATTGGTTAATCATTTCTATATTAATTATGTTTTTTTCTAAATTACGATTTTATGTTTTTTATAATATCATCATGTCGCACGCTTAATAGAACACTGGCTTAACTAAAAAAAGCAAGTTTTGCTCAATCTGAAATGAGTCGGTGTTTTAACAAAAACAGTCGAAAAACACGTACGAATAGCGTTAACATTGTGAACGATTATCGTACTACTAATGTATAACGTTAACATTGAGAAAAATAGATAGGTAGCGTTAACACAAGCCTCTGTCTAATGTTAACTCAATTGTGATCTAAACCATAATCGGTCAGTTTACTATTAAGCGTGCAATGTATTATTTTGCTTAATATTATTTATTAGTTCTTTCTGATAAAAAAATAAAAATATAGGCACTTATAACAAATAGCCCAGGTTAATTTTTAAATTAAAATTATTATATCGAATTTCATATGCTTTTTTTGTATTAGTATTTCTTTGTTTAGTTTTTATTATATTTTTACACTTGAAGATGGAGGGTATCCTCCGAAACATGTCGTGTTTTTTAATATTTTGTGGATTTAACAAAGTTTTTTTTTCAATTTTCTAAGTATATTACTATGGAATTCCAGAGTGTTAATGCCTTAGTGTTCAATAAGTTAGATAACAATTTTTATATGATTTTATTTTATTTATTTAAAAAAATAATGATTGTGATGCGAGTACATAAACAGAGATTTATGATTTAACAGTTGATATATTACATTATATTATACACGGTTAAGAATTGACACTTGTTTACAATCGTTTCCGGTTGGGACGGCACCCGCCACTGTTGTGCTGCTGCGCTCCGATTTCTGACTATTTTCATCTGATTTTTTTAGACATGTATTTACGCGATTTCACGAAGTTCTTTATTGAAATGATTTTGTTTCGTTTCGACAAATGTCGAAGGGTTCATTGTCTGTGGTCTCGTGGAAGCCATATATGTTCTATGGCCATATGCAGTTTACGGAATCCATAGATTGCTTGACCGACTTTTCGCAACTGTTATTTTAAGTTATCGATATGGGGTAATAATAAAAACGATTCTGTGTTGATACCGGGAAAATCTCCGGCTTCTTCAAGAACGATAGAAGATGTGCTCGGGCCATTTCAGCAGAGGAAATTATTGCCTTGGTCCTTGCCCTTAACGTCGATCGGGTCCTCGCTGCCTAACCTATCTGTGGCAACGGCTGCTGCACTTCCTTCGTACCTTTAATAGGTGATAAAGAAGAAGAACAAGACCCTGGATTCCTCGGTGGGTGGAAAACTGCTTGTCGTCATTCCAGTCAAGCATACCAGTAGCAAAAAGATAGCCACAAATACATCCAAAGTATTTGGTAATGCAAACTCAAGGTGGAAGATGTTACCATAATAATACACTAGAAAGTATGCGAAAGATTTCTAGCAAAATGTGATTGAATTATACGATGTTAATGCTTTAAGCCCATAAGGATTTAAAACAAAAATTCATATTACTATTATTTTTTTTTCTATATTCATTTTCTAACAGAGTATGATAAAAACGTACAGTATGCGAATAATTAATACCATTGAAAAGGTATTTTTTTAAAGAAGTTTTATTATACTTAATGGGATTGACTTAGCATGGCAAAACATGTATCATTCCTATAAAATATATCTAAAAAACAGAAGCTTTTATTCGAATTTATTATTTAATGTGGAGTCCAAGAAGGAATCATTGTTCAAGAAACAATAAATATAGGAGTAATTTATTATTAGACCTTAAGAAAATTGGATTGGTTCGATGGGTAATCAAAAGGAGACGGAATAAGAGATTAACATTTGAGGTGATTCTATTAGCGAATAGGGCTCAGTTCCAGGATACGGCCATAACTCAGCTGAAATCCCAGCTAGGCTAACAAAATTAGATTCAATATCAAGGAGTATCTCCATATCGACGCTGTAAGTGTATAAGGCACCCCCGCCATTATAATCTGTCCTCCGGGTCTTGAACGACCAATAAAAATGAATAACTGCGCACGAAATAGTCGGGCCAGTT
This sequence comes from Lepidostoma basale, assembly GCA_022606425.2. Lineage (NCBI taxonomy): Eukaryota > Metazoa > Arthropoda > Insecta > Trichoptera > Lepidostomatidae > Lepidostoma > Lepidostoma basale. The sequence goes on along the minus strand of JAHDVF020001545.1, from coordinate 213,374 downwards.
ATGTGGGCCATAAGAATTAATTTAATAAATTTCTCCCAGACTTTAGGGGGCGCCAGGATGAGGATTTCAAGGGAGGTTCCGTGTCGTGTCTTGGTTCAGTGCCAACTCTTTGTACGTACCTCGGGAGGCGACGCTGGAAATTTAAGGCCATAAAAAATGGACCAGAGTCATTTGGCCAGGTACGTGTTATCTGAATATTAAAAACAGCCACCGGATGTACAGCTCAGGAATGTTCGTTTCGTATGATTTATTCATGAAAAACGTCTACAATTAAAAAAAGCATGTTTCGTTACGTTATTCCGTTTCATAGTTTAGTTGAAGGGTTCGTACAACGTGTTAAGTTCTCGCGACAGTTTCTAATTAATATTAATAATGGGTCGTTGAATTCGTAGAAGATAAATACTCAACTTCCTTGTATTTGAAGTGGAGAGATCGTTAGGAGAACATTAACATATTTATGATTTTTTCTTTGAATGTCAATTTATATTTATTGTTTCTTGAACAATGATGTAAAACTCCATATTAAATAATTAATATGAATGAAAACGTCAGTTTTCTAGAAGTTTTATTATATTTTATGGGAATGACAGGTTTCGTCCTTCTAAGGCATTATTAAACATTTAATAATGCCTTAGAAGGGCGAAACATGTCATTCCCATAAAATGTAATAAAACTTATAGAAAACTGACGTTTTCATTCGTATTGAATAGTCGATTTATATATTATATTTTATCAATTTAAATCGTAGGTGTAAAAACAAAAAAAGTCAAAATAAAGCATTCAAATATAATCTGTCGTACCTAATTAATACGAATGAAAACGTCTGTTTTCTAGAAGCTATTTTATGTGAATGGCATGTTTCGCATATCTTAGGCATAATACCTTAGATAGGAGAAACCTGCCATTCTCATAAAACATAATAAATATTCCGCTATCATACGTTTTCATTCGTATTAATTATTTAATATGGAGTTTTACATCATTGTTCAAGAAACATTATATTATTATCGTATTACTTGAAGATGTTTCGACGTCTATTACATTATGATCTATTATAAAATTCCTTCTTAATTCGCGATAACTTTATGTTGTGGATTAACGTATAATTAACTATTGATAAATTAATATTGTTAGAATTAAACAATTTTAATACGTTGTATAAAACCACTTTATTTTGAGTCAGGAGCGCCAACCGGTTTCACTCTGTAACGAGCTTCGTCAGGAATATACACAAACAGTTTGTGTATAGCCCTGTGGAAGCTCGTTACAGAGTGAAACCGGTTGGCGCTCCTGACTCAAAATAAAGTGGTTTTATACAACGTATTAAAATTGTTTAATTCTAATTTTAAATATGTCAAACCAGCAAGTAATAGCTTCTTTCCAAAGTTCAAAATTAATATTGTATTTTCATAAAAGTTTTTTTGCGCTTATAAACAAAAAAAGTAACCTTGTAAACTGGATTTCAAATATATATTATATAATATTTCATTATTATTTATTCATATTATATGGATTTCAAGTATATATTATTAACAATCCAAAAAATGTTTATTTAAAGTGTACATAAGTGGTATGTATTTGAAAAGTTATTAAAATATTTCAAATTATTTCAGAAATTTTTGTATGAATTCAATAGTTTATAAGAAAGGAGAGTTGACTTTGGAGTTTTTTAAAACTTGTCTGGTAAAGCATTAATTATCCATACACATTATTATTGTTAAGTTTTTCTGCTTAATGTTTACATCTAATCATAATAGATGGCTCTACTGTAGATTGAACTAAAATATGTGAAGTGTTTCTCAACATAGACGCACATATACATCTTTCAAAAATTTGTCAGGCGTGGTGGTCGTAAGAAGGGCGGAATGGGGAATGTTGTGTTACATAAAGCGATCGCTTAACCCAACCAATGATAGGTCATAAGTCCTGTAAACGCCTCGACCACCATATTCTGTTTCCAAAACAATTCACGTCTTCGTCTCTATTGAGATACAATTAATCCTTAAATGATTAACCCAGTATTTGTCTACAAGTATTTTTTATACATTCAAAAACAAAACATTAATTATCCGTTAAAGATTACGCACTCGTCATAAACAGTGTCACTTTTTAGGTTTTACTCAAACATCGTCCTACCACACATTCAGAAGAGAATATTAATTATTTAATCATCTCGAGAACCATCCATGTCAACTGCGAATACTTGTTAGACTAGGAGCTTTGAGAAAAAATAAGAAAATCCCAGTGTAGTTAATACATTCTCTTCCCTTTAATAAGGAAATAGCTATTCGCGTACGCTGCGAACATATCTATTTACAAAAGGAATGCGTGTAAGTATAAACATATTGGAATATTCTCATAAGTAAGACTCCTTTGCAAATTCTTCGTAGCCGCGGGGTCTGTTCTGTTCTGTTTGTTTACTTATACTCTACATGTGTGAGTGTGTCACTTTCAGTGGCGCCGTGTGGGATCATGATAATTCAAAGATTTTTTAAATATACGATGGCCGTGTATAGTGGTGTTCTTATACAGACATTCATGAAACTCTGTAACTGACGAAACAAGAAGTTCTGTTTATTCTGTTGTTTTATCACAACACTTTATTTTTTTAATTGCAGAAATATTTCGGTCGGTATTCGGTCCTTCTTCAATGCAGTAATTTCAATAATAAAAATAAGTGAAATTTGTGCATGAAAAATGAGCGAATAAATACTGAAACATTGCAATTAAAAAATAAAGTATTGTGAAAATCCAAAGTATGTCTCTATTTATCCAAATAAAACATCTTATTTCGTCAGTTCCAATGTTTCAGGCAGGTCTGTACACCATCATACACAGCCATCCACAAAACAAAGTCTACGATATGGATACATGGACATTGACAAAAGCTGGACTATGTCTTTGAAATATGGTTGTTTCGTAGAATATTGAATATAGAGTTATTGTGTCAGAAAAATCTTTTTCTGAAAAAAAAAAAAAATTAAATTTTTATTTGTAATATTCTTACCTGAATTTAATATATAATAATTTATCCAAATTTCACATCTTTTTAAAATGGTAAAATCAGTTTTCTTTTTAACAATCTAATTAATTTTAAATTGACCAATGATGTATAAATATATTTATTAATATTTAAAATTGATATAATAGTTCATTTCCAAAAAAAAATGCATATTTTATTGGGTTGACATATTTTTCCTTCTTAGGGTATTGTCATGTAGTGACAATATACAATACGTATGATAATACATAAGCAAAGAAGAAGAGGTCTCTCCTATAAAACATTTCATTACTTCGGTATAAATTAAGTTTTCATCAATATTAAATATCAAACAATTTTCCCTACAAACATAATCATAAGCAGAATCGCATTTGATTTGAAACATTGTTCAAATTTTTAGGTAAACTCAAAATTAAGTATTTATTTGAATAACTTTTAGAAAACATTGTATTTTTACAACGCTTTTGACAAACATGTTTCGGGATACACACGCCCTTCCTCAATGCATAAATTATTATAAAGAACGAAATGATTATAAACCACCAAATAAACTTAACTTCAAGTCCAATATTTGATTTGTTTTTACTGTCCCATAATTGTAAATGAATAACATATAACCCTACCCCCTTTTTTGTTTTTTCATTTAGTATCTAAGTAACGATTTTGTTTCCTTAGACTGTTAAAATTTATACACTAAGGAAGGCCATCTGTGTTCTGAAGCATGTTTTGTGAAAAGTCCAAATAAATGTTATGGAAATACAATGTTTCTAAAAAAATATTCAAATGTGAATCCACAGAATAAAGTGATGGCGAATATAGAAGAAGTAAAGTGCTATGATATTAACAATATTTGACAAAACAAAGGCAAAGCACTTATCTCCAATAAAATGTAGTTTAGTTTCTATTGAATGTATGTTTTTCTCAATAATAAATACTTACTTCTTCTAAAAAACTGGCAAAAGAAGGATGAAAGTAGAATAAATGCCGTAGAAATGAGATCTCTTAGACGGATACTCTGTGTATGATAGAGTGTCGAATGAAAATATAAGAAGTGAATGCGGTGCGAATGATGGTGTCATGAACAGAATAATGAAAGCATCATTAAGATGGTTTGGACATATGAAAAGAATGAATGAAGAAAGAATGGTAAAAAAATTATATGTTAATGATGTAAATGGAACCATAAATAGAGGAAGACCGAGGAAAACGTGGCACGATCAAATAAATTAAATATTGAATGTCGGCCATGTGAGGAGTCAGAGAAATCGACGCGCGTGCACGACACGATGTATGAATGTTGAGGAAGCGAGAGAAATATGTCAGGGAAGAAAAGTGTGGCAGTCCATTCTTTCTGCCTACCCCTTCGGGGAGACGGCGTGATGGTTAGTTAGTTAATATTAATGAAAGCAAAAAAGGCCATTCACAATGAAGTTCTGGTTCCAAACCTTTTGTACGGAAGCAAAGCATGCAACGGGGAAAAGAAGGTTACGAGCAGAGATAGAGATGAGATTCTTTAGACGTATGTACTGTATAATGATGGATAATAGAATTCTAAATTCTGATAACAGGAAGGAATAAAGAGCGGAAAAAAATATTACGAACAAAATTATGAAAGGATCCTTGGTATGGATATTCTAATGCATGGATGAATAAAGAATGATTGAGATAGTTTATATTCATGATAAAATTAATCAAATTTTAAAGATTAGACATGTTAGAAGACGGTAGAATCGATGTACGTGTATGACTCGCTATACGTATGTGGAGGAAGCTAGAGAGGAGTGTAAGGATAGAGAAGTGTCGTGTTCCATTCTATCTACCTAGCCTTTTGGGGAAACGGTGTGATGGTTTTATATCTTCTTCTTTCTTCTTCCTCTTTTAATAGATCTGTGGATCTGTTTCTATGACGTCGAGGTCTCTTGGCACACAGAACTCCAACTGTCTCGCCATCTCTTCGCAGGTCTTCCGGGTTGGCGAGTTCCCATTGGCACGTTGTTTATCGTCGCTCATTCGTTCCACGTGGTCACGCCAGAAGCGTCACCTTTTCCTGCTCCATCTGACAATATCTTCGGTATTGTAGGTCTCAAGTATTACTGTGTTTCTGATTCTGTCCCTCAGTGTTTTGCCCAGAATAGCGCGGAGTGTCTTCATTTCGGCGGTTCGTAATAGTGCTTTGGTTCTATTTGTGTCAGCCTTCGATTCTATACCATAAGTCATTATGGGTCTTATATATGTTGTTTATTATGTATGTTGTAGAAATATTAATAACTATTATAGTAACTTCCAGCAGGGATCATATTTTTTTAAACCAATAAAGGAAAAAAATAAAATCTGAATAAGTGTTTTTTTAACGAGATTTTGACTAACCGTTCAATTTCAAAGAGAAAAATATATTTAATGTAAGTGATTTTTATATTACCGAATAAATAACGTTGAATGATTCCTAACTGACCTTGGGTAAGATTTTTTTGTGAATAATTGTGAAAGAAGAAAGAAAAGTAGGCAAATACAGTAAAAAATGAATTATAAATTAGGTGCTGTATTTAAATCAGGACGAATTAGCCAATATTAGTCACAATCGATTGCCAATGTCCTTGCGGATATTTTTACTGTGCGTAATTTATTGGCCGGTCCTGTCAGGACACTTGAGTAGGTAAGGGGTGTAGGTTTGTCCCGGGGGTAGGCGGTGGTTCTCGGGGGGCGGTAGAGGGTCCACGGGTCCCGGCTACCCCTTCTCAAGGGAGCGTGAGACAGGGGTGAAGTTTTCACAGATTGATGAGCAATAAATCTAAATTAATTATAGCAGTAGGAACCAACGTATATTATTCGTATATAAATCGTTTTCCCTAACAAGTTGTATTGTTGTGTTTATGATTTAATTAAACAGTTCAGAATATATTAATTTGTTTGTAAGCGTTTCCCAGTAGCAAATTTAAACTTGAATAATACATTGGATAAAGGAATTATTTATAGGTTTTAAGAAATTCTACGAACGAAAAGGCTTTGTACCACAGCTTTGTTAAGTTCGTAAATAAATGTTATTTGAATCAATGTACTTGGCTTTAATTTATTTTATGGGAGTGACATATTTCACCTTGGTACGGAATTATACAATTAAACATGTCACTTCTGTGAAATATGATAAAACCTTATAGGAATGAACAAATCTTTTTCCAGAAGTTTTATTATAACTAGTTGCCCAAATATTTACGGAAATAAATCAAATTGTATGTAAAGTTTCAAGTTTTGTTCGTTTCTAACATTCGCACCGTATTCACTTCTAATGTGGTGCGAATGAAAGTGTTATGAACAAAATAATGAAAAACTAACCAACTAACTAACCATCACGCCGTCTCTCTGAAAGGGTAAGCAGAAAGAATGGACTGCCACACTTTTCTTTCCTGCATATTTCTCTCTCTTCCTCAACATTCATACATCGTGTCATGCACGCACGTCGATTTCTCTAACTCCTCGCGTGGCTGACATTCAATTTTTGATTTATTTGATTGTGCCACGTTTTCCTCGGTCTTCCTCTATTTCTAGTTCCATATGATTTTTTTACCATTCTTTCTTCATTCATTCTTTCCATATGTCCAAACCATCTTAATGATCCTTTCATTATTTTGTTCATAACACCATCATTCGCACCGCATTCACTTCTTATATTTTCATTCGACACTATCATACACAGAGTATCCACACATTCGTCTAATAGATCTCATCAAAATAATGAAAGGGTCGTTAAAATGGTTTGGACAGATGGAAAGAATAAGTGAAGACAGAACGGTAAAGAAGGTATGTAAACGACGTGAATGGAGTCAGAAATAGAATAAGGCTGAGGAAAAGGTGGAACGATCAAATCATACAAATATTCAATATTGGTCACGTGAGGTCTCGTTTAAATCAGCGTGCGTGCATGACAAGATGTATGAATATATAGGAATCGAGAGAAGTATATCAGGATAAAACAGTGTGGCGGTTTATTCTTTCTCCCTACCTCTCTAGTCTAACATCTTTCGCTGATTCTTGAGATACCACTTGAGAATTTAATATTCAGTTTTCTGTTGTTTTCACACGATGAAGGTATAAAATCTTTAAAACATGTCAAGAAAACTCTATCATGACATTTTATGTGAATTTAAAAAGTGTTTTAATTCACAAAAAAATGTCATGATGGAATTCCACAGTGTTAATTAATTAAATATCGTCAAAATATAATAATAAATGTCGTGTTTTAGTCTCTGGTATGATTTGTGTACCACATTTGTCATCTCAATTAGTAATAATATTGTCAAAATCGGTTCAATAAAATCATATACGAGAATATCGATTAAAAATATACAGAATGTTTCAATTTGAAACACTAATATTACGTATCACAATTTATTTAAATGAATTTGTCACGACAGCTGTTTCGCCAAACGATATTGGTATCATGGGGTGTTGCAGACAATTTTTGGTGATAAGTTGTTAGTGACACCTGATGATTCCAACATAGGTTGGCGAAACAGCTATCGCGATAAACTCAAGTAAAAAAATTGTGATACGTAATAAATTTTTTTCGAATTTAAACATTTATTAAGGTTGAAGAATTATAGTGTTTAAGCCAAAACAATGTATTATCTTAAAAATATAATTATGATAGTCCATTCTTTTGGCCGAAACACTGTGATACTTCAACATTATTAACTGTTAAAATTTGAACGCTGCTATGGTATGCCAATTTTTTATTTTTAGTGACAGCTATTTCGCCAACCGATGTTGCCTATTATTGTAACACCTGATGATGCATGCAGCATCGGTCGGCAAAACAGCTGTCGCGATAAATAAAAAAATTGTTATACCATAAGAGAGTTTCAATTTTAACATTTGAAAATATATGTTAATTAATTTCTATCATGTCGTGTATGGTATGTAAAAATATCAGATTATAATATAATATAATCATTACCCATGAGTGGGTAATATTGACCGGTGCGTTTGGCACGGCGCGCAGCTCTTGGGTCCAGACCCCCGTCTCCGCTTTGGACACTTTTGGATACTTTTCGACACTTTTTGTTCCTCCCGACAAGGCCGCAGATACAGTGCTGCGTGGCAGATTTACCGCTCCTTTGTCTATGGGCAAAATCGGCGCCATTTTTTGTGGCTCTTTCGATTCATAAATAATTTCGCACGCGGGAAAGCACTTAATAATGGCGGGAACGGTCGCGGCCATGTTGCGTTTCCCGCTTTTATTTCTGTTTTCTGCTGCAAACAGAGGAGTCTTTGAGGTGTGATTTTGTGTGTGCGTAAGGGGTGTGGTTCAAATAGCAAGAGCTCAGCAAACAAGAGGTTTCGTGTTACACAGGACTACTTAACTTTACATTCATATTACGTAAACCCATCGCGACCCTACGTATATTTTGTTGAGCCTCCCTCGAGAGTTGTACTACACGCTCTGAGTCAGCGAATGATTTCCACATTCCACACATTCATGGACCATTATTAGTTTTTACACATTTGTTAGCCATTTCAATTCCTCATTACGAGGCTCAGAATACTCAGAATATTCTCTCTTAAAATATAATAAATTTTCGAGAAAATATACCTTTTTAACAAAATTATTTATTTAATATGGAGTTTTAGATAAACGCTCAAACACAGTACAATTATAGTATTTACCATCAACCAATTACAGTATTTACCACCAAAACATTTACTTTACGTATAAAATCAATTCACTCGTTTATATTAAAAAATGAGAATTATTTATTAAATTTTCGTATGAACCATTCAGTTTGTGGTTATACATTGTTAACTAATAGATATAAAATCTTCATCAGGGTAATATAATATTGCGTTTATGAAGCTTGGGTAAAAGCGAAACTAGTTGGCATCAGTTATAATAATCATCTTCTTCTTTTTTCAATGCCGTGTCAGGTCCCTTCAAAGTTGGCGATCACTGCAGCAAAGGCATCTCTATCCTGCGCCACTTGGAACAGGTTTTGAACTCTTGTTATTCCTGTCCACTTTTTGATGTTCCATAGCCAGGACAGCTGCCTTCTACCAACTCCCCGAAGTCCCTCCAATTTACCTATTAATACCAATCGAAGGAGGTGGTATTTTTCTCCCCATAGCATATGACCCAAATATGAGACTTTTCTAATTTTCACAATCGCCAACAGCTCTCTATTGGCTCTGGCTCTCTGCAGTACGTCTGAATTACTGACCCTATCGGTCCACGGTATACGGAGGAATCTGCGGTATATCCACACCTCGAACGCTTCCAACCGGTTCATTACATTCACTTTCAGGTTCCAGGTTTTGCAGCCATATAGTAGAACAGACCATATATAAGATTTAATCATTCTTTGTCGGAGTTTCAAGTTAAGATTATCGTTGCAATAATAACCATGTCGTGGTTAAATACAAAATGTTTTATTATTTTATATCTATAGGTTTAACTATAATTAGATTAGAGATAACAAAAAAACAATCAAATTTGTTGTTATAACATCAAAATACTAATACATACTATTTAAAAAATATTCGCAAACATTTGATTAGAAAGCTTTTCAAGACTTAATTATTTTGCTAGTTTTAAGATGTTATTCAAAGAATCTGCAAACAATTAATTGTTCAAACTTTCACGTAAGACTAGGACTAATGAATTTGATAACAGCTATTGTATAAAAAATGTTTCCAGGAGTAAATTAAAAAATAAAGAACCTCTTTAGTCAGATGCTTAAATACAAAATGAGGAAGAGGGAGAAAAAAGTTTTAACATTCTAACGAGGTCGATTGAAATTTGAATTAGCAACTTTGTTGTTGGATAGGCAGGTAGCCACTTGATATTGATAAACAATATTTAAATTTTTTGAAAATTAATGATATCTTGTGATTCTAATCTGTGAGTCCGGATCGTCCAGCTAAAAACATGTGCAGAGCCATCTAAAATAATATTATGTATTATATTATTTAACTAACTAACCATCACACCGTTTACCGAAGGGGTAGGCAGAAAGAATGCAAAAACATTCTCAACATTCTCACGCGCGTCGATTTCTCTGACTCCTCACGTGGCCGACATTCAATATTTGATTTATTTGATCGTGTCACGTTTTCCTCGGTCTTCCTCTATTTCTGGTTTCATTTACATCGTAAACATATATTTTTTTTACCATTCTTTCTTCTTCATTCTTTCCAAATGTTCTTTCATTATTTTGTTCATAACACCACCGTTCGCACTGCATTCACTTCTTTTTTTTTATTCGACACTCTATCATGCACTGAGTATCCACACAAAAATATATCCACACATTATATTATTTTTGTTTTGTTATTTTATTTTATGTCATTGTATTTTATATTATTGTTTAAGATTTATTTTTGTTTAAGATTTATTTTGTGGACGTTGGACGATCGAAGTGTTCACGGGAGATGCTTATTGGTGGCGATGAGGTTCGCAACCCGCCACACCGCGTCTTCCGTGGGAGAGAAAATAGAAGGATGGAGTGCAGCATCGATCTGTCTACCCTAAGTGTGGCAGTCCATTCATTCTGTCTACCCCTTCGGTAAGACAGTGTGATGGATAATTAGTTATTTAGTTAGTTGTGATTCAAGATGAAACTGGTATTTTTTTTTATCTATTTTGGAATTGAATGTGTAGAAATCAGAATGTAAATATGTGATCGAAGATTAAGCAGATTTATGCTATGTCGTAAAATAAGTATATAACGTTCGGTGCTCCCGGAAACGAAGTAATGTCGGCCAAACGTTCCACAATGGAAAGAGATAAAGAAGAGATGAGACCATATTAAGATTTTTCTTACAAAACTAGTTTTCCATTGACACGACGAATATGAAAAATATAAAATTATTTTTAAGTTTTGTATGATGAAGATGAAGATCAGCAGCAAAGTAAGGATTTATAAGACTTGTGTGCGACCCATCATAACATATGATATCGAATGCAGGGCGGACACCACAATCACCCACAATCACCATGGAGTCCCCATGCTCATGTTAGAGAGGGTTCAGAAAAGATTTCTGAGATATCTCTACATGAGAGAGTTTGGTAGCTATCCGTGGCTTTATCCCACTGCATTCCTCTTGGGCACGCTGGGTACCAATAGTCTGCAGATAAGAAGAGATGGGTGCACATTTACCCATTTCTTCAGACTTATCTGGGGATTCTTTGAAAACTCCGTTATCTTGGAGGCTATCCATATTTATGTTCCAGATCTTCGACAGCGTCAGAAATGCAAAATCATATCCCGAAATCAATTTCCTATGTCGGGCCCTCCCCATGTAAGAAGAAGAAGAAAAAATTCTATAAAATCATTAATTTTAAGAAAGCACTGGGAACACGTCCAGATACTACGTATTTGATTATTTTCGTTCCGTCGAATAATACGCCTTAGCAATTTCTCTCAACTCCTAGAAATACGCGCCATCCTTTCAATGTATTTTTGTTGTGTTGGTTTGGCATAAACGTATTCCGACCGAATTTAAAATGGAATTACTTAAAGAAAACTCCCCGGTAAGCAATCGGGAAAAATCGATCCGCGGAAAAATTACTTTTGAATAAATCTTGTAAACAGAGATTCGGCGTTTATCCAAATCCTGTTTCCGTTGGAAGAAATTCAGGTAACGGTACAAATATGCTTCGGTGGTGGAGCGAGCTATTACAAAACTCATTTCAATTTAAATAATTCTCTAGAAGGCCGGGCGGGCGGGGTTCGGAAGAAGTTTTTCTACCAATTGCCTCGGATGCCGCTCGGAAATTGCTCGCGATTTCTTTTGAGGAGTCTCATCTCTGTTAATATGGAGTGTTTTGAGTTTGAGCATTGGGATTGTGCACTGTCATCTCCTGCTATCTGCCATATTCTTTCGTGTACATTAAGGAAGGTATTATCGAAAAGCTCCTTTTAAATTGGATTTTTTAAACTTACTACTCTTGATGATTTGAATGAAGAAATAATGACAAAACAAGTATATGTTAACGACGTAAACGGAACTAGAAATAGAAGAAGACGGAAAAAAACGTGTCACGATCAAATAATAATTCTTGTAGCCACGTGAGAAGTTGGGAAATCGACGTGCGTGCATGACACAATGTATGAATATTGAGGAAGCGAGATAAGTATGTCAGGAAAGAATGGTGTGGCGATCCATTATTTCTGCCTACCCCTTCGGGGGGACTGCGTGATGGCAAGTTAGTTATTACTCTTGATAACTCGTTTTAAATTGGATTTTTTAAACTTACTACTACTCTTTATGATTTGAATGAAGAGATAATGGTAAAAAAGTATATTTAAACGATGAAAATGAAACTAGAAATAGAGGTTGACCGAGAGAAACGTGGCATGATCAAATAAATCAAATATTGAAACCACTTGAGGAGTTGGAGAAATCGACTTGTGTGCATGACACATTGTATAAATGTTGAGGTAGCGAGATAAGTATGCCAGGAAGTATGTCAGGAAGGAACAGTGTGGCGTTCCATTCCTTCTGCCTATCCCTTTATAGAGACAGTGTGATGGTTAGTTAGTGACTATTCCTGTAGAAGTTAAGGAACGTTTTTTTCAGTTGCTAGTTACGTTTTTACCCTTCTTTTCGAAACTTTGTTTATTAGAATCAAAGTATTAAAAACAAGAAAAATTATAAATAATCATTGTTTTGGCCGAAACAATTTGATACCTCTACAATATTAAACGTATTTATTGTTTCTTAACAATGATGTAAAACTCCATATTAAATAATTAATATAAATGAAAACGTCTGTCTTCTTCAGTTTTATAAAGTTTTATATGGATGGACATTTGTCGCCCTTCTAAGTCATTATCAAAAAATGTATTATGTGAAAAATGTATATGCGTAAAACTTAATAAAACTCACAGAAGACAGACGTTTTTATCTATTGTTTTTTGTTTTTGTTTTTGTTTTTATTTTTATTTATTTTTTTATTTATTTTTTATTTTGTTTATTTTTTTTCATTTTCATTTTCATTTTCATTTTTATTTTTATTTTTATATTTATTTTATTATTATTATTATTATTATTTTTATTTTTATTTTTATTTTTATTTTTATTTTTATTTTTATTTTTATTTTTATTTTTATTTTTATTTTTATTTTTATTTTTATTTTTATTTTTATTTTTATTTTTATTTCTATTTTTATTTTAATTATTATTATTTTTTTATTATTTTTTATTTTTTTTTATTAAAATTTCTTTTTATTTTTTTATTATAATACATATATTTTTAATTTTATTTATTTTTTATTTTTAGTTATTATAATTCATTTTTTATATTTTTTTATCTAGTTCATAAAACGGAGCATTTTCTACAGCGCCCTTATCTTAATTTATTTATTTAAACATTTTGAAATTATCGTGACAGCTATTTCGAAAACCAATGTTGGCATAATCGTTTGTTACAAACCACTCTTAGTGTTGTTTGTTGAACGCTGTGGAAGCAGGTTGACTCGTTTTAGGTTAAGCGAACTGAACGGAGAGCAATTACGACAGAGATAATTTATTCTTGAAATCAACGAAGTCTCATTGTCGTACTTATTATTATATGATGGTGATATTAAAATTTCATAAATAAATACATATGAAGACGTATTAAATGAAAACTAAGTACAAAATAATACAAAATGAAATAGTTTTTGATTGCATGAGTTAAAATTGTTTCCGTTATTCAATCGTTGCTTAGTTTTCCTTGATAAATAATGCACATTATAGGTAACTTCAATAACTTCTGTGTGATAATCGCCAATTAGTATTCAAAAAAAAGTTTGATTTCAAATTAATTTTAAATAAAATTAAATCAAATAAATTTATTTTCTCGGAAGATTTTACAAACCAAATTAAAAGTAAGGCCACCTATTGAGAAAAGGTAAGATATAATATACTATATAATATCATTATACAGGTATAATATACTATTTGGGTAGTGTGTTTACAAAAGATGGGCGAGAAGAATATTGAAAGAAGGGTTGGGGCAGGCAACAAAGTGAATGGTGCACTTAAAGTTGTCATCGCAAACAAAAACATATCCAAAAAAGCTAAAATGGCCGACCCTTATGTATGGAAGCAATACATGGAACTGGCAAAAGAAGGATGAAATTAGAATAAACGCAGTAGAAATGAGATCTCTTAGACGAATGTGTGGATACTCTGTGTATGATAGAGTATCGAATAAAAATATAAGAAGTGAATGCGGTGCGAATGATGGTGTTATAACAAAATAATGAAAGGATCATTAAAATGGTTTGGACACATGGAAAGAATGAATGAAGGAAGAATTGTAAAAAAATTATATGTTACCGATGTAAATGGAACTAGAAATAGAGGAAGACTGAGGAAAACGTGGCACGATGAAATAAATCAAATATTGAATGTCGGCCATGTGATGAGTCAGAGAAATCAGCGCGCGTGCATGAAACGATGTATAAATGTTGAGGAATCGAAATAAATATGTCAGGAAACAAAAGTGTGGCAGTCCATTCTTTCTGCCTACCCCTTCGGCGAGATGATGTAATGGTTAGTTAGTTAGTTATATAATACCAGGAACTAGTGAGAGATGATTCGACTTCAGGAAGATAAGATACTCTCTCAAGTTAAGAGTATTTGTCTTCTGAATGTACTTTAACTAATATGAAATACGTCGATTTCGGAGGTAATTATATTCTATAGACTAATTACTCTTCCCTCCGGCATTACAAGGGGCAATTGGTTTTTATAGCCGGCGGATAGAACAATCTATGCTGACGCTGTCGGAGATATTTGACTGGAACAAAAAGACCCACACCCTCATTTATGATAAAATAATCGTATAAATACATCATAAAAAGCGACTGCGATTGACTGTCCAAGGTAAAATTAATAAAAAACGAAGTGTCGGAAGAAGAAGAAAATACTGGTTAGAAAACCATTAAAAATGGTTCAGTAGCAGCATAACATCCCTGCTTAGAGTGTATACAGGATAGAAATAGATAGAAATAAGGATAGATATTGATGTTGTAGAAGAAGGAGAAGTGTGAGTTATTTAGTAAAAATAACATTTAAAATGTGAAAAAGATTTTTCGTATATAATAAAAAATTTAATATAACAATATGATATACTAAGGAAATTGAAATTAATTTTGTTTAAGCTACAAAATATTAAAAACATATAAAAAACACGACATGTTTCGGAGGATACCTCCATCTTAATGTGTAAAGATCTAATAAAAACTAAACAAAGAAAGACTAATACAAAAAACGCATTTAAAATTTGAACAATAATTTAAATTTAAAAATTAACCTGAGCTATTCGTTATAAGTACTAATATTTTTTTATCAGAAAGAACTAATTAATAATATTAAACAATAATAATACATGATTATAATTTAATAAAAAAAATTGTAATTTATAAAAAACATACGTTTGAAAAGACATACTTTATAATATAGAAATTAATTTCCATTTGATTGGGAATGGAAGCTTGGGAGATTAAATGTAGACAAAGTTCAGTAGCAGCACAATTTCCCAAGCTGCCATTCCCAATCAAATGCAAATTATACATTTATTAATTTCTATATAAATTATATTTTTAAATATACGCTTTTTCTAAATTACAAATTTATATATTTTTATATTCTCATCATGTATTGTTTAATATTATTTATAAGTTCTTACTGATAAAAAAATATTAGTACTTATAACAAATAGCCTAGGTTCATTTTTAAATTTAAATTATTGTATCGAATTTTAAACACGTTTTTTATATTAGTCTTTCATTGTTAAGTTTTTATTGTATTTTCATACCTGATTATATATCCTCCGAAATATGTCGTGTTTTTTAATATTTTTTAAATATATATTATTTTTAAATATTTTATGGATAAAACAAAGTTATTTTCAATTTTCAAGTATATTATAATACTGCGGAATTCCACGTTGCCTTAGCGTTCAATAAGTTAACAATATCATTTTGTAAGTCTTGTTTTTGGATTCAAAATATAATCAAAATTTCTTTAACAACATTGTAAATATGCAAAATAACGTTATGAAAAAGAGTAGTATTAAGGTTATATATCTCAGAAATTTGCAAGCATTAATTTACATTATGTATACTCTTAAATGTGAACGTATCGTCTCTAAAAAAACTGCGTATTGTTTCAAATCTTCAGAAGCATTTTCCTTTGATAAAACACCTCCGGCATATTTAAGATCACCTCCGCCGAACCACTTTTCCTTCCGTACATCTGTATCCCTGCACCCATATAACACGCCCTTAAATTAACATAAACAGCATTAGCGTATGAG
Organism: Lepidostoma basale; assembly: GCA_022606425.2. Taxonomy (NCBI): domain Eukaryota; kingdom Metazoa; phylum Arthropoda; class Insecta; order Trichoptera; family Lepidostomatidae; genus Lepidostoma; species Lepidostoma basale. Next base: position 197,073 of record JAHDVF020001545.1, on the reverse strand, counting down.
AATTTATACAAGCCTGAAAAAAGGGATGCTACCGCCTCTCTTAAAAAATATTGTTATTTTTCCTTAAAATCGCGCTGGCGTTTCTCTCGCCGTGCGCTCATTTCAAATTACGGTATTAGAAAAATAATTCTGCCATCATAATTTCCTTTAAAGTTTCCCATCAAGGGACTGTAGACTGTAAGCACACAGTTCCTCACGGACCAAACTGTTTATGCCACTCTTGCTAGACTTCAATTTAAATATTTTGAAGGCAAATAATTTCGCCGTAAAAATCAGCCCCAGTGAAAGAGATTTCTTCGCGGAGGACAAATCATTTGCAGAACTTCCGTAACTTTATATAAGGCATTAACGAGACTAAATAAAACACTTAATTGCGAAAAGGCGGACTATCATTAATTACGCTATCAAAGTTTTTTTTTGTAATAGTAATTGATATATTTGTTAATTTGAAAGGATAATATTACTAACTAACTAACTAACCATCACGCTGTCTCCTCGGAGGGGTAGGCAGAAAGAATGGAACGCCACACTGTTCTGTCCTGACATACTTCTCTCGATTCCTCTACATTCATACATCTTGAGATGCACGCACGTTGATTTCTCCGACTCCTCACGTGACCAACATTTAAAATTTGATTGATTTGATTTGATTTTAATACACGTTTTCCTCGGTCTTCCTCAATGTCTAGCTCCGTTCGCGTCGTTTACATATACCTTCTTCACCATTCTGTCTTCACTCTTTCCTCCTATGTGTCCAACCCATTCATTATTTTGTTCATAACACTTTCATTCGCAACGCATTCACTTATTATATTTGCATTTGTCACGCTATTATATACAGATTTAAACACATTCGTCTTAGAGGTCTCATTTCTACTGCATTTATTCTACATTCATCCTTCTTTTGCCAGTTCCATGCTTCACTTCTATTCATAAGGGTCGGCACAACTGTATAATCCAATAAATTTATTAAATATTTATATATATTTTTATTATCTACAACATGTTTCGGGTGTGACCTCATCAATCCTGAGGTGTAAATAAAACATACTTTATATTTACACATGAGAATGGAGGAGGTTACATCTGAAACATTTTGTAGATAATATTTTTATTTTGAAAAAATATTCAATAAATTAAATGGATTCTATAGTGTTTAATATTCTCCTTCCAAATAATCAACTAAATTCCACAGTGTTAACGCTATATCCTTTAATAAAGTGATTAATAAATTTTATAAATTTGCGGTACAATACAAATACATTTTCTTCTATATTCGCCAGAACTTTGTGTTGTGGATTCATAATTGAACACATTTTCGAAATGATTGTACATTCACAAAACTTTATTGCACTTTTCACATTTTTTTCGGGACACAGACGCCCTTCTCCAGAGTAGAAAACAATTTCGAAGAAGAAGATTAAGATCGTGATGAACGAGACTCCAGAGGTTTGTTATCATACCACTATGGTGACCACCAAAAAGAAGCAGATAAAGTTAGATGTCTTCATTACAGGACTAAGATATCCTGTCTGAACAGATCGCAAGATCTATAGAAAGAGGAAGAAGAAGAATGATAAGAATGACATTTTTTTAATGACCTTTTCAATGTAACAGAAATGATAACTCTACGCTACGTCGCAAAAAAAGAGGAAGAAGAATAAGAGGAGGAAGAAGAAGAAGAAGAAGAGTAAGAAGAAGAGAATGAAGAAGAAGAGGATGAAGAAGAAGAGGATGAAGAAGAAGAGGAAGAAGAAGATTTTTTGAAATAATATAATATTTGAACTTAACATTTAATAACCTACAAGTTTTTGTATTGCGTCATACTTTTCATAATTTTTCATGAATAATATACGAGTTTAGTGAAAACATGAAAGTATAGTAAAAACATGAAAAGTGAATATTGACATGAAAAATCAGTAGCAAATATTTTCAAAGTAACACATATTTTCTTTGAATATTTTGAATACGAATAAAATGTGGAAAATTTCCTTCAATTGTCGTAAATTAGGTCTCTGAAATTTGCCAATAACGCCGACAGTTTTCACGTACAAACAGATACCGAGACGCGTATTCAAGGATTTGAGGTAGACCACGCAGGGGTCTGTATATTCACAATTGCTTTGTATGCCATAAATTGTCGCTGAAATCTCTCAATTAGCCAACAGCGATCTGATCGGAGCCAATTTTCATTTGGTTCCCTCTCCACCCTTCGTTCCGATTTTATTATGGTAACCAGAATTCTGAACAAGAAAAATTACACTCACTCAGACCGTGAAAGCAATTTTAATATTTTTCTTTCACTCGTAATTAAGATCGTTTAAAAGTCAAAGTAAACAAGTAGCGAGGTGACCTGTGTGTTTTTAAAGTTAATTTGAGTTTCTTGTACTTTTCTTGGCCTCATTAACAAGGCCATCCATTTCACGATTATGTTTCATGTAAAATATGATATTCCATGGAACTTTTTTGTTACCCACCTTGTTATCAGGGGTTTGATTCTTTGTACAGATAAGAAACAACATTATTTTCGACTTTGTGATCATAGGCACGAACTTAAATTACTGAAACTTGGCTAGATATATTTTTTCGTCATAATAAAAAACGATGTAAATACACAAAATTGTTTATGGTTTCTTGAAAATTAAAAAAAAAAAAATGAAAACGCATGTTTATTAAAAGCTTTACAATATTTTATGGGAACGACATGTTTTATCTTCCTAAAGCATTATCAAATATGAACATTTATTTATACCTTTGCTCGGCGAAACATATCATTCTAAATAAATATAATAAAACTTTCGAAAACCGACGTTTTCATTCGTATAATTATAAAGAATTGCAATTTATAAAAACAGCTATTATAATATATTTTGTCTTATTTTGTAACTAAATTAAAAATTCATCAGTGACAGCAAATATGGCTGCGCATAATGAAGTTCTGGGTCCAACCATGCAATAAATTAACCTTATGCAATATATAAATAACTTATAATGGAGCTGTCAGAAAAATGATAAGATCAGAATATATCCGGTAAAGATGAGATTTCTTTGTATTTGTAAATTAACTAGGTTTGATAGGTTTTTAAATGCTGCTTTTGAATATGTATATTATTTAATAATTAAATATAATAATATAGAAATTTATTCATATAAAATATGAATCGAAATAACAAAAAAAAAATCGTTTCAAATGAACAAAACCCGTATTTATTGTTTCTTGAACAATGATGTTGAACTCCATATTAAACAATCAAAACGAATGAAAACGTCCGCTTTCTAGAAGTTTTATTATATTATATGGGAATTACATGTTGCGCCCTTCTAAGGAATTATCAAATGTGACGCTATTTGTAAAATAAAACTTCTAGAATACTGACGTTTTCATTCGTATTAACAAAACCCGTGTTTAATGTCATTTCTTTGATCATGTACTCGTATATCTTAAATACCTTCGGAGATCTTCGTGAAGAATATAGAAAAAACATTCAAAACAATTGACTTGAAAAGCTGACTGTTTTAATAAAAAAATAAATTATTATTTGTCATATTTAATATGAATGATTAAGTGTTATGTTTGTCAGTGCTCTTGTACGGAGTTAATTCGTGGATGGTCAAAATCAGCGCAATACACAGGTTATAGGCATTCCAAATGTGAATGCATCGTAGAATGTTTCGCAGTGCATGGACCGACATGGTAAGCAATGTAAGTGTACTAAAAAAAGCGAGATTTGACAGATAATTGCTGGATGGCATCAAGGTCTAGAAGGTGTCCTACCCGGGACATCACATCGCAGGAGAGTAGAACGAAGTACCTAATCATAAAGGTAAAATAAAGGGTCATCAAGGTGTGCGGAGAAAACATATCTTTTGACGCCGGAACATACGTGATTGGACATGGATTAGAACAGTCGAGATGCTGTCAAGAACTGCGAAAGAGAGGGACATACTCGTATACTCGATAGTCGATAGTCACATAAATAAGATACATAAAACAAGTTTTTCTTCTATGTTCGCCATATTTTGTGTTGTAGATGTTTTATTTGCCTTTTTCTTTTTTTATATACTTTGTATATACAACAATAACTTAAAAAATATGTAATTAAATATTAGACATGTTTCATCACACTTAAATTATTATTTAAAATTTAAAATTGATCCATAATATTTGTTATAACAAAAGCATAAACGTTCCAAAATAAATCTTTATAACATCTGTCAAAGCATATTTGATATACTCGTATATCATATTTGTAATCATACTGCGGGGAGAAAAGTACCACCGTCTCCAACTGATACTGGAGGAGAAAGATGAGGGACACCGAGTTCCCGGTAGGACAGTCCTGGCTGCGAAACGTGAGGAAGTGGACCGGCATCCGAAGTGTGAAGGAGCTGTTCCGAGAGCGACCAGGATAGGGACAGGTTCGCCGAGGTGATCGACAACGTTGGGGGGACGCAACAGGGCACTTGAAGAAGAAGAAGATATTTGTAAACAATTTTATAATATTTTAAATATCTTTATAATATCACTGAGGAAGGACTGGGTTGTCCGAAACATAATTGATATATAATTAAAAAAAAATTAAAGTTAGTGTTGTATATACAAAGCATATAAAAAAGAAAAAGACAATTTATTTTTTCTTTTTAAAAAATAATAAAAAGAATTTAGAACACTAAGTGACTAAATATTAAAAACTGTGATAGTAATATTTTATTTGTTTTTAATTTACTTTTGGGTTATAACTTGGCTTGATGGTTACCATAATTTGAGGGGACGATTTCCGTACTCACGGAAGGATTCAATCGAAATTTCCAGTCCTACGCAAATTGGATTTCGCGAAATCACGCCACAGTCAGAATATAAAGGTATCTTTATTGAAATTATTTTAACATTACAGATAGGAGATCCCGCGCTGAAATATTCAAACCTTCGTCACCGTTTTTATTTCTTCGGATTCCGGTATTGATTCGGGGTTCGCTCTAAGTAGGTCTTCCGCGGAGCTATTATATTTTCCATCTTTTTTACGAAAAAGAAAAACATCTTCTTAAATTACTATTTGAAGATTGAATTCTTTTACAGATTTTGATATCAATGAATTTTATTAAATACTAACAATACAACGCCTTTCTTATTTACAAGAAAACAATATTATACTTATTTACAAGGAAACAAGAATTTATCAATGAAAGCGAAAATGGCCGTTCACAGTGGAGTTCTGGTCCCAACCCTTCTGTATGGAAGCGAAGCATTACTATTATTATTTTTTATTATTATTATTTTGTTGAATCACTCTTTACATCATGACAAGCATGAGCCAAATCGATCTAAAGGGTATTATTATAGCTATCATAGTGATTCTCGTGACATGTGATAGGTAGCTAATCTATCGCCATTTTATTGTCACGTGAATTATACACCAGATCAAAGACAGTGTGAGAATCACACTACCCTTGCTGGGAATCGAACCCGGAACCTTCGGGTGGCACTCAATGCACTTACCACTCGGCCACGAAGGTCGTCAAGCATGAAACTGGCAGAAGAAAGATGAGAGCAGAATAAATGCGGTAGAGACAAAGACGTATGTGTGGTAGAACGATGTACGACAGAATCTCAAATGCTGATATTAGAAAGGAATGTAGAGCGAAAGAAGGTATTATGAATAAAATTATGAACGGATCGTGCGTTGGTTCGGACATATGGAGCGCATGGGTGAAGAAAAAAGATTAAAAAAGTATACATTAACAATATAAATGGAGTACGGAGTCGAAGAAGTAGACCGAGGAAAACATGGCATGACTAAATTAATCCAATTTTAAAGATTGGTCATGGTCATTTTGGAAGCCGGAAAAATCGACGTGCTTGTATGACTCAATGTATGAATCTGAAGGAAGTTAGAGAGGTATGTCAGGATAGAGTAGTGTGGCGGTTCATTCTCTCTGCCTACCCCTGTGGGGAAACGGCGTGATGGTTTGTTTGTTCTTATTTACAAAAAATATCTTCAATAAACTTGAAATTTTTTCAGAAAATATATTCGTAATATTAAGGAAAATGTCTCTTACATATGAAGAATTTTTCAAATGTATAATCATAAATTATACGAATAAAAACACGTGTTTTCTAAAAGCTTTATTTTATTTTATAGGAATGACATGTTTCGTCTTCCTAGATAAGCGGGCGGAGTAACGCTGCTCGACCACCATCGGGAACATCCACATCCGCGGTAGCTTTAGAAATGGGACTCCAAAGTGGTCTATATAGACCCCCAGGCGTCTACGACAACTTGCAAGGGGTCTACGACAGTTGTAAAAAAAATAAGACATTTTTTTAAGCTCATTTGGGGAAATAGGAATGCAGGGGCCTACACAAAATATAAGAAATCGGCAAGGGGTCTACGGAACAAAAAAGTTTGGGAACCTCTGCTTTAGAGTGAGGCCAATCTCACCTAAAGTTGAGGAGAACCATCTAAGATGGTACGGCCACATCATGCGGCGCTCAGCCGACCATGTTACACGAGAGGAGATGGAAACGGACCAGCGACTCAGAAGACGTGCTATACCTAACGTGGCCATTTATTATGTCCTCCAAACCAGGACACCGAAAAAAAAGGTAGGTACTTAATAATAATAATATATTTGGACAACTTACGTTACGCTGTTTTCGCGAAAATTGTCGTTTTTGAAGCTAAGGATTCAGACGCAAGATATTTTAATCACTTCAACTCTGTAAATGTCAGATCAAAGAGCCAAGTAAGTTTTCTCTTCAGATATCTTTTATCTATGGTCAAATGCATTTTGAGATTTTATGCGCAATCGTAATGAAAAAACTGTGTTTTTTTACTTCGCTTGCCTACGTCTTCGTCTACTAGTATTAGATTCTTCCGCCAGGATTCATATATGCGCGCACTTTAAAAAAAAATTATACTGCGAGTTTCTTTCTTTTCGAAAACAGGACTTTTCGGCGTCCCGAAGCTGTTTTCGGAGATACCAGGACACGCTGCCTGAAAATGGGACTGTCCCGGTGAAAACGGAACGTTTGGTTACATTAGGTATACCCAAGTTGCCGTGGATGGGACTTACTCAAATGAGAATCAAAAGAAACCGGATCCCACCAGACGCACCCCTTGACAGACCGTCCTGGAGACGCCATACTAGAAGAGCTGACCCCGAGTAAATGGACAGGGCTAGGAAGAAGAAGAAGAAAAGTAAAATTTAGAGTTATAATATAAACAATAATCACTTACTGAATGTATAATACATGAATATTTTTTTAAAAAATTCCTGTTCATTTGATTTATAAAAATATTACCTACATAATATATGTTAATTGTATCTCAATAGAGACGAAGATTCAAATTGGAAATAGAATATGGTGATCAAGGTGTTTACAAGACTTATGACCTGTCATTGGTTGGGTTAAGCGCACGCTTTATGTAATACAACATTTCCCATTCTACCCTTCTTACGACCACCACGTCTGACAATTTTTTGGAAGTTGTATATGTGTTAATATGTAACACCAAACTTCACATATTAGTTTCAATCTACACACTAGCGCCATCTATGAAGATTGGATTAAACATTTAGCAAAAGATCTTTTTATTAACGCAATGTGAAAGGCTACCGCCATTTACGTATTGCTAGATAACGCCTGGAGATGTCACTCCAATTTATATGCTATTTTTAACTTGGACCAGTTTTTGTTTTTACAACATTTTGAATGTATACAAATACTTGTAGACGAATACTGGATTTTACCCATTGTGGGTTATCATTTCAAGGATTAATGGGTAAAATCTAGTATTCGTCTACAAGTATTTGTATACATTCAAACTGTTGTAACTTACATACGTGTTTAATGTTAACAAAGTTTATATAGTAAAAATTCTAGAAACACTAATGTGATTATTTTACGTATAGTATGTTATTCCTTTACACAAAAGTAATTTAATATTAAAATATATCGTATGAAACTTGTTCCCTGAAATAATTTGTCTGCGTGTGAAGTTGCTCCAGAATATACCTCCAGAACTTTCCTTCATTTCTTCTCCTGAGAGTATCTAAAGTTGAATAAGTCTATTGAAGTGAACGATCCGTGAAACGGGAATTTTAATTAGAACGAAGGGTGGGTTAATATGATGAAATATACTGACTACATATAAGTCAACGGTGTCGCTATTTACTTGTTAAACTAATCTTGTTATTTCTAGGAAAAAATGTTTTCACAATGCCGATTATAAAAAAGTAAATTTTTTTTATAACGTATAAAGAAATATGTAGGTTGAAACATTTGGGAAAACTTATTTTTCTCCTTAATGTCAATTGCAAGCCAGTTTCTTAGGGATGACCCTAAAATGTGTATTCTTTCTCCTATTCTTTTGCCATCTTAGATGCTGCGCCTTTTTTTCTAGCTGTTTCTTACTTGGAAATAAAAAAAAATCGGTGATAATACACTAATACGGCGACCTTCATGGCCAAGCGATAAGTGCTATTACTGTTATATTTTTAAGGTCCCGGGTACGATTCCTGGCGATGGCAGTGTGATTGTCACACTGTCTTTGGTCTGGTGTAGAATTCAGGTGACAATAAAATAGTGATAGATTATCTACCTATTACATGTCATGATAATCAATATGAAAGCTTTACGTCGATTTGGCTCGCTCTGTAGTGATGTAAGGAGAGCTCCAACAAAATACTAATTATAATAATGATAAAAAATAATATAAGTAATAAAAATATGTATAATAATAATAATAATTTGAATAAGGATGACAATATCAAAAATATCCAATATTCATATTATTATTATTAATGAAAATATAAATATTGATAATAAATATCCAATATTTATACTTATATTTATATTATTATTAATAATGACAATAACAAAAATATCTAATATATGTGAAAATTAGAAAGGTCTCATATTTGGGTCATGTGCTAAGGTGAGAAAAATACCACCTCCTTCGACTGATATTAATGGGTAAATGGAGGGACGTCGGGGAGTTGGTAGAAGGAAGTTGTCCTGGCTTCAGAACATTAAAGGGAGGACAAGAATAACACGAGTTCAGAACCTGTTCCAAGTGGCGCAGGATAGAGATGCCTTTACTTCAGTGATCGCCAACGTTGGGGGGACCTGACACGGCACCGAAAGAAGAAATAATCCAATATTTAATAAAAAGATCAGTTTTCTATAATCTTATAAAGAAAATTTCATGACTTTATTATTATTATCGCAAAGGAATTCTCTTTAGTGAAAATCAGCAAAATATATTATAATATGTATTTAAAAAAAAAAAGACTATCACCAAAGATTTAAACCAATGATATTAGAATTTATTTTACAATCTTCGATGTGAGCAGAAATGAGCTCATTATTATGAAGAAGGAATCTGGTCGTGTCCAGGCTCGAGCCCATGTCCCCTGGATCAAGAACCAAGTGTTCTATCCCCTACACCACCACCCGATTTTGAAATGTAATAAAAGATTTCGATCTCTTTGAGTACAAATAATAATAATTAAAAATTCAGAATTTACCTCACAATAAAAAAGTACTTTCCTAAGTATAGATTCTAATATTTTACGTAAAAGTCTACCAAAGAATAAGATATCCAGTTGGGCTGTAGGTTTTCAGTAGGATATTAGGAAGATCAGTGTAATGGTGCATTCAACGCCCCCTTCCCCTTTCATTACAAGAGGTGAACTAATTTGGTGGAAAGGTTTCAAGAGCTTCTAAGCGAATCAGCGCGGGCCCCGTTTTTCGATTATCGTTTTCACGTCGTCACATTTTATGTCACACTCGGAAAATGTTGAAAAAGAAATCCATTACGTTAATTGGTTCCTAGCTTTTAAGAACACGTTTTTCTTTGTACTTTTCACGATTGAAACAAAAAGTTCTTCTTCTTCTTCCGATTGCGCTACAGCCCATATCGAGCCTTGGTCCACTTTCCATCCACTTTCACCTTCAGCAGTCACTCTCTTCAGCAGTAGTTCTCCAGTTCAGCATCCGAAGAAGTTGTGTCGCATCCCTCTTAATTTCGTCCTCCCACCTCAGCCTTGGGTTTCCCACCCTTCTCCTTCCGCCCGGGTGTCCATTCATAAAGCATTTGGGGAACATAACAAAAAAATTAAACACTATTTTATATTATAGCACAATAATAAATTAAACACTATTTTATATTATAACATAAGTAGACCAAGGAAAGCATGGCATGACCAAATTAATCAAATAATAAAAGGCGGCCACATTCGAAGTCGGAAAAATCGGCGAGCGTGCATGTTACTATTATGAATGTAGAGGAATCTCGAGTAGTTTGTCAGACAGACAACAGTATGGTGTCTATCGTCTCAGTCTACCCCTCCGGAGAAACATATAATTGTTATTTAGTTAGTTTGTTAGTTTTTTTGGTTTTAAAACTATACGAGGTCCGTTCAAAAAGTATCGCGAATTTTGTGTTTTTTCAAAAATTATTTATATATTCATGAATTTCTATTTTGTCCCCTTCAAAGTAATCCCAACCAGATATTATACACTTGTGCCAACGTTTTTTTCAATCCTCGAAGCACCCCAAAAAATCATTTTTTGTGATCTTGTTCAGCTCCTCCTTCGATGCCGTCTTTATCTCCTCAATCGTAGCCTAGCGTCGTCCTTTCATGAGCCTCTTCAGTTTCGGGAACAAGAAAAAGTCACAGGGGGTCAGATCTGGGGAATACAGTGGCTGCGGCATTATTGGTGTGTTGTTTTGGCCAAAAATTCGCGCATAAGCAGATGCGAAATTGAGCAATTTTGGTACGAATTTCGCGACGACCGATCTCATGCCCAAATCATTGGTAAAAATCGAATGGCACGAGCCAAGCGATATGTTTAAGTCCTCAGCAACTTCTCTAGCGGTGATTCGACGATTGGCCAATACTATGTTATTCACTTCATCAATGTTTTCGTCTGTTGTTGACGTGCTCGGGCGTCCGGCAGGCTCTTTTTCGTTCACATCTTCTCGGTCCTCTGAGAACATTTTGTACCACCGATAAACGTTGCTTTGGTCCAAGATAGCTTCACCATATGCCACAGTCAACATTCGGAATGCGTCCGGGGACTTAATTTTGTTTTTCACTCAAAATTTGATACAGATTCTTTGATCCATTTTTTTGGAGTGGGCAAAAATCGAAGACGAGCCAAAACACGTGCAAGCAAAGTGGCTCTCAAAAATTAACTGAACATTCAAACTGGCCGAACTTATCGGCATTCGCTATATGACTAGTTTCTCGTAAATGTTATTCAAAGCTATTTTAAAAATTTTACGGATTTATATACTTTTTGAATAAAAATGTATTTAAAGTGCGTATATTTTGTACTCAGGTTCCAGGTAGGGAATTTACTTAAAAATCTAATGTTTTTTTTCGAATAAATTTCTAAATTGAATCTCCTTTGAAAATACAATAAGATTTAAAAATACGTATTTCTTAGATTTCGATCGTAGATATTTGATTATTTAAATTTTTTTATTATTGAGGGTAACAAACAGCGATTTCAATATACATTGACAACTACATAGAGACAACAAAACAAGGCCAATTACATGCTACCACGATTATAATTATAACTTAGCCCTTTGTGGCTAAACGATTACCTTAAATGATTAGATTATTTGGATAAAATAAAAGCCTTTATAAACATTGAATAAAATTGTTTTGTTGTTTCTTGAAGAACGTTAAACTCCACACATATTTTTATCAATATTATATTGAATATATAATATTGACGAAAATGACCTTTTTCTAAAAATTATATATATTTTTTTAGGAGTAACATGTTTTATAATGTGAAAAGATTATATAATATAATAAAACTTATTAAAAATCGGTATTTTTTTATACTAAACTAATTAATTAACCATCACCCTGTTTCCAAGAAGGTGTAGACAGAAATAATGAACTACCACATCGTTTCATGCAAGCACATCGATTTTTCCGACTTTTCACGTGAGCGACATTCAATACTTTTCACCACGTTTTCGTCGGTCTTCCTCTATTTTTAGTTCTGTTTACATTTTTAATATTAGGTCCTTACATAAGAAATTGGCGTTTTGTATGGGAGGAACATAAAGTTGATTTTTTTTTAATATAATATATTTATTTAATCAAAGTATGTACCATTGCTATCTATGCACTTTTGCCATCTCATAGGTAGTTCATCGATCCCTTTACTAAATAAACCATTCGGACGGGAATCAATAAAATCTTTAAAGTCGGTTTGGACTGCCCCATCGGAGTTGAATTTTTTCCCTTGCAAGAAGTTATCCAAATTTCGAAAAAAATAGTAAACTGTTGGGGCAAGGTCCGGAGAGTACGGTGGATGTCTTAGACATTCCAATTGAAGCTCTTCTAATTTGGTAGCCGTCTGTTGTGCAGTTTGTGGTCTAGCGTTATCATGAAGCAGCAGTGGTCTAGAGCGATTAACCAGCCTCGGTTGTTTAGCAGCTAGCTTTTCCATCATGGTTTGCAGTTGCTGACAAAAGACATCTGCCGTAATCGTCTGGCCAGATTTAAGAAAGCTGTAGTGAACGACACCAGCACTAGTCCACCAAACGCTCACAAGTAACTTTTTTGGAGTCAATTTTCGCTTGGGGCATGGTTTGGCTGGTTCGGCAGGGTTCAGCCGAATTCATTCGATTCAAAATCCCTTCATTATTGTGCCGGTTGAGTAATGCAACGCAGCAGTCAACGCGCGTTTATCGATTTGCTTCACTCAATTCGTGAGGTACCCACCTTTCAAGCTTTTTCACCTTCCCAATTTGCTTCAAGTGGATTAAAACAGTTTTATCACTAATACCGCAGCCTGCAGCTAACTCGGACGTGGTTTGCGATGGATCCGCTTCCACAATAGCCTTCAATTCTTCATTATCAACTTTGGTCTCCGGCCGTCCACGGGGCTTGTTCTGCAGGTCGAAATTTCCAGAACGAAAACGTTGAAACCAAAAACGCACTGTGTTTTCCTTTGCGGCACCGTCGCCATACACATCATTAATTCTTCGAGCCGTTTCTGCAGCACTGGTGCCACGGTGGAACTCGTACTCGTAAATAACGCGATATTTTCAGTTTTCCATTTTGTAAACTGAGTGACGCAAAGAAAAAAAACAATTGAGGAAAAAACAAATGAATTATAATTTTCGAAACACAAATACTTGAGTAAATAGCTGTATAAATTTGAATTTGGAATTCCTAACCAAAGAGAAGATATTTGAGATCAAAGTTGCCAGTACGGCAAAACGCCAATTTTATTTGTAAGGACCTAATATATACGATTTTACATATTTTAGATAATTTATTTCTATAATATAAAATTTTCGCTTCTCTCTATACCATCCGGTTGTCAGTGACCATATAAACTTATATATACCATTGAGACCAGAGCGGATACCACAAAACGATGCCTAAAGTGGGGGTGGCAGAGATGCGGACGCTGAGGACAATAAAGGGAAAAACTCTTCGAGATAGGGTGAGGACCACGGCTATCCGCGAAATCTGCAAGGTGAAATACATTGTTATATGGGGCAGACAACGCAGAAAATACAGGAATGTCCACGTGCAGAGGATGGATCCTTCCAGAATTCCTTCCAAAATTGTGGAATTCTGTTGTCTACCGTCTTCACGGAAGACCGCCGAAGAGATAGTGGAATAACTGCAAGTTAACTTCCCAAGAGAGGCCAGCCTGAATACAGTAACAGATGAAAGTTCTAAAAAGAGAAGAATAAGAAGCTATAGCAGCAAACATTTGATTATGATTTGTCAAGGCGAAACACGTTACTTACATTAAATAGAATAATACTTCTGGAAGACTATCGTTTTCATCAATAATAAATATTAAATGAAACTTCGGAGAGCAGATTCGATTAAGAGCGAGATCGATGAAAGATTTCAAGCGTTATATTATTGATTTAATTGATTTCGAGGGAGAAATTGAGCAGGGCTTTCCCTTCCCGGCACCGCAGCATTATCGTGTTATCCTTCTGCAAATACATGGCATCCGGGTTGGTTGATTTATTTCCGAACCCCCTTTTCCCCTTCTGCTTGCCGATCTGCTCATTGGAAGGAAAGCGACCACAAGGAAGACCACGAAGCTGCTGGTCCGATCAAATTAGGGAACTGGCTGGTCTCTCATTAGCTGTAGCCTAAAGACTGACAGGTAACAGGAGCGCATGGCGTGCAATGGTTAATGGGTTACAGGTTGAACTCGACCCTCAATCATCAAATCAAATCAAATCAAATCAGTTTTTTTACTCAAAAGACATTACAAACAGCATAAATGTTTAATGCATCTATTGAGTACAGGTAAAATATAATACACATACAACATAATACCAGGAACGCATTAGTGATGGATCGACATTAAGAAGACAAGATACTTTCCAAAGTCAAGAGTATCTGTCCCCTGAACGCACTTTCACTAACATGAAAGACGTCGATCTCCGAGGAGACCGCGTTCAGCAGACTAATTGCTCTTCCCACCGGTTTCACCAGAGGCAGATTGGTTCTGGCGGCCGGCAGGTAAAACAATCTGTGCTGTCGCTGTCGGAGATATCTATCGGGGACAAAAAGACCAACATCCTCCAGTACGGCTGAGTTCTCGAAGTATCCCCTAATTAATCTGAAGAAATGGGTTATTAGATGTCCATCTCTTCGAAGCTGTAGAGAATAGGTTCCGAGCATTCCCAAAAGAAATGCCGTGGGATAGAGCCATGGATAACTACCATACTCCATCATGAAAAATACGATTTAGAAAAATAGAGAATATTGACTTTATTTTACTGATTTAATAAAAAAATCTATAATATACGTTTACAACATTCGAAAGAATGAAAGTGAACGTATTATATAGATTTTCGAATCAAAAAGTTGAACTTCATAAAGTTGGAATATTTAAGTTAGTCTAATCTGCATGTAAATTGAATACCGTAATGAACAAACCGCCCCTCGGGGAGCGCTATAATATTCGAGTGTTGCGCTCGATTAAGCGGACCAAAGGCCATCATTTGAACCCCGTTCCAACGGAATCATAAAAAAATAAACTTCCTTTATGGCGGGCCGCGCAATCAATGGCAACAAGTAAACAGTGGAGCTTTTGAGATTTTTTTTTGCAAATTATAAAGCTTTCTTGTAGCTTTAATGGCGGCTAACTGTGAACAGAATGCAAGAGTTGCCAGCGAATTATACATTTTAATTACCTAACTAACCATCACACCGCCTCCCCGAAAGGGTAGGCAGAAATAATGAACTGTCACACTTTTACTGATGTGGCACTCCATCATTTTCTTTTCGCCCCGCGGGAGACGCGGTATGATGGGTTGCGAACCTCATCGCCACCAATAGGCATCTCCCGCGCACACTTCGATCGTCCAACACCCACAAAATAAATCTAAAACAAATAAAATCATTCGATTAGCCTTTAGCAGCTTATTAGACGATTCTGACATTGCCATTTAAAACTTAAAAACTTCATTGCAATCGTATTGTCCTGGCATGGTAAAATACGCCACTCTCTTTAATATGATTAAACTAATTACGTTATCCACAATATAAAAAATACAAAAATTTACATATAAAATCAAGAAAAAAATGCTTTAATGATCTAAATATTTTTTACTTTTATATCGTCTTTACTTGTCTTAGGCTATATTTGTACTTTAACTGTATTAAAATGTACTTAGGTTTGTGTCAATTATCTTTATCAACAACATTTTAATTAATTCAAATAAAATAAAATGTCTGTTATTCCCAAGATCTCAGAAAATATAAAAAAAGAATGCCCCGGTCTGTCGATGCTAGATAGCCTGGCGAAATTGTCGCTGTCGAAAATAAAACTCAAGTGGAAGTTTTTTTTAAAACAACGTTTTATTATATTATAATCCTAAGGAAGATGATTGCATTTTAGTAAAATTAAAAAATGATCCCTGAGATGGTTTGGACATATGGAACGAATGGACGAGAGAAAAATGGTTAAAATGTTGTATACGAGTACAAGCAGTGTGAGTGGGAAGGGAAGTCGTGGAGGACCAAGGAAAGAATGGCATGACCAAAGGAATCAAATACTGAAAAGCGGCCACATTCGAAGTCGGAAGAATCGACGATGTATGAATGTGGAGGACAAATATTTGTGAATGTATACTTATACCTGTATACGGAATCCTGGATTTACACCAAAGGGTGGTTAATTCAAATTTTTAATTGTATCTCATATAATGATAATAATATAATGTATCTCATATAATGATAATAATATATCATATAATTCAAATTTTTATTACATAAAAAAAAAAAATCACAAGTGCAACCAAATCTACATAGATGGCTGACTGAAACTGACACGTGAAGATAAATATGGATTTTGAAGTATATATACATCTTCCAAAAAATTTGTCATGCATGATCACAATAACAAAGGTGGAATGGGGAATGTTGTAATTACATAAAGCGTGCGCTTAACCCAACCAATGACAGGTCATAAGTCCTGTAAACACCTTGATCATCCATGTTCAGTTTCCAGTTTACGTCTTCGTCTCTATTGAGATACAATTAAAAATGTGGAGGACGCTAGAGAGGTATGTCAGGACAGAACGGTGTGGCGACAAATCCTCTCTGTCTACCCTTTTGGGAAGACGGCGTGAAGGTTAGTTAGTTATTATTCTAAAACAACTTCCATAAGGAAAATCATTTAAAAAATAATTTAATAAGTAATACGAGTATATTTCAGTTTATATATTTATTTAGTATGTATAATTCAATTATTCATGTAGTATAAAAACATAAATGAAAAGTTATTATAAAGCATTTATATTTTAATAAAATGAACAAAAGTTCTTTTACCTAAAAAGCAATTTTTTTTTTAAATATTATAGATGTTTAGTGAAAAAAATGTAAATGGATGCTACACGGGCTAACGTTTCTTTGAAGTTCAAGTCCAATTACGAAGTTTTGCTCCATACAGATAGCTGCTTGCCTATTAAATAAATATCCCGAAATTTAGTCACAATAAATCGCAAACGCAGGTACATAAATCCAATTTATTACATTACATATGCCGTACTTTAATATTAGGTTTTCGCTCCTGTTGCGTAATTATGAGTAAAAAAAAAACCTATCTGATATTCTAGCGAATGTGTTCTGAAAATATTATGAGAATTAAATTCGCGGTCGTAAATTATAACTACAAGTCTCTGTTTACTTTGAATTATTACATTATTAGTAAACACGAGTACATAACTACAGTATTACATCGTGTATGTTGCGTGCGTGTATTTAATATAATATATTATTTATTATTATTTTTATTAATTATTATTTTTATTTATTTATTTAAATATATAAAATTAATTTTTGTATATGTTTTAAAAAAAATATAGAATTGAACTCCCCTGTCCGCTCCTAAAATCTGAATTGAAAATCTCCATAATTTTTCCCTAATTAGCATGACTCACCGTTCTAACATACTATCCGGCGGTAAATTATAACTACAAGTCTCTGTTTTCTTTGAATTATTACATTATTAGTAAATACGAGTACCAAACTACATTACAGCGTGTATGTTGCGTGCGTGTATGTAATATAAAATATAATTTATTATAATTTTTAATAATTATTATATTTTTATTATTTATTTAAATACATATAATTTATTTTTATATATGTTTTAAAAAAATAAAAAAGTTAACTCCCCTGTCCGCTACTAAAATCTGAAATAGAAAATCTCCATAATTTTTCCCTAATGAGCATGACTCACCGTTCTAACATTCTATTCGGCGGGAACGAAATCGGTTGGTGTTACCAAAGTAAGTGGTTCAAATACAAATACTTAAAGTGTATTATTATTTTATATATACTCTTGTGAGAATTGCGCGTTGTATTAAACAATTATCAATCGCTACATTTTAAAAATCCACGCCATATCAAAAAAGCTAAGATAACAAAGCACAGGTTTCCTTATACCAACCCTTATGTATCGAAGTAAAGCATAGACCAGCTCCATGCTTCACTTCCAGTAAAAAGAAGGATGAAAGTAGAATAAATACTGTAATAATACATGAGAAACGTAGGAGAAATGGCGTGATGGTTATTTAGGTAATTAGCCGCATCATTGTTTACCGATTAATTTATTTAAAGCAAACAAAACTTATGTAAACAGTATCACTTGTCTCTCTTACTAACTAACTAACTATCACGAATGGAACGCCACACTGTTCTGTCCTGACATACTTCTCTCGCTTCCTCTACATTCATACTCGATTTCTCCGACTCCTCACGTGACCGACATTTAATATTTGATTGATCGTGCCACGTTTTTCTCGGCCTTCCTCTATTTTTAGCTACATTCACTATGTTTACATATACCTTCTTTACCATTCTGTCTTCACTCATTCTTTCCATGTGTCCAAATCATCTTAGTGACCCTTTCCTTATCTCAATTAAATAAATAACAAAAACCTCTTACAATATTGTTTGTATTTGTTGCTAAAGTATACGATTTTAGAGAAGATAAATTTAAAGTAATATTTTGAATCAGTTTTCCATAAATCGGGATCGTATAAATTTTAAGAATGCGTAATTGTGTAAAGCTTTTGGAGAAATAACGAGTTAAAAGTTTGCTTATCTTTCTTTAAGTACTTAGGGGAACTTTGGGGGGTTGAAGTTACCCATATTTCTGACACAATAAGAATGTTATTGAGAAAGTTACACTTCGCGAAAACTTCTTTATGCCGAAATATAAATCTGATGAAAATGGTCTCATCGTTGTTTTGTAGTCGTGGGCATACAAATAATGTTATCGTGTTTAGGCGAAAGGTCACAGGTCGGAGATTTAATCCTTTTAAGCGGCATGGAACACTCCGAAAATAAGTTGGGATATGAAAGGGATATTTATACATCTGATTAATAATGACATAAAACAAACATTAATATTCTCTTTGATCACACTAATTTTGTTTACTTTAATGAAACTAAAAATACTCTCAGTATTTGTTATCTACTTTTTCGAATGGAAGAAAAATTTAAATCTTACAATATAACTAACTAACTAACTAACTAACCATCACGCCGTCTTCCCGGGGTAGGCAGAAGAAGGTTTTGTTGTATTTTTATAATATTTTACTTGTACTTAATAGATGCCTTAAATATTTTCCTGTTTGTAATGTCTATTGAGTTAATACACTGATTTGATTTGAAGAATGGAACGCCACACTGTTCTGTCCCGACATACTTCTATCGCTTCCTCTACATTTATACATCTTGTCATGCACACACGTCGATTTCCCCGAACTCTCACGTGACCGACATTTAATATTTGATTGATTTGATCATGCCACGTTTTCCTCGACCTTCCTCTATTTCTAGCTCCGTTCACGCTGTTTACACATACTTTCTTTACCATTCTGTCTTCACTCATTCTTTCCATGTGTCCAAACCATCTTAATGACCCTTTCATTATTTTGTTCATAACACTTTCATTCGCACCGCATTCACTTCTTGTACTTGCATTTGACACTCTATCATATACAGATTTGCCACACATTCGTCTTAGAGATCTCATTTCTACTGCATTAATTTCATTTTCATCTTTCTTTTGCCAGTTCCATGCTTCACTTCCATACATAAGGGTCGGCACAAGAACAACATTATGCACTGCCATCTTAGCTTTTTTGGATAGACTTTTTTTCGTTTGCGATGACAACTTTAAGTGCACCATTTACTCTGTTGCCTGCCCTAACCCATTTTATATTAAATATGTCAATGGGAGAAGGACCTTTCGCTTAAGGGGAACAAATCCGTCAAAATTATTTTAAAATAGTTTTTTGCCTCCTCATATTTCGAAAGCATATTATATTGTGAGAATATCGAAAAGATGAAAAATTGAAATATTACATATTAACGGAGTTATCGCAATTAATCATACCGTATACATGTGGGTCTGGTGTCTGGTCGGAGCGCTTGGGGAGGAACAACCTTTTTTTCGCAATACTTTTGTATAATATTTTTTCTCTATTAGGTTTGGCAGAGCATTGACTATATTTAAAGCGGAAATACCGTTACATTGTATTGATAGAACATTGCGTGTAACTGCAAATATACGAAATGAAAGTATTCCAAGTATAGTCAGTTTAGCTGGAAAGTTTGTCGTATATTGTTAATTTTTTTGAATCTAAAATGCCAATGAGGTAATATTGCTCGAAAATACACAGAAAAAAAACATTACGTATTTACGAAAATTGGAGGGAGGTTTTCGGTCCAAGTACAAAAAGCTATCGTTTCGAAAAAAAATCAAAACTTGAAGATTACTCCGTTACTTGGCGACGAGATTAAACATCATGTCCAACAAATTTATAAATAGTTTTTCCGGGATAATTTTCCAGGATAAAAGCTTCCAGCATTTCGTTTCGCCCAACCTAGGGATCATCCATTAGGCGTTGTCTAGGCCTTTCTAGAGGTCTTTCTCCGGTCGGTCTTGACGCGTACAGAGTCTTGATTGCTCTGGTCATTTTGACATGCAGGTATGAGCCCAACCCATGCTAGTCGACTGCCTTCCTCGGTGCGTGTTGTAAGGGTCACGTGATACGGACGTACGTAATCAATTATAACAAATGAAAATAAATGAGATTCTTTTGTAGTGTTAAATACTATTTAAAATAAATAATTTATGCTCAACGTGGTAGCATATAGACAATTTTCAAAAAAATAATTGTCAGACGTGGTGTTCGTAAGAAGGGCAAATTGGGGAATGTTGTATTACATAAATCGATCGCTTAACCCAACCGATGACAGGTGATAAGTCCCGTAAACGCCTCGACCACCATATTCTGTTTCCAAATAATTTGCATCTTCGTCTCTATTGAGATACAATTAATCATTAATTAATCAATTAGAAGTGATTGCGTTTAATAAATTTTACGGGATTTGATTTTAAAACCCTTATGTTAAGATGAACTGGGGTTATCTATCTGAGATGAAAATGTAGCTAATTGCAGTACGAGACAATTTTTTTTACTGCAAATGAAGATAGCCGCAGAATGGGGGTTAAATACACTTTAATTTAGTTCTGAAACGGTCCAATAAATCATGTGAAATTCAAATGAAGGTTTCAACTCAAAGTAGGATTTATGTACTAGTACGTATTGGATTTTGGTCAGTGAAAAATAACACCAGTTGAAGTTGGGAGTGAACGAATGCTCGAACACTTTGCCCGTTCTGTTCAGCGCGGCCTGCGGAAGACTCAGGGGTCAGGACGGATTTTTTAATTACCGGCTTCTGTTGAAAGTTTGAATCTGCAATGCAGAAGTTGTTCTGACTGGGAGTTTGTTTTTATCCAACGTTTTGTTTTTTGTATTATTTTCGTCAGTCTATTAATGAAGTGTCTGCTGGTAACAAATTCCGATTTCCAAATCTGTATACGAAAGTTTAAACTTAAGTAACTAATTGAACGCTAAGGCATTAATACTGTGAAATTCCATAGTAATAAACTTAGGAAATTGAAAATAACTTTGTTTCATCCAACTAAACAAAAATTCGACACAATTATCCAAATTTAAAAATTAACCTGGGCTTTTTGTTATAAGTACTAATATTTTTTTTATCAGTATGAAAAATTTTAAATGCAATTTTATATTAGTCTTTCTTTGTTTAGTTTTTATTACATTTTTACACCTGAAGATGGAGGTATCCTCCGAAACATGTCGTGTTTATAAATATTTTTTTAATAATAAGTGGATTAAACAGAGTTATTTTCAATTTCCTAAGTATTAAACTGAAGTAATTATTTTTTTATTTAATCCTTCTTATTTTTTATTCATGTGTCATGTCGGGTACCCCCGACGTGACGCCGACGTAGACTGTCACTTGAGAGTGCATATTGCGCAGTTCTAAATAGTGCATCGAATGTTCCAATCCCAGTCCAGTCACGAATGTTCTAGAGCCAAGAGATCCGTCTTCCACCCATATCTCAACGACCATCTATTTAAAATTGCGAGTTGAAAACATTGACCCTGAAATTTTAATTAGATGCAAAATAGAGGTAGCGTGTGTAGCATTCAATAAAATGAGAAAGGTCATCTGCGACGATAATCTTAATTTGAAGCTCCGGCAAAAAATGTTTAGTCAGTGCTTTTGTACGAAGTGAAGTCATGGACCCTCAAAATCAGCACTATGAACAGGCCAGACGCAGGCGAGATGTGGATACATCGCAGAATGCTACACATTCCATGGACCGATACAGTTAGTAATATTATTGTTAAATAGTCCATTGTTTTGGCCGAAACACCATAGTGATACTTCAACATTATTATTGTTAAAATTTAAAACACTGTTATAATATCACAATTTCGTTTTATTCGCTGAGAATGTCACGACAGTTGTTTCGCCAACCGATGTTGGCATTTATAGGGCAAAAAACTCATTAGTGTGGTTAGTCATAGTTAAAATTAAGTATGCGAAATCTGTTGACAATTTTACAAACAAATATAACAAAGGTGGGGAAAAAACAGTGATTATAACCTTCATTTCTTGTAGACTAGACATTCTTTATTAATTTCTTGTATGTATAATTGTCCCTTTTAATCACTGTTTTTTCCCACCTTTGTTATATTTGTTTGTAAAATTGTCAACAGGTTTCGCATACTTAATTTAATTATGACTAACCACAAGAATGAGTTTTTTGCCCTATAAATAGAAAGTCTTTTCGTTTGTTATTTTAGTTTACTGTAACACCTGATGATGCCAACATCGGTTGGCGAAACAGCTATCGGGAGACTCTTATTGAATAAAAATAAATTGTGATATTATAAAAGTGTTTTAAATTTTAACAGTTACAATATTATTGTGCTACAAAGAGCAAAAATAGATAGACAATTGTTGACTGATATCAAGGTCCGGAAGGTGTCCTACCTGGGTCATGTGCTAAGAGGAGAAAAGTACGAGTTGCTGCACTTCATCGTTAATGGCAATACATGTTACGACAAATATAAATAACGATAAGAAGAATTAACAGTACAGACTAATGACTCAAATTTGAAACTTGATTTTAAAAAAGTAATGTTAAAACAAGAGTTTATAATATTAATAAAAATGTAAAGCAACGCTGTAGTTTCATTTACACCGAAAGGTTGCCCTGAATCCTTTGTTTTTAAATTACGCTCGTTCAGATAAAAAACATCAATGTTAAGAAAGTACTTATTGTAATGATTTTTTTAATGAATTAAACTTTTCGTTAAACTAATCGTTCTCCTGATGATGAGAGCTTTCGAAACATGTCGAGAAAAATAAACTAAACAGTGGAAAAACAGTTTTTAAATTAATAAAAAAATCTTCATTATGGAATTCCACGGTGTTCCACGCCCTAAGTTTATATAACTAATTGTAATTGTACTTATAAAAATAAAAGCGATGTATTTTTTTTCTTCTGATAATTAATATTTAAAGATCAACGTTTTGCAAAATTAACAACCGAAAAGGCTTATTGGGAAAAACTGACTGTGGAGTCTTCAGCAGTTTCTTAAATTTAACATCGATATCCCCATACTTAATACTAACAAGGATATTATTACCATAAACGAACCTGAAACGCTGAAAGCACGATCGTAAAAACTTGTTTTATAAGCTCTTGCTCGATTTGAAATGATGTTCCTGATGGGTTCCACTCACCGGAGTGAACATTGCTTTTCCGTTACGCAAAGGTCCGATTTTTTTATTGCTTTGTTGCGACCTCACGTAATCAGATTTTAACAACTGTAATTAAAGTGCACAAATATAATTATGTATATTTGGTTACAGTATTTTACTGCTCAATTTTAGAGTAAAATGAAACTGCACTAGCTATATTTATATGAAATTCGATCAAACTTTCAGCTTTTTCACGTTACGTGGAAAACAGAATTTCAAATATTAAAGGAACTTGGTAATAAATAAGCAATAATCACTGCTACACCGAAGGTCCGTTTCCGAGCTCCGGGGATAACAGTGTGAGAAAAAAATAAATTCTTACACTGCCTTAAGTTCGGTTTAGAATTCACATGACAATAATTTGACGAAAGATTAGCTACATATCACATGTCTTAAGAATCAATAGCTAAACAAATTATGTATAGTGATATGTCAGTTCTTATATAAAACTATATTTGTGGTAGCATGTAAATCAAATATTGAATGTCGGCCATGTGAGGAGTCAGAGAAATCGACGCGCGTGCATGACACGATGTATGAATGTTGAGGAAGCGATAGAAATATGTCAGGAAAGAAAAGTGTGGCAGTCCATTCTTTCTGCCTACCCCTTCGGGGAGACGGCATAATGGTTAGTTAGATTTTTTTTTTTTTAGTTTTATCTATGTGTTTGTATATATATATTGAAAACGCCGTTTGATACCCTTAATAATAAAAAAATAAATATACAGTAATTGGATTAAAACAACCTGTAGTACTCGTATACGAAAAAAATCTCGATATTGTATTATATTGTATTATTTTACAAACATTTTTCGAGACACAAACTTCCCTTCTTCAGTGTATGAATTTTAACCTATTAAAATTCATCCGTTTAAAATTCACATATTGAAGAAGGGAAGTTTGTGTTCCGAAACTGTTTGTAAAAAATACTTTTTATTCCAATGCCATTAGCGTGAAGTGTTTCACAAATTTTGTCTCGAATTGTTTTGAATATAATATTTCACAATTGTGAGAAAAATATAAAGCTAAAAAATATAATACACGATTTTCATTATTATTTATATATTAATCATAGTAATTGGGTCATTTGAATATTCAAATCGTATCAATCAAATCAGTTTATTAACTCAAAAGACATTACAAACCACAAAATGTTTAAGGCATCTATTGAGTACAGGTAAAATATTATAAAAATACAACATAATACCAGGTACGCATTAGAGATGGTTCGACATTAGGAAGACAAGATTCTTTCTAAAATCAAGAGTATTTGTCACTAATATGAAAGACGTCGATCTCCGAGGAGACCGCGTTCAGCAGACTAATTGCTCTTCCCACCGGTGTCACCAGAGGCAGATTAGTTCTGGTGGCCGGTAGGTAAAACAAACTGTGCTGTCGCTGTCGGATAAATCTATCAGGGACAAAAAGACCAACACCCTCTAGCACGGCCGAGTCCTCGATATATCCCCTGATTAATTTTAAGAAATGGGTTATGAGATGCCCATCTCTTCGAAGCTGTAAAGAATTGGTTCCGAGCATTCCTAAAAGAAATTGAATTGATGTGATAAGTAGCTAATCTATCGCTATTTTAATGTCACGTGAATTTTACACCAGACCTGTGACAGTGTGACAATCACACTGCCATTGCCAGGAATAGAACCCAGGACCTTTGGTATGGCAGTCAGATCTCTTACCACTCTAAAATGAACACGATTAACCCGTGACTCCTAGAATCCTCGTCTAAAAAACTCTGAAGATGAAACTCTGAAGTGCACAATGTGTCGAGATCATTGTATCAATACCCAAGTTCTCAGAAAATGTGAAAACAAAATACAATGATATGCATACATTAAACTTAAAAATTACTTTTAAAATAGTCTAGTGTCGTGAACATTGTTTGAAGCGAATAACATCAGGTCTATGAAAGTCCCTAATAAACAGTAATTTCACTGGAGGGACGTATAAAACATAATCTCAGTCTCCTAAAGTCTACTTTGGATAAGTTTAGCGACGAACTTGTCAAGCTACAAAGATTAAAAATGCGCGGCTGTAAGCATGCCTGTAGACATCAGATATTTAAAGACTTGTTGGGAGGAGCATTGTTGAGAAATAATGATTCCAAATTAATGTTCGAAATGGCATCCTTAAAGTGATATAGCCACTCAACGATATAAATACTCAAGTGGCAATGCAACTTTTTTGATTTATTCGAAAAGAACGAATTTGTTTAAAACTCAAAATGTGTCAAATAAACTGGCAGAAATCGAGGCATATATTCAAACAAATTCAAACAAATTTTGAAGAAATTTTGTTTTTGGAAACTATCTTTATTGTGAAAGTAGATGGGAATAAAGAACGTAAGCGTACAATAAAACTATGTGTGAAATTCAAATACTCTGTACGAGTTCAAGTACGGCTTGATTAGAGTTATTGATTTGTAAAAACATTTAGATTGTATTTTAAATGTTTGATGTTTGGATAAGGCTTCTTATTGTTTATTACAAATAAAAAAACGCAGAACACCTGTTTTCTAGAAGTTTTATTATATTTTATGGGAATAACATGTTTCACTCTTCTAAGGCATTGTCAAATATGTATTGACATTTGATTATTCCTTATAAGGGCGAAACATGTCATTACCATAAAATAAAATAAATAAAATTTCCATTGTTTTGGCTAAAACACTATGATACTTCAACATTATTAATGTTAAAATTTATAACACTGTTATAATATTATAATTTATTTTTATTCACTGAGAGTGTCGCGACAGCTATTTCGCTAACCGATGTTGGCATCATCAGGTGTTACAAAAAACTAATGATGTTGCCAACATCGGTTGGCGAAACATCTGTCACGACACTTTCAGTGTTATAAATTTTAATAGAAATAAAATTTCTAAAAGACAGACGTATTCTTTCGTATAAATATTTAAAATGGAGTTTTGCACCACTATTAAACTAACTATCACGCCGTTTTCCCGAAGTGGCAGGCAGAAATAATGGAGCGCCACACTGTTCTTACCAGACATACTTCTCTGGTGTCCATAACATTCATACAACGTGTTATCCATGCACGTCGATTTCTCCGACTCATGGCCACGTGGCCGACAGTCAATATTTGATATACACTTAGGAAATTGAAAATAAGTTTGTTTATTATCAACAAAATATTAAAAAAAACACAACATGTTTCGGAGGATACCTCCATCTTCATGTGTATATATAAAATAAAAACTAAACTAAAGAACACATATAAAATTAATATTAAAAACGCATTTAAATGCGTTTAATATTAGTATTTCTTTGATCAGTTTTTAATCCATAAACTGTTAAATTAAAAAACTTTGTTTTATGTATCACAATTGTATTTTTATTTTACGCGACAGCTGTTTCGTCAACCTATGTTGACATCATCACCTATGTTGATGTCAACATAGATTGAGGAAACAGCTGTCGCGTAAAATAAAAATACAAATGTGATACATAAAACAAAGTTTTTTAATTTAACAGTTTATAATGTTAAAGTATCCTAGTGTTTCGGCCATATATTATTTTAAGTTATGTTTTTTAATATTTTGTGGATTATGAACAAAGTTATTTTCAATTTCCTAAGTGTATTACTATAGAATTCCACAGTGTTATTGCCTTAGCTTTCAATTAGTTTAATATTTTATTTATTTGATCTTCCTCTGATGAGTGATACCACCAATAATAAAGTGATGACTGGAGATAAAGAAACCATTAATTAAGCAAAACGCTTTACATAATATTTTCCATGGTTTATACCTTCATTGTTTTCCAATATATGTTACCAAGTTTTAACGGGATTGCGTTACAATTTTTACAAACCTAACTATGTTACCCTCAGTGATGAAAAAGATAAAATCAAATTATAAATTATTATAAAGCTTTTCATCGAAGGGGAATCATTTGTCAACAAAAAAATACTTTCGGCGGAAGTCAAACTTTTATTTTTCTGAAAATTGTTTTCATTGAATTTGAAGAAGAAGTTTTAACAAGTTTAAATTGCTTCTCTGATGGTGTATCTCGCAGAGCGGTGTGGTGCCTATTGTTAAGGAGCGGTAAACTTCAAGGGCGGTTCGTTCTTTTTCTTTACGAGAAAAAACATTTACCAAAAATATCATTGTATGGTTATCTTTTGTTTTATAGCATGCGAGTCTAATCAATTACTAATAGACGACCACGTTGGAAGTCCGAACAATGGTCGAGCGTGCGTATCACGCTATGCGAATGTAGAAGAAAGCGAGAATTATGTCAGGATAGAACAGTGTGGTGGTCCATCCTCTCTGCCTATCATTCCGGAGAAACGGTGTGATGGTAAGTTAGTTAGGGTTTCCTCCTTTTTTTGACAAATTAAATCTCTAAAAATATTTATGATTTTTTAAATCTTAATCTCATTTTTACGAATAAAAAATTCGATCGTAAGTGAGCTTTTTCAGAGTAAGAAAATAATTTTGATTATTGTTTTATTGCTTTAATTACTGTTCGATAATTAGCGAAACCGGTTAGTTCTTAAATAAACATGTGGTGTTATATTGCAATTCAAATGCATGAATAATATTACATCGAACCACAATGGCATTGCTTCCCAAGCATGCGAATTAAGTGTTAATCAATATTTTTCTACGATTTACACAAAACCACAAAATACTTTTGAATTTTAAAAATAATTTGATGCACTTTAATATTTTGCTTTCACACAAATGGTGTGAAAGCAAAATATTAAAGTGCATCAAATTATTTTTAAAATTCAAAAGTATTTTGTGGTTTTTGTGTGTACAGGATGTACAGGATTGGATGGACAGGTTGTACAGGATGTACAGGATTGGATGGACAGGTTTTTGTGTGTACAGGATGTACAGGATGTACAGGATGTACAGTGTACAGGATGTACAGTGTGTACAGGATTCCGCATAGTTGGACGTCCCCCTGCCCGCTGGACCGACGATCTGAAGAGGATTGCTGGACATGGATGAATGGAAGCGGCAATAGATAGGGGGCGGTGGCGTGCTTTGGGAGAGGCCTACATTCAGCAGTGAATGACAAGACGGCTGATGATGAAAATGTCCACTTGAACACATTTTTTGACTACTAGAATCTACTAGAATGTTTTTGTAACCCCGACGGAGCTCTGAGCGAAATCGGTTGGTCCGTTACAACAAATCGTGTTTTAAAAAAAATGTTTTTGAAATATTTTTAATAACGCTACACCTATAATTTTATTTTGATTTCTATACAAGGTTTCAAATCAACAGCACAGTTATTTTAAAACACCTTTTGGCAAATATACGTGTATTATATTATATATTCTATTAACATAATATGAAGATTAAAAAAAAACATAATGCCAACGTACTGCCACTGGCAAGTAAGTTTTGTCTTTTGTTTCGCTAAGTGACAGGACAAAATATTTTACATACATTTAAAACAAATTTATTTTTACGAACATATCGGTTTCGCATCCGCTGAGTTACGTCAGGGTTACATAAACTTTTTAATTGATAATTAAAAAATGCTTTCAAGTGGACAAATTCTAAATACTTCTAACACATTTCTACACTTTTGAAAACTGATAACCGAAGAATTCAGTTGGGTTGGGAGGCCTTTGGAAAATTACGCCATATTCTTACCTCTAAAATACCACAATGCCACAATGTCTTCAATCAGTGCATCTTGCCAGTCATGATGTACGGAGCCGAGACGTGGACACTGACAAAAGGTCTAGTCTACAGATTTAAGGTCGCCCAACGTTCCGTGGAAAGAGCCATCCTTGGAATAACCTTGAGGGACAGAGTTAGAAACGAATTTATTCGACAACAAACCAAGGTGACTGAGGTGGCTCTGAGGATGGGCGGACTGAAGTGGTGATGGGCTGGCCATGTCTGTTGGAGAACCGACGGCCGATGGCGAAGACGGGTTCTGGAGTGGAGATCGCGTACAGGATTCCGCATAGTTGGACGTCCCCCTGCCCGCTGGACCGACGATCTGAAGAGGATTGCTGGACATGGATGAATGGAAGCGGCAATAGATAGGGGGCGGTGGCGTGCTTTGGGAGAGGCCTACATTCAGCAGTGAATGACAAGACGGCTGATGATGAAAATGTCCACTTGAACACATTTTTTGACTACTAGAATCTACTAGAATGTTTTTGTAACCCCGACGGAGCTCTGAGTGAAATCGGTTGGTCCGTTACAACAAATCGTGTTTTAAAAAAAATGTTTTTGAAATATTTTTAATAACGCTACACCTATAATTTTATTTTGATTTCTATACAAGGTTTCAAATCAACAGCACAGTTATTTTAAAACACCTTTTGGCAAATATACGTGTATTATATTATATATTCTATTAACATAATATGAAGATTAAAAAAAAAACATAATGCCAACGTACTGCCACTGGCAAGTAAGTTTTGTCTTTTGTTTCGCTAAGTGACAGGACAAAATATTTTACATACATTTAAAACAAATAAGTTTTTTTTAGTAAAATTTGACTAAATATTGTCTCAAAGTTCTTAGGCATAAGTAAATTTTTCAGAAGTAATTCTGATTAAAATAAAATCAGGGTAAAATAGAACTTATATAAGCTTGAAAAGTAAATTACATAGAATATAGTTTAATATGTTAATGTATTGTATATTTAGCTGGTAAAATTATTTTTTGACCAATTATGTATTTGAAATTTGTCATTTCTTAATGACTGTCAAAAAATAATAAAAGATCTAGTAGTTTAAGAATACGATTTTAAGAATAATCTGTAACCAGACCTCGTGTTTCCGATGAAACTTGAAGGCTTATGAGCAATCGAGAGATTCGCACAATGATCCAGCAGCCTCTTGTGGTGTGCACCGTGAGAGCAAGTCGCCTGGAACCTATTGGCGAATTAAGTCAGGCCAGATAGACTATAGCAATCAAAACCCTGTTCGCGTCAAGACCAACCAGGAGTAAGTGTGGCCACGGAATTGAAATTATCCTTTTTACAGATTCTGAGAGAAGTAAAGTAAAAACAGAAATAAATTAAATAATAATTATTAATATCGTTGAGTTCACTAGCAAGGATAACATATAGAAACCAATAAAGGAAAAAAAAACGGGAGTAAGATCTCTGGGAAGGTCTATACAGCGCCTAATGGATGATATAATACTTTATTTATCCAACGGCACCTTAACGCTAATGGCAAAACGACCATTAAAGCAGATGGGGAGCTCTCTAGGGAAATACCTGCTATATCAGGAATAAGACAGGGCGGCAGTCTCAGTCCTTTCCTTTTTAACCTCATCATGGATAAGATCATAGAGGAGGTCGCATCTCTTAATCTCGGATATAGGATGGGAGAAAACTCATTAATGTGGTATGCTATACTAACGATGCAACAATACTGGCAGAAAGGGAAGACGATCTACAAAAAATGCTTTATAGGTTCCATCTTGCGTCTGAGAGGTATAATATGATGATATCCATCGCAAAAACAAAATGTCTAACAATATCCAGACAGCTTCTCAGAAGCAAATTAGTTGTAAACGATAAACCCATAGAATAGGTCATGAAGTTCAGATATCTGGGTGTGGAGATATCTAGTTGCAGCGGTATATATAATGAAGTTAAAAAACAGACTGATAAAGCTGCAGTTATCTCCGGATGTCTAAAGGATACTATCTGGGACAATAAGTATATCCTAGTAAAAAACAAAGTTAGAATTTATAAAACATGCATCAGGCCCATAATGACATACGGAATCGAAGCAAGAACAGACACTATCAGAACCAAACATCTCTTAAGAGTAGCAGAAATGAGAACATTGCGACCTATTGTTGACAGAACCCTTAGAGATAGGATACCCAATGAAGAAATTCGCAAATCCTACAAAATTGAAGAAATAGTGAGATGGAGTAGATAGAGTAGACGATTCTGGAGGAACCACATCGAGAAAATGGATCCAGCAAGAATTCTTAATATCGTGATGCACGAGACTTTAGAGGGCCGTCGACCACCAGGACGACCACCAAAGACACGGAGACAAGGCTGGTCGGCTTCATCACAGGAAGAAAGTTGATATGCTTCCTAAACATATCGTAAGATCTACAATCAGAAGAACAAGAAGTTTATCCAACTTATCTAGGCGAAAGCGACTGTTAGCAATATGAGAATGGGAATCAAGCCTTAAACCATCGGTGTGGCAGTCATAACTGTTGCCACTCTCCCACGAAGGCCGTCATTTGATATTCACCTATGCTATAACACATACGATTATATTTATATACTCGCATATTTACGGAATCTTAGAAAAGTATCAACATAATAAAAATGTGGTCTTACCTTTCTATAGGTAATTCCTAATAGAATGTAACCTTACCCTTATAGGATTTCAAAATAAGATACTGTTCCTCTTTCAAATAGGTACTGAATGAGTCATTTTGTAAAGGACTTGCTTAGTATTACATACTTAGGGCGTAATTCAGGGCTTACCTAAATACACGTAATTCGATATGTGGGTCTTCGGTCGCGTGTGCCCAGGGCCGGCTGCAGGGATAAGGAGGAAGGGGCGCGGTTGGAGCGATACCTTTGTGGGGGAACCAAATTTGATACCACTGCGAACAATTAGTGCTTACGATTGGAGTATTCAATCCATATTGGAGGTGTTGAATACAGTATTAACTATTTTCTCCTGTACGTGCTTTGAATGATTTGTAAATGTACTTTTAGATAAATATTTCAGGTGATACATTCCAGATGATGTATTTTTTTATTTTAAAAATAAATCAAATATTTTTTATAAAATTTCACGGGATCCATAGGAAATTGTATTTTGTAACTTTTCACTATTCTTTAAATAAATAAAAGAAAAATAACATTTAAATAAATTATTTTTGGTATGATTTTTTTACAACAAAATGCTCTTGCTAGATTCCTCCACATTCATAAACCTAGTCATAACCACACGTCGATTCTTCGGACTTTTTTTCAATACAAAACATAAAATATTGAGTAATTTCATCATGTCCCATTTTCTCGATCTCTCTCGACTCCGTACTCCACTCACATCGTTAGCATATATTTTCAAATAATATTTCTTCATCTGCATTCAGTATGCCCAATCTAGCGCAGCGATTCCTTCAGAACAGTATTCATAATACTTTCTTTTGTTCTACATTCCTTACTGATATTGGCATTTGAAATTCAAATCAAATCAGTTTATTTCATCAATCAATATTACAAAATTAAGGTTTAAGGCATCTTTTGAGATTATGTAAAATAATATATTGTATATAGTATACGAAACGCATGAATGGTTCGACATTAGGAAGATAAGATACCGTCCAAAGTCAAGAGTATTTGCCTTCTGAACGTACTTTCATTAATATGGAAGAAAAAATTACTAAAAAATCTTTATCGCATTTATTACGTTCTCATTCAATTTTTTTCAGTTTCATGCTTCGCTTTCGTAAATAAAAGTTGGACACCAGAGGTCCATTATAATCAGTCATGGAATTTTTTTAATATAACTATATTATTTATAATACCTTGGTTATTCAAACGTTGCAAATTGCTAAAGAAAGTATCGTTGTTCTACGTTTTCTATTATCACAATCATAGACTTTTTTATCGATCATAAAAAAAATTTAGGGAAAAAAATGTATTTATTGGCGCTAAAATGTATTTATTAAACTATTGTAATTAAAAAAATAAATGTGTATAAACCCTTCAGCCGGTTCTGTGACGTTTCCTAAATACGAACTAGGGATTCCTTTTTCGGCCAAATGGGGCACGACAGACGACTGACGGAACTATGAAAACAAACTTGAAAAAAAAATCTTTCAACCTATTTCACATCTGTCGCCGGTGTTTTCATTGTAAATTTTCGGCGCCATTGATGACGGAAAGGTGCGACAAATTTAAACGGTTCAAATTAAATTGAATTGGTATATTGAACTCGGTACAATGTGTATTATTTTTTAAATTATTATATTTGTTAAATAATTACATATTCTGCGACCACCAGACTCTTTTATATTGCACTATATAATCAGCTCTACGGGAATCGTCCCCGAAAAGGACAGCGGGAAATTCATCTCGTTTGAGGACCAACCTTCTGGAGAGTAGACCAAATAGGTCTACAGCAAGGAAGAAGAAGAAGAAGATGAAGAAGAACATATTCTAATTTTCTAATGATAATTCAAGTCCAATTCTTTTGCGCTCTTGAGTTATGGTATATCTTAGATTTCACGAACTCCGGACAATGTGACCACTAAAACTATCATCAGTATCATAACAAAGAGAAAGTAAACAAATGGCGAATTTACAGTGCTCTAAAATTGGATTCACCCGGTTATGGGAAGGCAAACCCAACTGAAAATCATCCAGAGAAAGCAAGGGATACCACGAAACCGAGCCACCACTCTAGATATTATTCCCCAGGTGATTATTACAAATAGGAATCCATGAACATGGCCTCGAGTCCCAAGCGACCCTTGAATAGGTCAGGGGTGCTAAGAACCAAGATGTCCAGGACAAAGATTCCTACTCTCAAGTGATAGTCAACGTCGGGTGATAGGTGACGACGAAAGAAGAGGAAGTACACATATATTTTTTAAACCAACTAACTAACCATCACGCCGTCTCCCCGGAGGGGTAGGCAGAAAGAATGAAACGCCACACTGTTCTGTCCTGACATACTTCTCTCGATTCCTCTACATTCATACATCTTGTCATGCAAGCACGTCGATTTCTCCGACTCCTCACGTGACCGACATTTAATATTTTTGATTGATTTGATTATGCCACGTTTTCCTCGGTCTTTCCTCTGATATATTCTTCCTGCATTCTGCAACTAATTTAAAATTTTACTTCAAAGTTCACGTAAAAAAAGTATCACATAAAATATATATACTAACCAATATCTGATTGCAAGTGTCAGATCTAATGACATAGAATAGAAACGAGAGCTGACACCATCAGAACAAAAAGTCTCCAAAGAACCAGAGAAATGAAGACGCTCCGATCCGTTGCGGGAACGACACTCCGAGACAGAATAAGAAATTCTGAAATAAGAAAGATCTGCAATGTGGAATATGTCGTGCGATAGGGAAGACTGAGAAGACGCTACTGGAGAGATCATGTGAAAAGAGCATGTTCTGAAAGAGTGATAAATATAGCCGCAAATAAAGTACCAACAGGAAATCGACCGGCAGGAAGACCACCTAAAAGATGGCGAGACAGTTGGACATCTGTATCCCAGGAACAGGCTCCGAGAAATAACAGGACACAGTTCTCAATAAAGCAGAAGAAGAAGAAGTGTCAGATCAAGCTTTAATGGCTTAATAACATTGTTAAAATGACCTTCCAAAAAGAGTTCTATACACGTTAAATTAGTTTATTAGAAAATTGTAATGCTATAGATAAACACGCAATAAAAATTTATGTTCACTATCAGAACTTTTTTCATACGAAAAATAAATGAAATGAAGAAAAATAAGTAACGTCGCCACTGGACTTTTTCGTTATTCTAATTATAAATATCGCTAGTAAATAACGCTGTTTCGTTAATATAACTTCTAAAGCATGCTTTGATACCGTGTACGAACACTGTATCTGACACCAGCCTAACATCGTTTTAATTATGTTGTTTACCTTTATCATAAAATATTGGCTATAAGCAATTGCCCGGTAATATTTTACATCTTACCATTAAATTATCATCACTTGAAATTTTGTACAAAGTACATTTTGTAGTTCACATTTAGTAAAATGATTTTGAAACAAACAGAAATTTGGGAGATGCCGATATAAGCATGTGTTTAACTTAGTTATCCATTATTTATTGTTTCTTGAACAATGATGTAAAACTCCACATTAAAAAATTAATACGAATGAAAACGTCAGTTTTCTAGAAGTTTTATTATATTTTATGAAAATGACATGTTTTGCCCTTCTAAGGCATTATCAAATGTGATAATGCCTTAGAAGGGCGACATTTGATAATGCCGTGGAAGGGAGAAACGTGTCATTCCCATAAAATATAATAAAAAAACTGACGTTTTCATTCGTATTAATTTGTTATCCATGTTTTAAAGTCTGTTATGGAACTGTACTTGAGTAACGACTTCTCTACTGATCTATTGCATTGTCGTTCGACCGTTCATTAAATAAATCGTTTGTAAGTTATACATTCCTCTCAGCATAGGTGTATGTAGGTACCTCTGATATATGTAAGTTATATAAGTAAAGATTTGGTACACTCTCTTGGACATTGTTACTTGTTATTTTTATATTTATACCATTCGAATCCCTCTTCAAAGTATAAAGATATGGAATTGTCTCTAAACAGTTCATCATAATATTATTCAGTATCCTAGTCGTTATGCAGTATAAAACAATTGTAACTTCCCACCAGTATGCAGACCAAAGGTATTAATCTTTTATTATCTCAAGATGCATGAACTCCAAGACACTCCTTCTTCTTATAAATCTGATGACTTGTTTTTGGTTGCATCTCCGTCCTGCTAGGATATAGACTGCCAAATTTCTCGCCATTTTTTCGGTAGTTGGCCACGTGGTCATCAACTAATCACTCCGTGATACTTATGATATTAATAATAATTATAGATTAGTTGAGCCAAAGCGCAACCCCCGGACAAATTTCGGAGATCGGGCCTTCGCAGTGGCAGGTCCGTCCGCCTGGAATATGCTTCCTGCACGCCTCAGATGCATTGACAATCCGACAGACTTTAAATCTCACCTAAAAACCCACCTTTTCAAAATATCCCATAAAATGTAAACAACGGTTATCTGATTGCTGGTGTCACATGCAGCTCTCATGACTAAAAACATTATCAAAGCGCCCTTGAGGTGAGCTATTCACGAAAACGGCGCTATACAAATTAGCCTAATTATTATTATTATTATATATGCTTACTTTTAAAGCGCCGTTTTTGTGATGTAATTATCTCAAGGGCGCAAAAGTACTATATCATTTTTCTTATGGGGCTGATGACTTGTTGTTGGTTGCATCTCTGTCCTGCTAGGATATAGACTGCCAAATTTCTCGCCATTTTTTCGGTAGTTGGCCACGTGATCGTCAACAAATCACTGCGTGATACTATAGCCCTTCCACGTAATATAATTACGAAAGATAAAAATATGTATAAATTAAAAAGCGCTTTCGTTGTGAGAAATCGATTCTATAATAGCTGAACATCACACATTTAATATTACCACGCGTGATTTTGAGGAGTTTAACATATGATATTAAAATTTTTAATTTGCTTCACATTGCAGGACGCTGTAAAAGATAATCGACATTGTTTACCCAAAATGACTTGTTAAGTAAGGCAGGGTCACATTGTGGCGGGGGCGAAAACCTTAATTACTAAGACACGTGATTTTAATTGCAAAGTATCGCCGCAATGCAATTATGGCAGCCATAAATGTGCCGGAATGCGAGCGGAAGATTCGCCACCCCTGCCGCGCACGGCAGATGTGGGTTCACTGCCCGAAAAGCGACAGATGTAGGATTTAAAGTCAGGGGTACAAAACATGTCATTTGTAAAAAAAAAATCAAGAATTTTGTAATGCCGAAAATGAATTATGAAAATATATTTTCGTGCATTTGTTAATTACAATATTACAGGATCTTCTATTAACAATAGAACTCAGATGTTGCTCGCATGGAATGTACAAGAATAAGTGAATCAATAACAAGAATAAGTGAAACCATAAAGTCTTTTTTTGCACAACCAAATTAAACATGTTTTAAAAGTCGACCATGTTAGGAGTCAGAGCAATCGGTGGGTATGTTGGACAAAGACAGAGAGAAGCTTCGAAATTTGTGAAAAAAAAACAGTTCATTGAAAATTTTATGTAAAGCATGTTGCAGTATAAAATTGTATAACTAGTGTATTCGATTTTTATTTATATGATATATTATATTTCTAAGGGAGCAAAGAAAAATATGCGTGGAAGAGAAATGGAGAAAACTAGGAAGACCTGGAGAACCGAGAGAGATGGACAGGGACAGGAGCCAGTTGAGGACTGCTTTGGAGGAAGTCAAAACCCACACCAGGATGTAGCGCTGAAAAACAGAAGAGGATTAAAAAAAACAGCAGAATGCATTACACTGTAAGGGGTTGAATAGTTTATAAAAAAAAATCGTTTCTAAATATATTTTGCCTGCACTTTCCTATTAAGAATAGCCTAATACTAATGGATATTAATAAGGAAACTTAAAAAAAACATTAATAAGAAAAATATTTATTTATTGTGTCTTAAACAATGTATAATTTCACATCAAATAATAAAGACAAGTACGAATGAAAACGTCTTTTTCTAGAAGTACTAGTATATTTTATGAAAATTACTTATTTCGCCTTGCTACTAACAATCACACATACACATTTGATTTTGCCTTAGGAAGGCGAAACATGTCACTCCCATAAAATATTATAATAATTCCAGGAAACCATACGAATGAAAACGTATTTTTCTAGAAGTACTAGTATATTTTATGAAAGTTACTTTTTTCCCCTTGCTGCACACAATCGTACATCACACAAACACATTTGATATTGCCTTAGGAAGACAAAACATGTCATTCCCATAAAATATAATAATACTACTAGGAAACAGACATTTTCATTCGTAATCAAGTCATTAAATCATTACTTTAACTCTTAACAAAAAGCTGTAGGCATCAATGTAAGTTGATTGGAAAATTACAATGAGGCAAAGGCAAATGTGTATGTGTGATTGTTAGTAGCAAGGCAAAATAAGTAATTTTCATAAAATATACTAGTACTTCTAGAAAAAGACGTTTTCATTCGTACTTGTCTTTATTAATTAATACTTGTCTTTATTAGTTAATTGTAAGAAGAAATACTTACATCGTCTACTTAAACTTGATATTCGTTTATAATGAACGTTGAAGAGATTAGGCAAACCAAATGTTTAAGTCGCCACAACCGAATTCCTTTTCAGCAATCGTCGGCTGGGCATCCAAAATAAATTTATAAAATAGGGAAGACCCTAAGGTAATTGGATCCGCCGCCCTCTGGGGTATACTGTTACACCGTTTAGCGGATGTATGAAATTGAATGTTAAGCTGAACCCAAGGGCATATGTATTTGGCATTTTAAGTGATATGAGTGTCAAGGAAACAGAACTCAAAGCGAACTGTTTACACGGGAAACATAACGGATTCTCTTATGCCTACTTGGACCTATGCTAACGCGTCAAGGATTTTCGGTACTTTGTCTATTTGGCATAACTTAATGCGTTTTTTGCGTTTTTAACACTTACGTTTTTACGATTTAACACGACCTAATGTGAACACGTTTTTTGGGCACTTTGATATTTTGCGCTTCTTTTTAGATGTTCACTTAAGATTTTTGTAGTAATTTTCAACTTCCTATTGTCATTAAGACTAACTATATTATTTTGTTTTACAAGATGTATATATATTTGTAATGTTTAAGCCAATATACTTTATATTAATGAAATTGTTAGTTTGACCACGAGAGGAGTCGGAGAAATCGACGTATGTGCATGACACGATGTTTGAATGTTGTGGAATTGAGAGAAGTAGGTTAGGAAAGAACAGTGTGGCAGTCAATTCTTTCTGCCTACCTCTTCGTAGAGACGGTGTGAGGGTAAGTTAGTAAGTTAATTTTTGTTATTTTTTAGAAGAACTTATACATTTTATAGAAGTAACTTGACACAGAAGACAACGTGGCACGGTCTAATCAATCATTTTTTAAACATCAGATATGAGAGGAGTTGAAGAAAGCAATGTGCGTGCATGACACGATGTACGTAAATTGAGGAGGCTAAAGAGATGTGTTAGGAAAAAACAGTGTGGATTTTTGCATATACATCCAGAGAAACGCTTAATATTGTAGTTAGTTAATTTATGTTGCTTTATGTGGATTTATTATCGACAATAGTTATATTTGGCAAATTTTCACACAAACAAAAAAAAAACACGTTAATATTGTATAACTAACATGTATTTTTTTGTTTTGTAGGAGAGTGTGACATAGAAGTAAAGGCGACAGCTTTTGATCAAATCAAATCAGTTAATTTCAAGGGTTTAAGGCATCTTTTGAGAATAGGTAAAATAATTTTATATATTGTATATAGTATACTACCAGAGATCTCTAAGACGAATGTGTGGCAAATCTGTTTATGATAGAGTGACAAATGTAAGTATAAGAAGTGAATGTGGTGCGAATGAAAGTGTTATGAACAAAATAAGGAAAGGGTCATTAAGATGGTTTGGACACATGGAAAGAATGAGTGAAGACAGAATGGTAAAGAAGGTATACGTAAACGGCGTGAACGGAGCTAGAAATAGAGGAAGGCCGAGGAAAACGTGGCACGATCAAATCAATCAAATATTGAATGTCGGTCACGTGAGGAGTCGGAAAAAACGACGTGCGTGCATGACAAGATGTATGAATGTAGAAGAAGCGAGAGAGGTATGTCAGGACAGAACAGTGTGGCGTTCCATTCTCTCTGCCTACCCCTCCGGGGAGACGGCGTGATGGTAAGTTAGTTAGTTAGTTAGTATACTACCAGAAACGTATGAGAGATGGTTCGAGATTAGGAAGACAAGATACTCTCCAAAATTAAGAGTATATTTGCCTTGTAAACGTACTTTCACTAATATGAAAGACGTCGATCTTAATTGCTCTTCCCACCGGTGTCACCAGAGGCAGGTTAGTTCTGGCGGCCGATAGGTAAAACAATCTATGCCAATACATCTATCAGGGACAAAGCTTTGGGTAACGGTGGGAGTCTCTCTGTGCTCATGCCCAATTGATTGAACATATTTTTATGCGTAAAAGCTTTTAATTTTAAATATGCACAATGTATCAGTACGCCATCCTTGATTCAAAGCTCAATACCTTTATTTGAATTAATAACGTGGAAATTTTTAAATTTTATTTGTTTCTTCCCGATTGATTACCATTAGGGACTTTATCAAATTGTATTAGTCACCATTTCTGTCGTTTTGTTTTAAACTCCGACGCACTTAACTCTCTAAGAACTTTAAGGAAGTTTTGTGTATCAAATTTTAATTCGCTATACAGCCCGAGAAGCGAGGTACTAGTTTTACTAAATAGAAGGCACTTAAA
The DNA here is from genome assembly GCA_022606425.2 of Lepidostoma basale. Lineage (NCBI taxonomy): Eukaryota > Metazoa > Arthropoda > Insecta > Trichoptera > Lepidostomatidae > Lepidostoma > Lepidostoma basale. Next base: position 156,233 of record JAHDVF020001545.1, on the reverse strand, counting down.
ACTTTCTTTTGTCCTTCGATCTTTAGAAAATGTTTGATAAATGAGAAAGTAATAATGCCAAGAAAAAATATACGTTTACCGCACTGTTTTCCACGAGACTGAAAATTTTTAAATTTAGTTTTTCATAAACTTAAAGCATTGTGGAATTTCATAATTAACATTTTAAGAAATTATACTAGTACGCTCTTTTGTCCATCCATTCAGTCCATTATTTGGGCCGAAAAACTATGATACTTCAACATTATTACTGTTAAAATTTATAACACTGTTATAATATCTTCTTCTTCTTCCTCTTAGTTTAGGTCGTATGACCTGTTTGTGACGGTAAGCTGTCCTGGGATGATGATGTCCAGCCATCTCTCCATCTCTTTGGCGGCCTTCCTGGTAATCTCTTGCTGCTTGGGTTATCATCCATAATTATTTTTGCAATTCTTGTATTCTCCATGTGTTCCGCGTGGTCTCTCCAAAAGCGCCTTCTGTTTCTTCCCCATCTCAATATGTCTTCAACACCGCAGACAGGCCTTATCGTTTCATTTCTGATCTGATCTCTGAGGGTTTTGCCTGCGACGGAGCGTAGGGTACGCATTTCTGCTACTCTAAGAAGGTTCTTAGTTCTATGTTTTAATGTTATAATATCACAATTTATTTTTATTCACTGAGAGTGTCGCGACAGTTGTATCGCCTACTGATGTTGGCATCATCATGTGTTACAATAAACATATCTTTACATGTTTTGAAAGATTATTATAACGTATAATGGGTTATTTATTATAACGTCATCATCACCGTGATGATGATATTGATAGATTATATAGAGCCATTTTCGCGAGAGTTTCACTTCAAGGGCGCAACTCGTTTGCAAAGCTCTTCTTAAAAAGGAATGTTTTAAGAGAGCTTCTGAAAACTCCTTCGTTATCTTGTTTGCGAATATGGTGGAGCAGCCTATTCCATACCACTGCTCCTGCGATGCCAAAAGCATGATCCACGAAAAGTATCCACAATATACAATACATCTTCTAGAAAATATAAGTTTTTATTCTCTTTAACATAATTAATATAATAAAACAACCAGAAATTGGAAATTATAAAGTAACTTAAAATAGTCCATTATTTTGAATTTAGTTAAATTAAATAACTAAATTTTTTATACCACAACTGTATTTTATTTTACGCGACAGCTGTTTCATCAGCCTATGTTGACATCATTAGGTATTACAATAATATATCAAATGTCAAATTCTCGTGATTTTTCGAATCTTTATGTAAATTTGTTCCAATGTAAATTTGAATAAATTCTTTGATATTATATAATTTTGAAGTTAGGTACCTAAATATTTGAATTAAAAGAAGGGTTAGTTACTATTTATAGGAGAAAATATTAAAGGTAGAAAATATAATAATAATAATAATAATACAACAGTAATTAGAAGGAACAATTACACATAGTATAGAGTCAAAAGCGATGAAACATAATAAATTAAAAACGATAATCAATAACAGAAAGTAGATTACATTAATAGGAAAGGTGACAATAGTTGAAAGTAGTATAATTATTTTTTATCTAGATTATAAAGGGGAAAACTTTTTAATGTACCATATACTAATGGGGAATATGATATTCTTCAGGAATCATACAAGACTGAACAGCGAAAATAAAATATAAAATTAATTTGGAGGCAAAAAGCAGAGCGAAATTCTAATATTTTCCTCAATTTAATAATGAGCGATAAACCCTATTTTCAATTAATTGGTTTCATTAAAAGGCAACGGATAAGAGTTATTACGGATAATACAAAAGCAGTTTATCAGGTACGATTACTTTAAAGTGAGGTGTATCTAACACCCGAAAGTAATGTTTGTCCCGTGTCCCTTATTTTACAAGTGACTTACTATTATTTTTTTAAAACATATACCGAGGAATTAAATGAACGGTATGAGAAATTATTTTACAAGGCTAAATATGAGCATAAAACGGCTCATTATTAAGAAGGAATCGGGTCGTGTTCAGGCTTAAACACAAGTCTCCTGGATCAGGAGACAGACGTTCTGTTCTCTAGACCACAACCCGATTCAAATTGTTGTAAAATATCTAAATATTTTTCAGTTAAATAAATCCAAAAAAATTAGGCCCAAAGTAAGCTTTCTTCAATAAGGACTTTAAACAAAAAATAACAATATTTTTTTTGTGAATGTATACATATACTTGTATACGAATATTGGATTTCACCCATTGCGGGTTATCAATTCATGATTTAATTGTATCTCAATAGATGAGTTTTAATTGTATCGTAGAGAATTTATTTATATCTCAATAGATGATAAGCAGAACATCTTTTTAATACATCTCAATAGATCTGTTAAAAATATGTTCTGCTTAATGCTTAATAAACATAAATCTTCATAGATGGCGTTAGTAAGTAGATTATATATAGAGTAATCTTAAAAAGATTAACATATGTAATCAAAATCTTCATAGATGGCACATTGAAACTGACATGTGAAACCTGGCATAGATTTGTAACATATATACAACTTCCAAAAAATTGTCATACATGTTCATAAAGAAAAGGTGGAATGGGGAATGTTGTAATTACATAAAGCGTGCGCTTAACCCAACCAATGACAGGTCATAAGTCCTGTAAACACCTTGATCAACCATATTCAGTTTCCAATTTGCATCTTCGTCTCTATTGAGATACAATTAAATTACAATATATTAGTTTAAAAAAAACTTTGTATCAGTGGAAACCCAGGAAGATTCAATTCAAAGGAAATTATTTGATATAATATCGAATGAGAATTTCTTTGAAATGCTCGAGTCAAGATAGCCCAAGGAAGAAGACATCTTTGAATTTTGTAGCAGATTTTATATAAAGTTGTTTCACGTATTGTGTATTTTCTACAAAAATATGATTCTGAATACTTGCTTTGTACTTTGTTAGTAAAAGCTTAGAATATCTGATTTCCATTGCAAATAATTTGTAATACTCGTAGCAATGGGAATTATCTGTTGAAATCTAAAAGTTTTATTTTTGCTTACATTAAGTACTAATATTACCGAGCTTTATATCTATAAAAATATGTAAATATTGCTTGAAAATTAATGTTAAACTAAAAATCATGTTTTTATTATTTAGCGAAATTATCGTTTTTTAGAAGATATATTAGACATATCGATGATACTTTTAAACTGCGGACAACTATATAACTATAAAATAATCATAAGTTTTGAAGAGGTCCGTGTTCAGCAGTAGAAAGATCAAGGCTGAGGAAGAAGAGTATGTAGTCTTCCACTGGAAAATATTTAGAAAGTTGGATTACAGCAGTCGATCGTGTTTTAACAGACTACAATAACGCAAGTAAAGATTCATATTTTTAATCAGGTGGCAAAGGAGATAGACCTCTTTGGACTTTAGTGATAATAGCAATAAAGTTGCTCTTATCACTAAACGTGATGAAGTAAAGATGAACTGCTTCGAAAGGAAAGTCCTCCGTAGAATCCTCTCACCCAATAATAATGGTCAAACGTGGAGAAGGAGATACAACACAGAGCTCTACGATCTATACCAGGACCTTAGCGTGGTCAAGTTTATAAAGATTAACAGACTGCGCTGGCTAGGGCACTTTCACCGCATCTGGAGATCCCCAAAAGACTGTTGTTTGACAATTCAGTAGGGCGAAGAAGCGTCGGCAGGTCGAGACTGCGATGGTTGGATGGTGCCGTGGCAGACTGTTGGGTCCTAGTGCAGCAAGACTGGAAGGTGGCGGCAAGAGACAAGACGGGACGGAGACGTTTCTTGGAGGAGGCTAAAACCCTCCAAGGGTTGTAACGCCGAAGAAGAAGAAGAGTAACAAAAAGATAACTGTCATATTTCTATTCACATGATTTTATGTATATTTCCTTTGATGTTCTTTTTTTATCACCCTTTACGTCAATTTGGCTCATGCTGTATGATGTTAAGAGCTTTTAAAAAACAAACATAATTATAATAATGCTTCAAGAGGTGGCTAAATAGTTGGAGAGTAGATTGAAGAAAAACATGTATGTAAGCTAGTTTTTTTAAATAGTGCGTTGTATGAAAAGGTTATGTATCGAAAGAGTTAAGGTCGAACTTTTTCCCATTCTCTCGAAAATCCATCTCGAAAATACCTCTCGCCCCGCTGGACTGAGAATTTGACTTTTATTACAAGTGACAGTTTTTGTTCCTCCGCTCCAATCACCCTTTCTCTCATACAGTAACGTCAAGATAATAACTTTTGGTCCCGTAACGACTTTCCTTCGCCAATGATATTTCCAATGGAAATGTCAAAATGTCACAATCAAAGGGTTGAGCGTTTGGACCGTGAAGGGGCCGATGATGATACCAAACGCATGAATAACTTTCTTTGAGCACATTTTGTACTAGCAAATTCGTTTTGACACATTTTTTGAATTGAGTATAGTTTGTTTCTTTTACATCTTCTTCGCTATTTTCAATCCATGGGATTGGTTTGCAGCAAAGTGTATCATTTTTTGTAGGTTCTTAGGATGCTACTCGGGCCTTTAACTGAATTAGTTTCCCGTTGCTTTCCACATTTGTATATAGCAGGTTATTTGAATTACTGTATACAACTGTAAAGCTATTGATTCTCATGATACATAATCTATCGCCATTTTATTGTCACGTAAATTATACATCAACCAACGATAGTGTGACATTCACACTGACATCACCCGGAATCGAACCCAGAACCTTTTATACGTCTAACCTTCTAATGTCATGTTTATTTTTAATGAAAAAGTACGAGGAAAACGAGAGAAAACGAGAGAAGTATGACAGAAAAGAATAGTGTGACGGTCCATTCCTTCTGGTGTGAGGGTTAATAGGTAATGTAGAAATACAGTAGAACCTCGATTATCCGGATTGGTCAAAATAAACAAAAACAGCAGACGTGCAAATCAGCAATGTAATACGTCATTGGGAAATCAAAGAATTCCAGATGCTTTGAAAATATCAAAAGTCTTCCGGTTGAATATGATCGTCAGAAAAAAGCCTGAAATGGTGAAATTTTTAAACGATGTTATGAAAATCAGTTCATTCCAGGAGTGAAAAAACCCCAAAAATCCATAGGTCAAAGAGGAAAAACGTTATTATTACTAGACAATGCACCATCCTACTCATCTATTGAATGTTTAAACCAGATTGATGAAATGTTTACGGTAAAATTTCTTCCGCCAAATGTCACATCGATTATACAACCGATGAATCAGGGTGTAATAGAACCATTCAAATGCTTATATAGAAAACAGATGATTTGACGATTATTACTAGCAGCCGAAAATGAAGATGAATCAGTTAACAGCTTCCACAAGGATGGCAGCAGATAGTATTCTTTAGATGTGTCAACTTTGAAAAAGTCATGGAACAAAATTTTGAAAAGACCATCAGTAAGTTTCAGTAACGCAGTAGAAAGTGATAAAGGATACATCGCGGAAACAACAGCTCAAATTTCAATATGTGCTGCTTGCGACGAAGAAGATGTAACTGAGTGGTTGAATTCCGATGCAAACGATCCTGGATTCCAAATTAAGAATGATGAGGAAATAATTAAAGAAATATCTGCCTCAGAGGAACACGATCAAGAAGACGAAGAAGAGATTTGCGAGGAGGTAGATATTGGTCCTACACATTCAAAAGCTTTTCAGTGTTTGGATGTCGCCATAAAGTGGTTTGAGAGTCAATAAGAGTGTAATTCAGGACAACTTATATGTCTTAAAATTATTCATACTGAATATACTAGTCTTTTCCAGTCAATTATATTTTTTTTCTATTATCCGGATTTGTTCTTATCCGGACTACATTCATCCTCAATGAGTCCGGATAATCGAGGTTCTACTGTATAACATTTAAGATATAATTAGAATCCAAAAAACAGCTGAGTAATTTGAGTATACCGTATATTGTGTATTTAACAATATCGTTAAAATACTATCCTTCTTCTTCTTCTTCTTCTTCTCCTTATAGACCTTTGGTCTGTTCCTGAAATCAGGCTGGCCTCTCTTGGGAGGTTGACTCCCAGCTATCTCTCCATCTCTTCGGCGGTCTTCCGGGGGGACGGCAGCTGGCAGGATTCTGATGCGCCACAGCGTGTGAGATTCTGGTGGGATCCATCCTCTGCACGTGCGCATTCCAGTATCTTCTGCGTTGTCTACCCCATCTCACGACATCCTCCACCTTGCGGATCTCGTATTCCTCACCCTATCGCGAATAGTCATTTCTGCTATCATCCTTGGCGTCCTCATCTCTGCCACCCATACTTTAGCCTTCGTTCTTGTGGTATCCGCTCTGGTCTCAATACTGTATGTCAGTATAGGCCTTACGCAGGTTTTATATTATATATTCTGACCTTACTGTCAGTTCTCAAATACGTGTTTTTCCATATTATATCCTTGAGACAACCTGATACCACCGAAGCCTTGTTGACTTGTCCTATTGTTTCATTGACAAGATCATTTTGACTGAGCAGATCCACTCCCAGATATCTAAACTTTGCAACCTGTTCCAGCATTCTGTCATTTAAGGATAACCTGCATCCTAAGGGTTCTTTTGAGAATGTCATGGTTTTTGTTTTTTATCTATCTACTATCCATATTTCAGATACTCGGGAAATTATAATGTTAAAAAGATTATCACTCAAACACGTGTATTAACTATCTATAATAACGACTTTCATTTACTAACTAACTTACCATCACGCCGTCTCCCCGGAGGGGTAGGCAGAAAGAATGGGACGCCACACTGTTCTGTCCTGACATACGTCTCTCGCTTCCTCTACATTCATACATCTTGTCATGCACGCACGTCGATTTTTCCGACATTCAATATTTGATTGATTTGATTGTGCCACGTTTTTCTCGGCCTTCCTCTATTTCTAGCTCCGTTCACGCCGTTTACATATACCTTCTTTACCATTCTGTCTTCACTCATTCTTTCCATGTGTCCAAACCATCTTAATGACCCTTTCCTTATTTTGTTCATAACACTTTCATTCGCACCACATTCACTTCTTATACTTGCATTTGTCACTCTATCATAAACAGATTTGCCACACATTCGTCTTAGAGATCTCATTTCTACTGCATTTATTCTACTTTAATCCTTCTTTTGCCAGTTCCATGCTTCACTTCCATACATAAGGGTCGGCACAAGAACACCATTGTGCACTGCCATCTTAGCTTTTTTGGATATGCTTTTGTTTGCGATGACAACTTTAAGTGCACCATTTATTCTGTTGCCTGCCCCAACCCTTCTTTCAATATCCTTCTCCACCCTCCCATCCTTTTCACTTTTTCATTTATTTTCTTTCATTTGTTTTCTTTATTTTGAAAGTGACCGGCTTCGCAAGGCTAGCTAGCATCAACATACTTTTGACAAATATTCACAGGTTAAGTTTACTGTTCGAGTGTGTTTGCACCGAAAAAGCTCTCGTGGCAATTTTGTGGGTACCTACACACGTTGTGAGGATGGCGGGGTTAAAAAATGAAAGAATTCTGTAGCTATGCGCTGCTCCCCTACAAAACATTTGCATACAAACGCGTGTATTCCCGCCCCGGGGCTCGTCCGACCTGAGGCCCCCGCCTGCCCTGCATTCCTGCAGGAGCTGGAGATATCGGTTTAATTAGGGGGCTCCGAGCCGCGCCCGCGGGCTACACAACACGCCGGGAAATATTTCCTTCTTTTGGAATTTTGTAAGGTCAGGTTGGTTGCATAATAAATGGCAGGTTAAGGAGGCCCCGTTGTTTGCGGGATTGCAATTAAACAAGATAACAAGCTTTGTTTGTGTTGCGTAGTATTTAATTTAAATAATAATCTAACTAACTAACAATCGCGCTGTTTTTCCGAAAGGGTAGGTAGTAATAATGGATCGACACACTGTTTTATCCTGAGAAACATCTTTCGCTTGCTTTACGTTCATACATCGTGTCATGCACGCACGTCGATTTCTCCGACTCCTCACGTGGCCAACATTTAATATTTGATTTTTCGTTTTACTCCGCTTGAAAAATAATTTAATTTGTAATAAAGAATAGAAGAAGAACAATTTAAATTTGCTAAAGACGGATGAAAGTTCTTGTTCCAAGAACCTGTTCCAGAACCTGTTCCAAGTGGCATAGGACAGATATGCCTTTGCTGCAGTGATCGCCAACGAAGATTGTAAACGGAACAATAGTTCCGCTTGGACCCATGCTTCATCAGGGTAATATTGTATAATAACTGGACATCAATTATAATAACCATATCGTGGTTAAATTCAAACTGTTTTATGTTTTTATAACTAACTAACTAACTAACCATTACGTCGTTTTTTTCTGGAGGGGTAGGCAAAGAGGATGGACCGCCATACCGTTCTGTTCTGACATACCTCTCTAGATTCCTCCACATTCATACATCGTAACATGCACGTTCGTCGATTTTTCCGACTTCGAATGGGGCCGCTTCTTAGTGTACGATTAATTTGGTCATGCCATGCTTTCCTTGTTCTTCCAAGGCTTTCTTACACTCATACTGCTTTTATACAATAATTTAACCATTCTTCATTCGTACATTCGTTCCGTATGTCGAAACCATCTCAGGTATCTTTTTTTAATTTGACTTTTAATACAATAATCTGCCTTACATTTCATGCGTATTTCGTCGTTCGGAATTCTATCATATACGTATCGTTTTCCCGCACATTATTTTTAGTGATCTCATTTCTACGGCATTTAACCTACTTTCATCATTTTTGTGGCCAGCTCCAAGCTTCACTTCTATACATAAGGGTCGGCTCTAAAACTCCATATATCTATAACTTTAAAATGTCTAAGTGAGTGCTTCATCTAAAAATTTAACAATTATTATTTATTAAGGAACATGTATTTATTTATTAACTAACTAACTAACCATCACGCCGTCTCCCCGAAAGGGTAGGCAGAAAGAATGGACTGTCACACTTTTACTGATGCGGCACTCCATCCTTCTCTTTTCGCCCCGCGGGAGACGCGGTGTGATGGGTTGCGAACCTCATCGCCACCAATAGGAATCTCCCGCGCACCCTTCGATCGTCCAACACCCACAAAATAAATCTTAAACAAATAATATAAAATACAACGATATAAAATAAAATAACAAAATAAAAATAATTTAACACAAAATGTTCTTTTTAGATGGTGCACATATTGACTATTTAATTTATGTTCCACGAATCCACCGGTTTTTTAATTTAGCACATAATGTAATAACACATAATGCTTTTTTTCGATGTTGCACATGTTGACATGGACGATCCGGAATTTGTGTTTATTTAATTTATGTTACACGTATCCACCGTTTTTTAAATTAGCTGTAATTAGGCAATTAACCAGCAAGAACAAAGTTTATTTATTAAGGCGTATGAAAGAAATGATTGTGCTAAAACGAAATGATAGAAAGTCAAACATTGTTTATTCCGCGCACGCTGATTAAGAATAATGATGGACGAATGCATATGCAACGTGCACAGCATGTAATTATTTATAGACAAAAGCGTCGCGGTAAGATGAGATGAATCGCTTTAGTTCACCAGTGATCTGCGTCAGTTGCAGGCGACATCGGGAGAGATGCACGACACGCGCGCGACACGTGGCTTCCACGCGACCGGGGGATTGGATAGGGATGTTTGACAAGGATCGGGAAGGATAAAGAATATGAAATAAGCCCCGGACAAAGGACACAATATCGGGAACAGCGCCCTAAAATGAGTCGGGGTATAAAAAAGTTATTACTTCGCGTGCTTTCGGTAGACTTTTGGTTTCAAATTTGCGGCACAAGAATGGGCTTCGACCCGAATGGTTATTCTAAAACTAAACTAAATTAACCATCACGCCGTCTCCTCAGAAGGGTAGGCAAAAATAATGGACCGCACACTGTTCTGTCCTGACATACTTCTCTCGATTCCTCTACATTCATACATCTTGCTATGCACGCATGTCGATTTCTCCTACTCAATTGACAGATCATATTTGTAAACAATTTTATTATATTTTAAATATATTTATTCACTGAGGAAGGACCGGGTTGTCCGAAACATGTCTGATATTTAATATATTTTTTTTTAGAGTTAGTGTTATATATACAAAGTATATAAAAAAGAAAATGACAAATAATATAATTTTTAATATAATACTTACAATGAACTTCTACCCAAATTTTTTCTATTCATAACATTAATATTAGCATGTAAGTTAAAAAAAATGAATCTTTTGCGTTATTCACAGTGGATTAACGGCTATTAGTTAGTTAGTTTGTCAATTTGTTTCCCAATGGGTAAATTTTTTCGTAAACGCTTATTAAATAACGCATGTAGAGGCATGGCGTGACGAAAATTTCCTAATTTTCAAGTTATTTTAGAAGACCAAAGAATCTCGAAAACAAAGCGTGTGAAAATTGAATGCATCCGAGATGCCGACACGCATCCGCTGTTGGATTATTAATAATTAATCTCAACAGAGATGCTCTGAACTAAGCACGGTACGGTTCTGGCGTGCTGGAATCCACCAAACTCTTTCTTACTCGACAGAACATTTTTTTTCTCAGATGTAAAATTTCTAACTGAATAAAACATTATTTTTCAATGATAACTAGAATCATTTCACTGATGCGCAAAGAAAGCGAAAACATTGTCCATTTTTTTTTCAAAACATTCTACAAAATCACGTGGTAAATGCCGCCCAATGGCAACATGGAAAAGGAGTTGCAGCATGAAAACCTTACAGTGGACATAGGCCAGGACAGATAAGATTGGCTTCTTCGTATGGTGATGGTCTCCCTAGATAAAGTAAAGGAAGAAGAAACTAGAATCATTTCACGAAATGTTTTTATAAATTTTTTGGTTTATTTGGTGATGATTCTTCTTCTTCAAGTGCCCTCTAGGGTCCCCCTAACGTTGGCCAACACCTCGGCGAACCTGTCCTTGTCCTGCGCCGCTCGGAACAGCTCCTCCACACTTCGGATGCCGGTCCACTCCCTCACGTTTCACAGCCAGGACATCTGTCTCCTACCAGGCCCTCGGCGTCCCTCAATTTTCCTCTTCAATATCAGTTGGAAAAGGTGGTACTTTTCCCCACGCAGTATATGACCCAGATGTGAAATCTTCCGAACCTTGATAGTTCCCTGTCAACTCTAGCTCGCTTCAGGACTTCGGTATTGGTAACAATGTCCGTCCAGGGAATTCTAAGCATTCGGCGATAGAGCCACATTTCAAATGTTTCCAGTCTTTTCATTGAGCTAATTTTTCTGTTCATTGGTGATGGTTGACCGAATGCAAAAGGCACAAGTTAGGAATACGCCGAGAAGTATGGGGGAGGCCTACTGTAGTGGATACATTGACTGTATAATTAATTAAGTATTAAATTTGACTCGTTCATTGGTAAATCAAATATTTTTTTATTGAACGTGTTCACATCGGATGTCCACACTTTTTATCATCAATGAAACTACGAGTATGTTCAAGTGGCGATTATTCCAAATATTATTTAAAAAAAAATTCTGAGGTATCTCTACATGAGGGAGTATGGTGGCTATCCGTGGCTCTATCCCACGGCATTTCTTTTGGGAATGTTTGGGGCCAACTCTCTGCAGCTTTGAAGAGATGGGCATCTCATAACTCATTTCTTTAGATTACTCAAGGGATATTTCGAGAACTCGGCCGTGCTGGAGGGTGTTCAGCTTTTTGTCCCTGATAGATATCGCCGACAGCGGCAGCGTAGATTGTTTTACCTACCAGCCGCCAGAACCAACCTGCTTCTGGTGACACTGGTGGGATGAGCAATTAATCTGCTGAACGCGGTCTCTTCGGAGATCGAAGTCTTTCATATTTGTGAAAGTACGTTCAGAAGGCAAATACTCTTAATTCTGGAGAGTATCCTGTCTTTCTAATGTCAAACCATCTCTCATGCATTTCTAGTAGTATACTATACACTATATAGTATACTATACAATGGTGTTCTTCTACCGACCCTTATGTATGGAAGCGAAGCATGGAACTGGCAAAAGAAGGATGAAAGTAGAATAAATGCAGTAGAAATGAGATCTCTTAGACGAATGTGTGATACTCTGTGTATGATAGAGTGCCAAATGAAAATATAAGAAGTGAATGCGGTGCGAATGATGGTGTCATGAACAAAATAATGAAAGGATCATTAAGATGGTTTGGACATATGGAAAGAATGAATGAAGAAAGAATGGTAAAAAAGTTATATGTTAATGATGTACATGGAACCAGAAATAGAGGAAGACCGAGGAAAACGTGGCACGATCAAATAAATCAAATATTGAATGTCGGCCATGTGAGGAGTCAGAGGAATCGACGCGCGTGCATGACACGATGTATGAATGTTGAGGAAGCGAGAGAAATATGTCAGGAAAGAAAAGTGTGGCAGTCCATTCTTTCTGCCTACCCCTTCGGGGAGACGGCGTGATGGTTAGTTAGTTAGTTTTACTATACACAATATGTTATTTTACCTGTTCTCAATAGATGCCTTCAAAATTAATTTTGAAATTTTTATTGATGAAATCAACTGATTTGATTTGTAACTTCTTTAAAAAAACCCTAAATAAAGCAAAGGAAAACAACTACAACTACACGTCTTAGGAAATCACTGTGGTGAGATTTAAATCGCTTCAGTGATTCCAAACGCCGCGCCGGGGAGACCTGACACGTCACTATTAGAAGAAGAGTTTTGGTGGATACGTGTAACATAAATTAAATAAACACAAAAGTCCGGATCGTCCATGTCAACATGTGCAACATCGGAAAAAATTATGTGTTATTACATTATGTGCTAAATTAAAAAAACGGTGGATTCGTGGAACATAAATTAAATAGACAAATGTGCACCATCTAAAAATAACATTTTGTGATAAATTCTTTTTATTTTGTTATTTTATTTTATATCATTGTATTTTATATTATTTGTTTTAGATTTATTTTGTGGATGTTGGAAGATCGAAGTGTGCGCGGGAGATGCCTATTGGTGGCGATGAGGTTCGCAACCCATCACACCGCGTCTCCCGTGGGGCGAAAAGAGAAGGATGGAGTGCCGCATCGGTTAAAGTGTGACAGTCCATTCTTTCTGCCTACCCTTTCGGGGAGACGGCGTGATGGTTAGTTAGTTAGTTAGTAGTTTTGGTGTATCCAAACAGACACACTTATTGTGAAATTTCATGTCAGGAGATTAGGCAAATTGTTATTGAATTAAAAGCGATGTAGCAAAGTAAAGCAAATGTTGGCATGTGCTCGTTTAAAATTGTAGGTGCCCCTAAGCCGCATAAATTATGCGACATGTCAATAACTTCGGCGGTAATTCGATCAGCGTGTCAAATAATTTTATTTGGCATAGCTACATCGGAATAAATTAAAATAAATTCCCTTAAATTCCCAAAATCTTAATCAACTTTCGCGTGCTCAAGTTCAAGATCAAGAATAATACATCGCAAAGTTAATTCGATTTCCCGTCGCTACGGAGGGGACTGCTTGAATGCGTAAAGCCTTTCTGCAAATTCCATTAATTTGTTTGTCGTCATAACTTTTTGGGAGTTGCCTCCCCCCGGATAAGTGGCGTACGGATACCCGCAGGGCCGGGCTTGTTCCTGGCGCTGCTCGCACGGACGGCCGACAGATGTCGCTAGTTACGCCGAAGTACGTGCGCCCAAGTGACTAGAACGGCGACTTTATTCTCGTTCAACGCACGCGAAGCTTTTTACCGTTTCAAGCGCAACGAACCGAAAAAGCGCGCTAAAAGTCTTCTGAGGATTTACACCGCTGCTTATTAAATCCGAAGTGTGAAAAATTTATTATTAAAACTAGCATAATCATTAAAACAACTATATCAAGAATTTTACAATAAAAATAACAATATTATGTTGGATGATTTATTAAGCGCCTTTTTTAGACATGCTCTATCTCGTATATATTATGTATTTATTGATACTTAAAACATTTTACACAAATTTTGATATGGAATCTTTAGTTGCTATGATATATTTTTAAAATATAAAATTACAGGGTAATGCTACCATCCATACATGCGCTATCTCTATCTTTTTTCCTTATTTCGAGCGTGTGAGCGAGATGCAATATTTATCAAACATTAAGTATTTTAATTTATTCATCTTTCAGGCAATCATCATACTGTATTATCCGAAAAGTTAAAAGATTGCTCAAAATATTTTTACAATTACAAAATTGTTTTTACAATGTGTTATTTTATATGTTTTAAAATTAAGTTTAACTAACAGTATATTAAATAAATAGTGTAGTATCACAATGCATATTTGTCACAGATAACGAAAATGATGTAGCAGTTGATTCATAAAGGACTTTTTAAAATCTCCTCAATGGTTAAAAAAAATGTTATGAATTGGTGGTTTGACAAGTTTAAAATTGGAATAAAACGCTTTTTTAAAAAACCCCTTGGTTAAAATCTCTTTTTTTAAGTAGATGAGCCAACTGGTTTCACTCTGTAATGAGTTTCATCAGGGCTATACAAAAATCGGCGCTCCTTACTAAAAAATAAAGTAGTTTACACAAAGTGTTTTTTTTTTCAATAAAATAAATAATTGAAAAAACTGTGATTTCCAGGGGGCTCAACGACAAATTTCAGTATTTACTCTATAAGCGGACAAAAAGGCTGCTAGCTTAAAATCATCAAACGACAGAAGCCTGTCTTTAATATAACACTACCCATATACTTAATGTAATTATAATAGATATAATACGACGATGAGACATTATATAACACGTATATTAAGTAAACAAAATAAAAATCGAATCCATATTAATATAATAAAATACGGATGGTTTCTATATTGAAAGATTTAATGCTGTGCTAAATCCAGGGAGAAAACATGTAATTACCAAGTCAATTAAAATTGAAATTTCAGACATGTGTTCTCACTTCTTGTGTGTATTACCTATATGGTGTATTATGGAGGAACAAACACATGAAACCGAAAGTAAGATATACAAGACATGCGTTCGCCCCATCATGACGTATGGAATAGAGGTCAGAGCCGATACCAATAGAACTAAGAGCCTTCTTAGAGTAGCAGAAATGCGAACCCTACGCTCCATCGCAGGCAAAACCCTCAGAGATCGGATCAGAAATGAAACGATAAGGTCTGTCTGTGGTGTTGAAGACATAGTGAGATGGAGAAGAAGCAGAAGGCGCTTTTGGAGAGACCACGTGGACCGCATGGAGAATATAAGAATTGTTAAAACCCAAGCAGCAAGAGATTACCAGGAAGGCCGCCGAATGGAGAGATGGCTGGACATCATCATCTCAGGACAGCCCACCGTTACTTGTGTGAATGATGTTGATTTATTTATAACAGAATAGAAGAGTGTGGTAGCACATACTCCGAATCTTATAAATAATAAAAACTTCCATACACATCGAATGCGAAGAAGTAAGAAAAAAATAATTTAAAATTCGTCGCTCTCTCTTGAAGCGGTATTCTGTTCGCGTTTCCGGGAGCGGGGATAATCTATGACTAAAATATTAGTGTGGTCACAGGGCAGGTAGAAATACGCAGGGTCCCGTGAAGGCAAAGGTCCTACGTGGGGCAAAAAACGACCGTTTACTGTCTGCCGCCGCTAAATTATCCCTTTTTTATCGCATACCTGCTCTGTATTTTGCATTGTCGAAATTTTATTATTATTGCCGTGCCTATACAAACAATGCCCACAGCTGTTAGACGGCCAACTGTTGTAGGTTAGGTTATCGCGAGCGGTTCAATAACATTATGGAATCATAAATTCGAAAAGTGATGCTGGATGCAAAGTCACAATGTTCCTTTAATATACACGAGGGATTCTACTGCATTCGTATTTCTAATATCAAATTAAGTCTTGGACTAGTGTCTCTTTAGGTCTTCTACTTCCTGGCGCTATCCCAACTCAACGTCTGTCAATCACAGATTCTTCTCAATCGCAGACTGTACCTCGCACGGTTCTGAGTATCATCTTCACTCAAGCCATTTCTCCGCAAGACGCTAATGCACTGATAGATTTCTCCGTCAGTGACAGCACAGATAGTTTTAACTACCGGCCATCAGAACCAATCTGCCTCTGGTGACACCAGTGGGAAGAGCAAATAGTCTGTTGAACGCGGTCTTCTCGGAGATCGACGTCTTTCATATAAGTAAAGGTACGTTCAGGAGACAAATACCCCTGACTTTAGAAAGTATCTTGTCTTCTTAATGTCAAACCATCTCTAAAGCGTTCCTGTTATTATGTTTTTTTTTTATAATATTTTATCTGTACTCAATAGATGCCTAAAACTTTTTCCTGTTTGTAATATCTTTTGAGCTAAAAAACTGATGTGATTTGATTTGAATCATTGATGTGTTCCTAGGTTTTCCTATGGATGGTTGACGAGGAAGATTCACTTGTGTCTCTTTAGTTGTGCTGAAGTAATTGGTTAATCATTTTATTTTCTTCAATTAAGTATTAAATTTTTGTTTTTATTAAAAAAAAAAAAACACTAACCCCAAGGATTTGAATAAGTGGTATTATAATTTATTTTACAATCTTCAATATATGCAGTTCATTATCGTGAAGAAGGAATCGGGTCGTGTCTAGGATAGAACCCAAGTGCCCTAGATCAAGAGCGAAGGGTTCTTGATCACATTGATATTTGGATACGAGATAAGGAAGAAATGTATGGCAAATGATTGCATCAGAAGTAAAATAAAAAAAGTATCACTGAGATGGTTTGGACATATGGAAATAATGGATGAAAGAAGAATGGTTAAAATGTTGTATAAAAGTAGTGGAAATTGAAAGAGAAGCCGTGGCAGACCAAGAAAAGCATGGCAAGACCAAATTTATCAAATTCTAAAAGGCGGCCACATTCGAAGTCGGAAAAATCGACAAGCGTGCATGTTACGATGTATGAAGATAGAGAAATCTCTAAAGGTATGTCAGGACAGCGCAATATAGCGGTCTATCCTCTCTACCAAACCCTGAGGAGAAATAGCGTTATGATTAGTTTTGATAAATGGAAAAATCGTGTATAAAGGCGTTTCCCGAAAAAATAAATTGATATGGAATTTCGAAAGTGGCACTAGTCAAAAACACGCCTTAATTTGTGTCACTTAGATTAATACTTGCGATATATAAAGTAACCAATCATTTTGTCTTTTGGTTATTACCCTTATTATTATTATTATTTTAAACTGATGGAAATATTTAATAGAAATGATTAGAAATTTAATTATTTTTCCATCAATCGTCACTGCTTCTAAATATGTTTAATTCACAAACATATATACTTTTAAAACTTTTCACCGATTAAAACCTACATATACATTCGAAATATTTGTATAAAAAACAATTCAAAGTGGAAAACGTTGTTTACATTTAAAATATATATTTATTGTTGGTTATGAAAAATACAAAATATGGTTATGTGTTTTTCAATTGATTAACGCTTTGGTTGCCGGAACTTTTGGGATAATCTCTAAATGCGTTTTTAAATCTAAATATGATTACTTGATTAAATATATATACACGTTAATAATATGTACCGCTTACTCCCTTACACTCTAATAAAATTTATATGGTTCTTTAATAAATCATGAGTTCTATATGTCGGATTTGGCATTTCTCGCTGATGTTTCAAAAGCCGATAATACTCGTATATATGATTTTGGCAACCAAAGGGTTAAAACTTTGAAATTCAAGGTTATAAGGATAACGCGTTTATTTTCAAATCAGTAGGTACTATTAAATATGCTTCAGTGACCGCTATACAAAAGGTAAGTAATACTCCCTCCAGGAGAATTTTGCCACCTCGAGTTGTAGGCTGGCTGGAGGCGAGAGCTACCGGTTATTACGACCATGACTGTCAGTTCTACAACAAAAGCTTTGTTCTATTGTTCTAAATCGACTAAAAATGAGTTTATTACTTGTATTACGAAATATTTTTTCTTCTTTGCCGATTTTTGAGATTTTGCGAAAATTATACCGAGCCAAATTTTAAACGCCAAAATAATTTCAATGGATTAACTAACTAACTAACAATCGTGCTGTTTCTCCGGAGAAGAAGGCAGAATGATAGTATTAATAACAATTAATATTTTGAAGAATCGCTCTTTACATCATTACAGCGCGAGAAAAATCGCAAACTTAATGATTCTCGTGACATGTGATAATCTAAGCACTTATTACTCGGAATCGAAGGTCGTCCCATTAAATTCAATGATAAACTATTTATTTCAGGAGTGCTCTGAGACAAGTGAATGCCGGTCAAAACAGCCCTTTTCAAACAGCCCTTTGATCATGTTTTAAATAAGCGAAACATATCATTGTAATAAAATATAATAACACTTCCAGAAAAAGCGTTTTATTTTTATGTTAATGAAATATTTGATAATAACGTGCCAAACCAACTTTCCTTTAGGGAAGTCAGTTGGGAGAGCAATGAATACATAAAATATTATAAAACTTCTAGAAAATTTATTCAATAGAGTACAGCGGAGCATGAAGTAGAATTGAGTAGATTAAATGTGGTCTGGCACCCCCTTGTTGTTGCCGTATTTAAATGTAAGTCCCGGATGGACCGGGGACAGGCCCAGGGAGTGTACGAGCGAGGCTGATAAAAGGGCGCCGCTACGCCCTATAACGCGGTATGTGGCGGGAACTTCTATGTTCCTTTAAAAAAAAAACTTCTAGAAAACTTACGTTTTCATTCGTATGAATTATTCAATGTATTAGTGTGGCTTAACCTCCATTCAGCATTAAAAATGATTTAATAAATTTTATTTTTATCGCGAATCTTTAAGCCCTATCATTCCTCAAAGGGGTAATTTATCAACGGCATTCGACAAACTCGTAAAAATAAACGACCCCAAATTGTATTTATGCGAACCGCCCGACATTTTGGCCCGCGTAATGACTGATCGATTTTCACTTACGCACATTATTAGTTGGCTAAACAAATTGAAGCGTGTTGAGGATTAGACCCGTCTTTTCCCGTCGCTTGATACGGTTGACTATTAGGCTGTTCGCTTTTATTGATTCATAATTCAAATCATCACGCCATTATCCCTGACTAGCGTCCATTATCTCGATTTTCTTCAGTGTCTCAATACAATATTTGAGTGAAAAGATCATAATAAATTACTCAAATTGCCATTTATTTGAGAGTTACGCATTTTTTATGGTAATCGAGTAAAATATTTTATCTTATATATTGTTTCTTGAACAATGATGTAAAACTCCATATTAATTAATTAATACGAAGAAAAACGATGTTTTCTAGAAGTATTTTATTTTTTATGTGAATGACATGTTTCGCCCTTCAAAGGCATTATCGTATGTGAATAAAATTAATAACACCTTAGAATGGAGGAAAGTGTCATTCACATAAAATATAATATTATATAATAAAACTTCTAGGAAATAAACGTTTTCATTCATGTTAAATAACTAACTAACTTATTTTTTTTTGTGTAAATGTCAAACTAGTTTCGTAGAAATTTATCTCTTGTCATTGTGATGGAAGGTTTGGCCGACTTTGTGTCGTTTCCATGGACGCTGGGTGTATCAAATGTGAATGAATTATAACTAACTAACTATTATAACTAACTAACCATCACGCCGTCTCTACGGAGGGGTAGGCAGAAAGAATGGACTGCCACACTTTTCTTTACTGACATATTTCTCTCGCTTCCTCATACATCGTGTCATGCACGCGCGCCGATTTTTCCGACTCCTCACGTGACCGACATTCAATATTTGATTGATTTGATCGTGCTACGTTTTCCTCGGCCTTCCTCTATTTCTAGCTCCGTTCACCCCGTTTACATATACTTTCTTTACCATTCTGTCTTCAATCGTTCATTCTATGTGTCCAAACCATCTTAATGACCCTTTCATAATTTTGTTCATAGCACTTTCATTCGCACCACATTCACTTCTTATACTTGCATTTGACATTCTATCATATACAGATTTGTCACACATTCGTATTAGAGATCTCATTTCTACTGCATTTATTTTTCATCCTTCTTTTACCAGTTCCATGTTTCACTTCCATACACAAGGGTCGGCACAAGAACATCGTTATGCCCTGCCATTTAAGATAAGGACGTTTTCAGTCGTATTAATTATCTAACTAACTTATTTTTCTTCGTGTCAATATTAAACTTTTGTCGTAGGGTTTTATATTTCCTGTTGTCTTGCCATTATGGTGGAAGGTTTGGCTGACTTTGTGTCGTTCTCTTTGATTGTGGGTAATATGGGTAAATGGATTTTAATGGGTTTCAACGAAACAGGGGGATTGAGGATAAAAGAAAAAAAATCAATTTCTCGAAATTCGCATAGACTGGCGCTCGTCATTGCTCTGTGACTGTAACCGCGTATAATAACGAGACGGACCTTGGTGGCGGATTGACTTTACCCAGACACCTATAATTACGGGCAACAAATCAGACAGAGCTGTTTCTAACAAGACATCTCGCAATCTGTCCCTGGTCGCAAGTCATTGAGTTTTGTCTTATTTATTTTTTGTTCACACCGGCTATTATCCGTTGAAGATAACCGCAAAATACGATCTTGCTTGTGAATAACATAGCAACAAATCCATATAGTATAAAGGACTGAATGACTTAAAATTATTGATTCTTCTTCTTCTTCTTCTTTTAATAGATCTGACGATCTGTGACACAGAAATCATGTCTCGTCGGATGAAGAGATCCAGCTATCCCTCCATCTCTTAGGCGGTCTTCCTGTTGGGCGGTGTCCGGAGGGGATTTCATAAGCGGCTGTATATGCAAGTCTGTGACCATCCATTCGAGTTACATTATCCCTCCAGTATCTTCTTCTGGATCTTCTCCACTGAACGATATCCTCTATTTCGCAAGTTTTCCTTATGTCTACGTTGCGGACACGATTTCGGAGAGTTTTTCCAGTAATTGATCTTAGAACCTTCATCTCCGATGTTCTTAGTAATCCCTTGGTTCGCACAGTGTCAGCCCGCGTCTCTACAGCGTACGTCATGATAGGTCGCACGCATGTTTTATAGATTCTTAGATAGACTTGCTGTCGATACGCATGTGCTTATTCTTCCAGACCAGACCAGACAATAACCGCTTTTTAATTTATAACAGTGTCGTAACATGCCTAAATATCGAATAATTGAGTAAATATAAGCCAAAATGAATCTCAACAGACACATCCCTTCCCACAGAAACTGTGATCGGTTCCAGTAGTTTACAGTCTGGGTGAAAAAAATGTAGTCATGTCATTGAGGCTATGTCAGTCGGAAGCATGACTCTTAAACGTAATAACCAACAATTATTTTGTTGTTTTGTATAAATGGATTTTGAACATATATCTGATCAAGCGTATAATTCTATAAACACATTATTTCGAAAAAGAAATCGAAATATGAAACGCTCCGTTGCTCGTGGCAAATGTCCGGAAATGGAGTTTTTTTTGTTCGTTTTGTGCTAAAGTTCGGAGACTCCTAACCTTCGCAGCATCGTCCCTTTGTCTCTTCAGCCACCGAATGCTTATTGGAAATGGTCCATACTATAATTAGGCGCTACCAATTCCTCAAAACTAAAATTGATTAGATTTACCATGAAAAATATGACTTGTGTTATTTTTTTGATCAACTTAATGCGTTAACACTGTGGAATTCTATACTGTCCAACAAACCTTGTATTGAATTATTTCTGAACATTTCAGCCAATTGAATCCCTCAATGTGTTGCGTTATATGACAACACTTCAGCACAGTTTTCATCAGCCTTGCTACGCATTAAATGCAGATTAGAGTTTATTCATTTGCTGTTTTGGGTTGTTGGTAGCTAATAAATGTGGTAATCTAGTCGTGGCACTACGAAGGAGTTCAAGCTTAAAATTTTCCTTCAAAATAGTAAAATTCCATTTTTTAATAAATAACTAACTAACTAACCATCACACCATTTCCCCGGAGGGGTAGGTAAAGAGGATGGATCGCCACAATGCTCTGTCTTGGCATACCTCTCGGGCTTCCTCTACATTCATACATCGTACCATACACGCACTCGGTCGTCCTCGGCTTCTTTTTTCACGCTGCTTGTGTACAACTTTTTAACCATTCTACTTTCACCCATTCGTTCCATATGTCCAAAACATCTCAGGGATTCTTTTTTTAATTTTATCTGCCTTACAATTCTTTCTTATTTCATCGTTCGGTATTCTATCATACAACGTTTTCCTGCACATTATTCTTAGTGATCTCATTTCTATGGCGTTTATCCTGCTTTCATTCTGGTTGGCACTAGAACTCCATTGTGTACTGCCATCTTTGCTTTTGTAGATATATTTCTATTTGCAGTAATGACCTTGAGTGCGCCATTTATTTTATTCCCAGCACGAACCCTTCTTTCGATATCTTTCTCCATTTTTCCGTCTCTTATAAACATGATTCCCAGATACGCAAATTCGGTAACTAACAATTTCTCGCCCATCGCAATTATACCACAAATCGTCATACATTCTTCTTTCTCAAAAACCATCACTTTAGATTTAGACACATTCAGCACCAAGTCACTCTTTTTGCATAATAACTATGGTTAAACTAACTAACTAACTAACTAACCATCACGCCGTCTCCCCGAAAGGGTAGGCAGAAAGAATGGACTGTCACACTTTTACTGTTGCGGCACTCCATCCTTCTCTTTTCACCCCGCGGGAGACGCGGTGTGATGGGTTGCGAACCTCATCGCCACCAATAGGCATCTCCCGCGCACACTTCGATCGTCCGACACCCAACCAGTCCTTTTCAGTGATACATATTATAAATATACATAATTAAAATATTATACAATTGTTTGCATGATAAATAAACAAATAAATATTTATACCGTCTGCCTATGGTTAAATATTTATCATATTTAGTTTATCCATCTTAGATATGCGGAGATACTTATGACACAGCGGTATATGCAAACCTAAAACAATGGTAACATAAATTCTATGTTATTATGTGAAATCTTTAAACTGAACAGACCATAATATAGAATATTCCAGAGTGGGGGAAGGGTTTGGTGTCATGCAAATCTAATGTATTTTGTTTTCACATCAACGCAACGTGAAAGCATCACTTAACATACGCAATATTATACGCCTGACGTTATGTTTACTGTTTTAGTATAAAAGAAGGGAGCCAGAGTCCCCATTCACGTAATAGCTATTCAAATGAGCTTCCGTCCATATTCAAATAAGTTAAAACAATGAATAACATTTTTATTTTGTACCCCTTTATCATTTTTGCTCTGGAAACAATGCTGTTTTATTTTAAATCAAAATTTTATACAGATTTCGCTATCGGCCTATCGCGAACAAAGTACCTGCATGAAAAGAATTTTCACCCGGCTCTTTTATGGTAATTTGCGGGATATTTTTTTATATTACACATTACATATTTATTTCTCCGAATACGAAATTTTGTTACGGCTTGTACATTCGTTTGAAGGTGAAAGTCAAATAGGATGAACATATCGCAGTATCCTAAAAGGTGAAGCCTAAAATAATAGTGACAATCTAACGAATTCGAAATATTTTGCACATAAATGGATTCTCTATATAAAGTGTAATATTTCATGCATTTGAAGCAATTAAATAGTGTTGAAAAAATAAGTGAACTTTTAATATATCAAGGATTAATTGTACCTCAATAGAGACGAATATGCAAATTGGAAACAGAATATGGTGATCGAGGTGTTTACAGGACTTATGACCTGTCATTGGTTGGGTTAAGTGCACGCTTTATGTAATAAAACATTTCCCATTCCACCTTTCTTACAACCACCATCTGACAAATTTTTGGAAGTTGTATATATATTATTATGTAACACCAAACTTCACATGTTAGTTTCAATCTACACACTAGAGCCATCTATGAAGATTGGATTTAAGTTAAAATATCGTTGAAATTATCTTTACAATATCTTGGACTGACTTACAGGATTCTGTAGAGTTGGACGTCCCTCAACCCGCTGGACCGACGATGTTTCAAGGATTGCTGGACCTGGATGGATGAGAGTGGTGATGGATAGGGGGCAGTGGCATCCTCTGGGAGAGGCCTACGTTCACCAGTGGACAGATGGCTGAAAAATAGTAAGAGAAAGATACTTTATTGGCATCATTAATGACCTAGAATGATTGGGCACTACTAGAATTTTTTTTGTACTTAAATCAGAAATAACTAACTAACTTGTACCTCTTTGATAAAACATCTATAAATACATTATAATCATTCAGTAATCTATCTTAGGAATTTCTGTAGATGTTGTTAAGAAATACATAAAATATACATAATCATTACAAAGGTGAAAAGTATAATTTTTTAAAAATGTTTTGATCCCAATTGGCGTTAAACTAAAGGCCAAAAACTGTGTTAAGGTGCAAGGTGATTGAATAATATAGTGAAGTTCAAACTTCACCCTAAAAATGTCACCGGTGCTAAATGACACATATTTCAATAAACCGTTTTTTTTTCTCTTTTTCTTTGATTTTTATTTAAACCACTTAACACCTTTGTTATAATCAGCTTTAAATAAATATAAATATTTAGACGAGGGATTACTTAACATTCATAATTCGTATCGTGCACTCACGTCAATTTCTCGTTTCCTAGGATGTCTTTGAAGATGGAAGAACCATTAAACTTTTGATCCTGATTTATAAAATTTCATACAGCGTAAATACAGATATGGAAGTGAAGTGCAGGATCGAAGCAGCCCGTAGTTCATTCTATACAATGAGATCAATATTCTGCAATGACAACTTGAACTTGAAACTAAGGCAGATAAAGTGCTATGTCTGGTCTGTATTACACTATGGCTCGGAGACTTGGACCCTGAAAGTGCACACTATGAATCAGTTGGAAGCATTCGAGATGTGGTTGCATAGGAGAATGCTTCGCATACCGTGGACAGATTTTGTCAGCAATTTGGAGGTTTTGAGGAGAGCCAAATGTAGAAGACAAATACGTTAAAGGACGTTAAGGTCCGTAAGATTTCATATCTGGGTCACATCCTGCGGGGAGATAAATACAGTTTGCTCCAAATAATGGGGAAAATTGAGGAGCAGCGTGGTCCTTGTAGAAGGCAAACGTCTTGGCTGTGCAACATAAGATACTGGACCGGCATGAGACATGTGGGGGAGCTGTTCCGGGTTGCGCAAGATAGAGAAGCCTTCGCCGGAGTGATTGTCAACGTCAGGGGGACCTGATGCGGCACGCGAAGAAGAAGATACATCGTACGGTTCGCATGTCGATTTATAGGACTTTTTTTGCGGTAAATCTTTAATTTAATTTTCAATTAATCGTGTTTTTATTTTTTTATTTTTGGTCGTTTTTATATGTGGTAAAAATGTAAACATCATTATTCATTAAACAATACACAATAAGCCATTATGGTGTGTGACTTGAATTGACTCTTATACAGAGGATATTTAATTAATGATCCTTCAAATAGGCAATAGAGTAATTTTCCTTTCATGAAGTATATGATTTAGACATTTTTATTTCAAAATTTACCTGTTAGATCAAATGATTGAGATTCTTTAAAGCCTTTATATGTAAACTGTGAAATGCGTCACCCAAAAATATAACTTCTCCACGCTTATAAAAATAAATTTAAATGTTTGATTTAAGACATTTCAGGGCAATTTAAATAATAAAAAACCCAGCACAGCTATTAGGAAGTATGTTTACAATGAATGGGCGAGTGAAGAGGGATATAGAAAGAAGTGTTGGGTTAGACTACAGAGTGAATGGTGCACTTAACGATGTCATCGCAAACACATATCAGCATAATTCGTATATCAGCATATCAGCATCGGCAGAGTTCAATGGTGTTCTGTACAGACTTTTATGTATAGAAGTGAATAATTGAACAGGCAAAAGAAGGATGAAAGTAGAAAAATGAAATAGAAATGAGATCTCTTATACGAACGTGTGCAAATCTGTATACGATAGAGTGTCAAATGCAAATTTAAGAAGCGAATGCTGTGCGAATGAAAGTGTTCTGAACAAAATAATGAAAGAATCATTAAGATAGTTTGGACACATAAACAAAATGAACGAAGTAATAATTCTACAGAAAATTTATGTAAATAACGTAAATGGAAATAGAAATAGAGGAAGACCGAAGAAAAAATTGCCCGATCAAATCAATCAAATATTAACTTTGGGCCACGTGATGCATGACACGTTGTATATATGTATATAAGAAAAAGCAAGAGATGTATGTAAGGAAAGAACAGTATGGTGATCCATTCTTTCTGCTTACTCCCCCAGGGAGGCAGCGTGATGGTAAGTTAGATAGTTAAGCTAATTGAAATTTACATTTTAAATAATTTTTTTCAATCGTTTCGTAATTAAGACATTTATTAATCCATGATAAACTTAAAATCTAGTCTTTCTACTCTGAAGATATAAGCAATGTGAACAAATATGTTAACAATGTAATATTCCATAAGGATTAATTAGAACACAGTCATTCTAATTTGAAGTTTGCTTTTCTGTAGATGCCTAAAAAACATTATAATCCTTATAATATAAAGAACGATATAAACTGTTGACATAGTAACGTTTGTATCGTTCTCCTGATGATGAAGATATAACGTAACTTCGAAATAATTCCAGAAAAATAAACCAAAAAATTGAAAAACTATTATAAAAATTCGCAAAAAAAATATCCGGTTGTATTATAATAGCATCTAAATTATTCGTCATTATGCTATATAAAAAAAAAAGATCTTTGTATGTCAGACAAAATATTTTTCAAAATTATTTTTCAGTTTTTATCCAATTTGATTCTGTGACGTTGGAACTGAGTCTTCTCGTGACCTCTACATAAAAGGGTCAGAATATATCAAATGAACCATTGAAATAAAATATTTGACTATGAAAAACAATAATGTAGCTCTTCGCATATAGGAAGGTAACTATGTACATAATTTATTACCCACGCACAAAGTTTCGAAGGGATCCCTTTACCTATATTCTACCGCTCCTAGAGTGCTAGGAAAATTCTTCGCCTTATTTTTTTTAGTACCTAACCAATTCATCGTTTGTTTTGGATTCTTTTCTTCAAGGAACTTGGAGCAAGTAGTTGAGTTTGTGTATTTAGGTAGTATGTTTACAAGAGATGGGAGAGTGGAGAGGGATATTGAAAGAAGGGTTGGGGCAGGCAACAAAGTGAATGGTGCACTTAAAGTTGTCATCGCAAACAAAAACCTATCCAAAAAAGCTAGAATGGCAGTGCACAATGGTGTTCTTCTACCGACCCTTATGTATGGAAGCGAAGCATGGAACTGGCAAAGGAAGGATGAAAGTAGAATAAATGCAGTAGAAATGAGATCTCTTAGACGAATGTGTGGATATTCTGTGTATGATAGAGTGTCGAATGAAAATATAAGAAGTGAATGCGGTGCGAATGATGGTGTCATGAACAAAATAATGAAAGGATCATTAAGATGGTTTGGACATATGGAAAGAATGAATGAAGAAAGAATGGTAAAAAAATTATATATTAATGATGTAAATGGTACCAGAAATAGAGGAAGACCGAGGAAAACGTGGCACGATCAAATAAATCAAATATTGAATGTCGGCCATGTGAGGAGTCAGAGAAAACGACGCGCGTGCATGACACGATGTATGAATGTTGAGGAAGCGAGAGAAATATGTCAGGAAAGAAAGGTGTGGCAGTCCATTCTTTCTGCCTACCCCTTCGGGGAGACGGCGCTGATGGTTAGTTAGTTAGTTAGTTTTTCTTCAAGGTTCAAAATGTGTATATATAGTATTCAAAATCATAAGACGGTGAATCTTCAAAACAAAATTCTACAATATTTTTGAACATCTTAAATTACAAACTTCAAACAAATATGAAAAAACAAAAAACAAAACAGTGTTATTGTTTATGTTACTACAAAAAACAGTTTGATAAGGGTCAAAATGTCAATATAAAACAAATGAAAGTGAAAATTTTATTTTCGTGTTAAAATAATAATATTTTTTGTGTTTATTTTTTCTTGAACAGTGTAAAACTCCATAATAAATAATTAATATGAATGAAAACGTCAGTTTTCTAGAAGATTTATTATAATTTACGGGAATGATATGTTTCGCCTGTCTAAGGCACATGGGCGCCCGCAGAAAATTTTCTAGGGGGGGGCAGAATATTTTTAGTAATGTTTTAATGTAGTTTAATTTACTGTAGCGTATTTGTATGTTGAACGAACGGACAGGACACTGTAGTAATGAAGGGCATACTGTAGCAACAATTTGTTTTATCAACACAATATATGTATATAACATTATTTGACTATTTTTAACATATCAGGAGGGGGGGGGGGGCAAGTGTCCCCCTTTGCCTTCCCCTGCGGGCACCCATGCTAAGGCATTTTAAGCATTTTATTGGCACATTTGATTGCCTCAGGCAGGTTAAACATGTAATTCCGAATAAATTATAGTAAAACTTCTAGAAAACAGTCGTTTATATTCTTATTAACTTTTACCTCTTCAAGAGCTCTAGGTGATGTCTCCAAAATTAAAAAAAAAGCCTCGATTATAAAGAGTTCTAGAATCGCTTTAAGCGATTTTTATAATGATATCAACCATAGATCTTAGGAAACATAATTTGAAACCAATTAATGTAGTTTTTTTGCAATAAATATAAGATTGATCTCTGAATTAAAACTAGAATTTTAATAAACAAAACCTTAAATTATAAGAATTCAATATAAAGAGAAAGTTTTTGCCTATTTGAAAGTAAGTGTTCACTAAATGATATACTAATTGATATTATATACGATACATGTACTTTGCAAGACATTACAACTTTAATTCTATTGTGTACTCGTATTTATGAAGACGATTCAGGGATTAAGGATCCATTTTCAAGCGATGAATTTGTAAGGCGGGATGAATTGATGGCGAAGAACTGTCAGCAAATATTAAGAATTCAACGGAAACCCTTTGGTAGCCGTGGTATAATAATATAATGCACAAGTAAACCTAAAATTAATCTAAATAATGACCTATATTCGGTCAAACACGTCAAAACTTGGAAGGATCATCTGATGTTTGTTAATAAATTAGATATCCTCGATAGACGGACTGTCAGACCTCTCGAGTCTATATTTGGTTTCGTATAGTAAAGCAGAAGGAACAGTAATATAATATTATGTTTGCTTTGTTATTATGTAAGGTGATATGGAACTAGGAAATAATGTATGTTATTAACGTGTATGTATAATGTATATAATCCTTCTCTTTTTATGTATTTGAACACTGCAAATACATTTTGGATATAATGATTTATTCTACCTCAATTGTAAGCATATGAATTATTCTAACTAACTTACTAACCATCACGTCGTCTCCCCGGAGGGGTAGGCAGAAAGAATGGAACCCCACACTGTTCTGTCCTGACATACTTTTCTCGTCTCCTCTACATTCATACATCTTGTCATGCACGCACATCGATTTCTCCGACTCCTCACGTGACCGACATTTAATATTTGATTGATTTGATCGTGTCACGTTTTCCTCGGTATTCCTCTATTTCTAGCTCCGTTTACGTATACCTTCTTCACCATTCTGTCTTCACTCATTCTTTCTATGTGTCCAAACCATCTTAACGACTCTTTCATTATTTTGTTCATAACACACAGGACAGAGTGACATGGAAACAAATGGAAGAGGCCTTTGTCCAGGAGTTGACAGGAATAGGCTGAGGAAGAAGAAGAAGAATATAATTTATACGATTCATTAGAAAAAGTAGGAAACATGACAGTCTGCAACATCAATGTAAACGGTGAAAATCTGGAACAAGTGGATGAATTTTTTTATTTAGGAAGTATGTTTATAGGGATGGGAGAGTGGAGAAGGATATTGAAAGAAGGGTTGGGGCAGGCAACAGAGTAAATGGTGCACTTAAAGTTGTCATCGCAAACAAAAGCCTATCCAAAAAAGCTAAGATGGCAGTGCATAATGGTGTTCTTGTGCCGACCCTCATGCATGGAAGTGAAGCATGAAACTGGCAAAAGAAGGATGAAAGTAGAATAAATGCAGTAGAAATGAGATCTCTTAGACGAATGTGTGGTAAATCTGTATATGATAGAGTGTCAAATGCAAATATAAGAAGTGAATGCGGTGCGAATAAAAGTGTTATGAACAAAATAATAAAAGGGTCGTTAAGATAGTTTGGACAAATCGAAAGAATGAATGAAGACATAATGGTGAAGAAGGTATACGTAAACGACGTGAACGGAGCTAGTAATAGAGGAAGACCGAGGAAAACGTGGCACGATCAAATCAATCAAATATTAAATGTCAGTCACGTGAGGAGTCGGAGAAATCGACGTGCGTGCATGACAAGATGTATGAATGTAGAGGAGGCGAGAAAAGTATGTCAGGACAGAACAGTGTGGCGTTCCATTATTTCTGCCAACCCCTCCGGAGAGACGGTAAGATGGTTAGTTAGTTAGTTATTTCGTCATCAAGTCGCACTTCCGTAACTCTAAAGAGTGCGCTCTCAATTTTACCCTTTACTAAATGCGGCGAAAGAAATTTAACTTAAAAAATATGCGATTCAATCTCTGTCAAGCCCTCAGTACGATTTTTATTGTAAGCTTTTTCAATTAAGTAGGTTACCCATATAAACATAAGAAGGACATTAGCTAGTTTTTGTCACAATAACTAATCTTTGGGTACAAATCCATCTAGAAAAGTACCTTAACAGCATTAAGTCTAATGATGAAGGATTATTACAAAATTATCCATTCTCCTCCCGTAATTTCCCATAATAAGGATCGCGGCTACATCACGCTTGAAGCCCTAATGGTACTTTAATTCGATAATACGATCCCTCATACAAGAGATAACTTGCGCCCTTACAAAAAATTACATTGGTTCGTGGAACAGATTTTTTCTTATATTATATATCTATATTTCTTTGGAGGTCATAATAATGTATTAAACTACCGCGTTAATGATTTTTTAAAAATATTTTCATCTCTGTTAATAAAATCAGAATGCACGAACGAAATAAGCGTAGGAGAAATTCTCTTCAGAAAATTTTGTGTTTGTGTCTGTGAGTGTTCACAAAGGTATGGGTTTTTGGTATACGAGTAGGTATGTATAATACTCGTATATTAAATGAAGAGGTTAGTGCAACAACATAGTAAATGGGGCTCAAGTATTTATATAATTTATAAGTTTATCTAAACTTGCTTAGACTGCAATTCACATTGGCGTTTTTAAACAAACATTCAAGTATAGAACTTTGAATTTGAATATCTAATGATTGACTGATATCTCTTGATGGAAGATAATACATACGAGTATTAATTAAATCTATCTTATTTATTTACTACTTCTACTTTATTTTGACAGCGACCGGTTTCACCAAGCTCGCTGGCATCGACATACTGATATGGTGAAAGTGGTTAATAGAAACTTCGTTTTATTTAATTTATATTATGTAAGTTATATACTGCGTGGGGAAAAGTACCACCTCCTCCAACTGATATTGGAGGGGAAACTTGAGGGACGCCGAGGGCCCGGTAGGAGACAAATGTCCTGGCTGCGAAACGTGAGGGAGTGGACCGACATCCGAAGTGTGGAGGAGCTGTTCCGAGCGGCGCAGGACAGGGACAGGTTCGCCGAGGTGATCGCCAACGTTGGGAGGATCCGACAGGGCACTTGAAGAAGAAGAAAAAGTTATAAAAGGTTTTAAATCAGTGATTTTTAACCGAGGTGTCAGCTACCCCTTTGGGGGCGTTTTAAAGTTTTTAGCATTTAGGGGACGCTGCAGATGTTCGAATGGGCATTGTGTCAATTTAGGAAAATAAGCTCATTCACTAGATATGCACACTTTTTTTAGAAGGTTTGATTTTATATAATACTTTCTGTTAAATAAAGTACACTTTCATGCACATAAAAATATAATCGCGTATTTAATTTTTACTTCTCGTATATTTTTATTTGCAGTAGGAAATATATTTCTATTTGCGCCAATGACTTTGAGTACACAATTTAGTTTGTTTCCAGCTCCAACCCTTTTTCCGATATCTTTCTCCATTCTTCCATCTCTTGTAAACATGCTTCCCAGATAAACAAATTCGGTAACTTGCTCTAATTTCTCACTGTTGGCACCTATGTCACAATCCGTCATACATTCTTCCTTTTCAAATACCAACCCTTTAGACTTTGACACGTTCATCACAAGTTCATACTTATTGAGCTCATATTGAAAAAAAAAAATTACCATGTTATGAGTTGTAATCTAATTAACAAGTTTCTATGATAGCTCGGTGCATGTAAGTAAATTGCAGCCGACTATGCATTAATACGGCGGAGTGCATGTTCCGTGTGCATTAATCAAGCAAAGAACGAGCGCCGTAACTCGCCGGCTATAGTGGTACGGTATTGTGCAGTTCACAACTGTACCGCTAACAGTAGCGGCGGTGGTTATTCGACATCGTTTGAATACCCCAACTCAAATAATTAACAAATACTTAACTTACCCCTTAAGAAAACCGGTACCAAATAGTTCCTATATATATTATTTAACATAATTTTTGAAGTTATGTAAAATTGAGAGCTGCGCGCGCACCCTCTTACAGAAGTGGATGGTATATTACTGGATAGAACTACGTCTTCGAAAGATTTGGGAATTACATTCGATCCTAAATTATCTTTCAGTCTTCATATTACATCAGTATGTAATAGCTCCCATAAGATTTGGGAAATCCCTCTAAACCGCATCTCTTCAGATGTGGACATCTTCCACGATAGTGAGGCTACCCTCAGAAAACATCTATCTCTTATATAATGTATAAACTTGATATTTGCTTCTATTGTTCTTAATTTTTTAATTATTTTGGGTTTTTTGTGTTTATATCTAAAAAAATTTAATAAAATGAAAGAACGTGTAACAAGAACATGTATATAAGAACAATAATTTGAATATTTTTAATAAAAACTTCAGTTTTTGAAATTATATAATTAAGTTAACCTTCAATGATAAAAAAATATTCATTTTCCCACATTGTTAAGTGAAAAATTTTAAAGCACAGTTTTTGTTATGTTCGACAAAGAAATACCTTGTATTACTATGTACTTGTATAACTTTTTACGTGTGTACATAAGCACATACGCGTTTAAAAAAATCAACAACAACACACTGTTTCGTCTGTGATGGTTTGTTGTTTTCGGTAGAGTGTTACAGTATATCCATTTATGTATTATTCATTTAAAAAACAATACATAAAAAAGTATCAATCGATCAAATTGAATCAGCTTATTTTCTCAAAAGATATGACAAACAACAATTATAGTTTAAGGCATCTATTGAGAACAGGTATAGTACAATATACAGGTATAATACCAGAAACTATCCAATATACTATCCAAAGTTGAGTATTTGTTCTCTGAACGTAGTTTCACTAATTATGAAAGACGTCGATATCCGAAGCGATCCTGTTCAGCAGTTTGATTGCTCTCCCCACGGGTATCACCAGAGACAGGTTGGTTCTGCATATTGGGAGAAGTTGGGAGAAAAAACTGTGCCGATGCTGTCGAAGATAACCATCTGGAAAATAAAGATGGATTCCCTCTCAGTAGCGGAATTCCAAAGATAAGTCTGAAGAAATGGGTAAGTGTAAACCCATCTCTCCTTACCCGTAGACTATAAGTCCCCATAATACATGCGTATTAATAGGGAAAGATAGGGGAATCTTCATGGCGAAGGGATATACTGTATATGCGGTGTGGAGCAATCTATTCCATGTATCATATAACGCAGTTCCTGAACTGCCCTGTCACCAGCACCGAAGAGGATTTGGCTTGAGTATTTAGAAGCGCGGTCCGGCTGACGGACTTCTCGGCTAACGATATACTACAGAATGATCAAATGTTACATTTGATTGCCTTAGTAAGGCGAAATATGTCATTCCTATAAAATATAATAAAACATCTAGAAAATAGACGTTTTCATTAATATTGATTATTGTATAAGGAGTTTTTACAAAATTGTTCAAGAAATAATAAATGCAATAAGGATGATTCGAAGGCACATGTTTTCCCATCATGTAGTCTCTCAATATATCTGTGTTAAAGTCTCACAACCGTTCATAAGTATACTTTCATTAAAATATTATTATTTCATCAAACTCTTAAATTTGTAAAAAACAGTTCAAGTTTGCTAGCTAATTGTTAGTCATGTTTATGGTATATTGCTCATCTCAAGTACAGATATTTATTATATGGGTTATATAGGATTATACAGGTTAATCTTAAAAAATTCACAAGTGTAATCAAATCTACATAGATGGCCAACTGAAACTGACACGTGAAGATAGATATGGATTTGAAGTATATATACAGCTTCCAAAATTTGTCATGCATGATCATAATAACAAAGGTGG
The DNA here is from genome assembly GCA_022606425.2 of Lepidostoma basale. Lineage (NCBI taxonomy): Eukaryota > Metazoa > Arthropoda > Insecta > Trichoptera > Lepidostomatidae > Lepidostoma > Lepidostoma basale. The sequence continues at coordinate 121,734 of JAHDVF020001545.1, read as the reverse complement.
AATGGGGAATGTTGTAATACATAAAGCGTGCGCTTAACCCAACCAATGACAGGTCATAAGTCCTGTAAACACCTTGATCATCCATGTTCAGTTTCCAGTTTGCGTCTTCGTCTCTATTGAGATACAATTAAATTTATTAATTAGATATTCTTTCTACGAGTATAACAGTCCATATATCTGTATTCTTAATTTCAATAGCATCCTTATTTCTGTAATATTCTATATACCTGTATTATACATTTTATAATTTTTTTTTTGCGTATACAACAGGTCGCTTGAACCCAATTACTGTACACAATTTGTTTTTAAGCGGATATATTGGTTCTCGTGACATGTGATAGGTAGCTAATCTATCGCCATTTTATTGTCACCAGAATTCTACACCAGACCAAACACAATGTGATAATCACTGATTCTTATTTATAATAGTGTCCTTCTACTTTAATAATATATCTAAATACCTGTATTATTATATTGACATTTTCTTAACTCGTCTTAGGCTTAATTTTAAGCGTTACTCTTACAATTTTCTTAGATTCAAGTTTTCTATTTGTATAATTTATTCATTTATTGAAATTTATCCCGTCTATAACAAATAAACAAATAAACATGAATTTAGCCTTTTTAGTATTTATTAATATTTTTATAATATTTTCTTCAAAATTACATTACTTTACTGATTTGTACGAATTATTTTACGATCATAGCATTCGGTACATTTTCATATTAAATTTTTTAGGGAGTGGAAGCGATTGTTTGATTGGATTTCGACGTTTCAGTCTGGCGCTTCTATAAATAAGTCACGAGTCGCCATTGCAGGTCTATACTTGGACAGGGGCGGCGGACCGTAGAGGGAACAGGTGGGCCAGTGGACACAGTGACTGATGATGACGTGACGTGACGTGACGAGAACTGAATCTCCAGCGCCAGAGCCGCCACCGGCGATCTTATAAGAAAATTATGAATATTTCGATCAATCTGACTTAAACATTCTCCAAAGCGAATTGTAATTTTAGAAGTTCAGAAGTGTAAAAAAAATATGCGATATAACACTATATTTTAGTGGAATGACATGTTTCGCTTTGCTTAGGCATAATCAAATGTCACATTTGTTATTCCAATAATAATGTTTAACTTCTAGAAAATTCTTTTAAGTATTAATAGTCTAGTCCATTGTTTTGGCCGAAACATTATTAACTGTTTAAATTTATTAACATTGTTATGATATCATAATTTTTAGTATTCACTTTTTGAGTGTCTGTAACACCTGTTGTGTGTTAGTTGTTTATAACACCCGATGATGCCATTTTCGGTTGGCGAAACAGCTGTCGCGATACTCAAAAAATAAATAATAAAAATTGTAATATCATAAAAGTGTTATAAATTTTTAATACGATCTGCTGCACCTCATTAAAAAAGGGAAGTTCGAGAGTAGGCGCGGCGTGGGAAGACCCCAGATGTCCTGGCTCGAGAATATCAAGGAATGGACCGGAGTTTAGGGGGTGGGGGAGTTGTTTCGGCTGGCACAGGACATAGAGGCCTACGCCAGGGTGTTAACCGACGTCGGGGGGATCTGACATGGCAATCGAAGAAGAAGAAGAAAATAATAATATTAATAATGCAGTGAAATATGTATAATGAAATGAATAACAAAAACACAGCTTCTTCTTCTTCTTCTTCACTTTTGATAGACTCAGGAGTCTGTTATTTCAGGCGGGTCCTCTTGAGACGCTGAACTCCAGCTTTCTCTCCATCGTTTCGGGGGTCTTCCTGGTCGGCGTTGTCCGTTTGGCGTTCCATGGAGAGCTATGTATGGTATCCTATTTGAGCTCATTCTTTCTACATGTTAATGCCAGTATCACCGTCTTTGACGCCCCCATCTGACCAGATCTTCGACCTCGCAGATTTCTCGGATGGCTGTATTCCTAACTCGATCACGTAGGGTTTTGCTAGCTATAGCGCGGAGTGTTTTCATCTCGGTTGTCCTGAGCATGCTCTTTATCTTGACAGTGTCTGCCCTCGATTCAATGCAATATGTGAGGATTGGTCGCACACAGGTCTTATAAATGCGAAACCGTAATTTTATAATGAAAATTAAGGCGACAATTTTCTAGAAGTTTTATTATATTTTATGGGCATGACATATTTTGCCTTTCTAAGGCATTTTCAAATGTCATTTGATAATGCCTTAGAAGGGCGAAACATGTCATTCCCATTATATATAATAAAACTTCTAGAAAACTTTCGTTTTCATTCGTATTAATTATTTAATATGGAGTTTTACATCATTGTTCAAGAAACAAAATAAAAATCAATGCGTATTATTACACGTTTGTTCCGATCCGCTCCCTATAAAACGCGATGCCTGTGAACCGGGCGGCCGTTCGTGTGATAAAAAATGAAAGAATAAAGAATTTGTCACGAATCAGTCGAGCGTGGCGGGCCCCAAATAATTATTTATTTATTTTTTAGCCGATGTCCTTTGTGCCCCCTTCCCTCTTATTCTCCTCTGCCGAATTACTCTGTACGCCGCGTAATGAAGGCGTCAAATACATAAGTAAAGTGTGTCAAATACTGGCGAAACTATATCAGTAAAAACGGCGAAATACTGTTTATAACTTGAATATCGCTTCTAGAAGATTAACGTCATCATACTAAAAAATAATTAAATAGTCCATTGTTTTGGCCGAAACACTATGATACCTTAACATTTTAAACTGTTTAATTAAATAATTTGTTGTATCACAATTGTATTTTATTTTTCGTGACAGCTGTTTCATCAATCTATGTTGACATCATCAGGCGTTACAATAAAATTCATTTGTGATACAAAAAACAAAGTTATTTAGTTTAACAGTTAAAAAAATAATTCACAATGTATTATATTTCTACATATCTTGTACTCGTATATTCGCTTTCACTTTGTGTTGAAGATTCACATTAGATTAATATTATAAAACTTTATTTTTCAATTAACTGTGTGTTGAGATGCTGAGATGAGAGGAGGGGCTTTGTATATTATTATTATTATTTTGTTGAATCGCTCTTTACATCATTATAGTGTAAGGCAAATTGATGTAAAGGGTAAAGCTATCATTTTGATTCTCGTGACATGTGATTGGTATCTAATTTATCGCCATTTTATTGTCACGTGAACTCTTTATCAGACCAAAGACAGTGTAATAATCACGCTGCCATATCTGGAAATCGAACTCGGGACTTTCGGGGTGGCAGTCAAAGCAATTACCACTCGGCCACGAAGGTCGTCAATATACTGTATAGTTCCTCAATGTTTCTGATGCGCCATTGATTACCTTCTCTCACGGGTCCTTTCTTTCGTAATATTTTTCTTTCGAATAATATCTAGCATGTAACCCTTATTCATCATCAATGTCAGAGCCTCACATTTATATGCCAATTGAGTTCCAGTAAGAGATTTGTAAACTAACTTACTAACTAACCATCACGCCGTCTCCCCGAAGGGGTAGGCAGAAATAATGGACCTGCCACACTTTTCTTTCCTGACATATTTCTCTCGCTTCCTCAACATGCATACATTGTGTCATGCACGCGCGTCGATTTCTCTGACTCCTCACATGGCCGACATTCAATATTTGATTTATTTGATCGTGCCACGTTCTCCTCGGTTTTCCACTATTTCTGGTTCCATTTACATCGTTAATATATAACTTTTTTACCATTCTTTCTTCATTCATTATTTCCATATGTCCATAACATCTTAATGATCCTTTCATTATTTTGTTCATAACACCATCATTCGAACCGCATTCACTTCTTATATTTTCATTCGACACTCTATCATACACAGAGTAGGGTAAAAGTGGGATAGATGCCGCAGGGGGATAGATGCCACGATTATCATATCGAGACATGTATAACTATTACACTGCCGATTTTGACTTTATAACAAAGCTCTACCCCACTCTCCGCCAGGGTGCCCAGTGCATCGCGTTGTGACGGTCGTGTGAGTGAGGAACTTGTTAAATAGCTGATTACGCTCGAACGATTGCTGGATTTCGATTTCCTACTTTATCATTTCGCTCGGAACTTTTGAGCGTATGAGGTAAGTGATAATATTTTTATGTTTACGATCAATGTATACACTAAATGCAAAGATTTTACTGTGATTTAGTATTTTTTTCAGTTAACTTATTTTATATATTTAAAGGCGTCTATCCCCTCCAAAAGGGATAGATGCCCCAGTCCTCGTGAGTATAGTTGCCCTTAGGGGCATCTATCCCATACTAATTTAGCATTTTTATTTTCCAGCAATGCCACGCAAATACGTACGCGAAATTGGAAGAGCAAGACCAAGAGCCATATAGACCGAAGATGTTCTTAAAAACGCTATATGCCATTATACAAGAGAGGGAAGCAATCGGCTGCAGTACCTACTGACCACTAAAGAAAATATTTCTGCAAAGGAAAATAAAGTTAAAGGTAAAACCAACCCACGCTTGCTATGCAAAAATATTATAGCAAACATCGTACCTTATCTGAAGTGCAGATAACTTCATTACTGTCAAAAAAAGACCTAGAGTAGTTTCAGAAGATAGTGATGAAGATGAAGAAAGTGACCATGAATGCGTGGAATGTTTTGAAAATTACCGGAAAACTAAATCTAAGGTGGATTGGATACAATGTACTCGTATTATGTGCAGGAAGTGGCTTCAAGAGTTGCACTTTGTACGGGAATATCTGTAATCAATGTAGACGGGCTAAACTTTTGCAAATGAAAAAAAAAAAACTTTCGTATAAAATATTAGGTATAAAATTGCTAAACTGAATTATAATGTTAATTTTAAGGGTCCAAAATGATTGTGACATAATTGTGACAAAATAAAATAATACATTAAAAATATTGTTTTGACTGATTTCATAAGGCAACTATCCCACCAGTCAAAATAACATTGAGGCATCTATCCCATACAGTAGGCATCTATCCTCATTCATAGGGGTTTCGAAAATAATTTCTTACAAAAAAAAAATACCATAAATACTTTACTTTTTACACATGCACAATATTATATAATAGGTAAACTAAACGTCACATAAGTATCAGATAGCTTAATTCATAAGTTTGTCGAAAAATCGTATTTATCAAAAAGTGTGGCATCTATCCCACTTTTACCCTATACACACATTCATTTCTACTGCATTTATTCTACTTTCATCCTTCTTTTGCCAGTTTCATGCTTCGCTTCCATACTTAAGGGTCGGTAGAAGAACACCATTGTGCACTGCCATTCTAGCTTTTTTAGATAGGTTTTTTGATTGCGATGACAACTTTAAGTGCCCATTCACTTTGTTGCCTGCCCCAACCCTTCTTTCAATATCCCTCTCCACTCTCCCATCTCTTGTAAACATAATACCTAAATTCACAATAGATTTGTATTTGATTTTATTTTCTAATTACTTACAATAGTGTTTACTTACAATAAACACAACTTAAAAATTTAAAGAAAAAATAATAGGAATGTATTCTGGTAATATTAACAAACAAGTTTTTAAAATATGGACACACGTTTTGGATTATATAAGTGAAACAAAGATCGGGACCAAAACTTCATTGAATTTGGGGTACAACGCGGTAACGTAACAAATCCTTAGAAGACAGAATGTTTACAGACATATCAATGTATTATTTATTCTGAAGAATAACGTGAATAAATGAATATATCTATGAAAAATTGTATAAACACGTGTACATTTTCGTACTTATTTCCGATGACCATTAATATTTAACGTGAGTATTAGGCGACTTTGTTATTATATATTATTCAACGTAGATATTTTGGGAAATGCCTTGATAAGTAAAAACATGTTATTAACGTCAACTTTTATACCTTCTAGAAAACAGGCATTTTATTGGTATAAATAACTCATTCAATCTTTTATTATCAAGGTAAAATGTGGATATTTATTCAACAATATTTTGAATGTATACAAATTCTTGTAGACAAATACTGGATTTCACCCATTGCGGATAAATTATTTTTATTTTACAAGGATTAATTGTATCTCAATAGAGACGAAGGTGCAAATTGTTTTTCTGGGAACAGAAGGTGGTGGTCGAGGCGCTTACAGGACTTATGACCTGTCATTGGTTGGGTTGAGCGATCGCTTCACGTTTAACAACATTCCCCATTCCACCGTTACGACCACCACGTCTGACAAACTTTTTTGGAACTTGTATATATGGTAGGTTTCTTCACCTATTTTCACATTTTTATGTTCACTCTACACTAGCGTGGATATTTATTGTTTCTTGAACAATGTTGTGAAACTCATATTGTCAAAATATGATTTTTTTGTATTTTATTTGAATAGTATGTTTTGCCTGTCTAAGGCATTATCAAATGTCTTTCATTTGGCAATGCCTTAGATAAGCAAAACACATCTTTCACAAAAATATAATAAAACTTATATAGAATCGTATTCATTAAAATGTGGATAATTTTGAAGCAGTTCGGTGGTAGAGAAAATAAGTTGAAACAAAATAAACTAAGCTAACCTACCATTTAATAACTAACTAACTGACCGCCACATTATACTGTCCTGGCATGTTGACATTCTCTTGATTCCTCTACATTCATGCATCGTATCATGCACGTACGTTGATTTCTCCGACTCCTTACTTGACCGACATTTATTTGAATGATTTGATTGTGGCACGTTTTCCTCGGTCTTTCTCTATTTCTAGCTCCGTTCACGTCGCTTACATATGCTTTCTTCGCCATTCTCTCTTCGTTCATTCTTTCTATTTGTCCAAACTATCTTAACGACCCCTTCATTATTTTGTTTATAACACTTTCATTCGCACCTCATTTACTTTTAATATGCATTTGAGACCAACCTTCGTAATCGAGTGGTAAGTACTTTGACCGCCACACCGAAGGTCCTGACATCGATTCCCGGCGATGGCAGTGTGATTGTCACACTGTCTTTGATCTGTCACATGTCTCGAGAATCAATATGATAGCTATACCCTTTACGTCGATTTGACTCACACTGTCATGTTGTATAGAGCGATTCAACGAAATAATAATAATATACAGATTTACACAATAAATAATAAATTATTTTGAACATTTTGAGGTTCTTGTTAGATTGGATTGTTTTAAGTACCTAATTACCGTTATTTAAAAGAACAGTGGATACGTGGAATATAAATTAAATAAACAAAAATGTCCGGATTGTCCAGCTGACAACATGTGCACCATCTAAATTCTAAAAGAACATTATGTGTTATATTATTTTTATTTTCTTATTTTATTTTATGTCATTGTATTTTATATTATTTGTTTTAGATTTATTTTATGAACGTTGGACGATCGAAGTGTGCGCGGAAGATGCCTATTGGCGGCGATGAGGTTCGCAACCCATCACACCAACTAAACTTACTAACTAACTAACCATCACGCCGTATCCCCGAAGGGTAAGGCAGAAAGAATGGACTTTTCTTTCCTGATATATTTCTCTCGCTTCCTCAACATTCATACATCGTGTCATGCACGCGCGTCGATTTCTCTGACTCCTTACATGGCCGACATTCAATATTTGATTTATTTGGTCGTGCCACGTTTTCCTCGGTCTGCCTCTATTTCTGGTTCCATCATTAACATATAATTTTTTTACCATTCTTTCTTCATTCATTCTTTCCATATGTCCAAACCATTTTAATGATCCTTTCACTATTTTGTTCATGACACCATCATTCGCAACGCATTCACTTCTTATATTTTCATTCGACACTCTATCATACACAATTTATCATAGACAGAGTATCCACACATTCGTCTAAGAGATCTCATTTCTACTGCATTTATTCTACTTTCATCCTTCTTTTGCCAGTTCCATGCTTCGCTTCCATACATTAGGGTCGGTAGAAGAACACCATTGTGCATTGTTTGAAAATTGTATGTGAATATTTTGTCCGTTTTGTATTGAAGATAAAACTCAAGAGTTAAGGCCGTGCCACACTGTTGAAACAAACTCTCCACAGGGTGACCTTGGTGGAGAGCTGTGGAGCCCACGGTTGGTGTAGCGTCCACACACTGTTGTAAACAAGCTCTCCACACGTGGAATGCGTGTTTAAACGCGCGTCCGCCCACAAAGTTTGTTGAAGGTCAAACGAATTTTGGTTTCAAACAAGTGTCTACACAGTTTTAAACCGCCGGTGGAGTCCGATGTGGAGAGCTTGTTTAAAACAGTGTGGCCCGCCTTTTAGTACCGCACTTGTTTCAAGTAGTAATATTCTTTGACGCGGGAATTTGTCGGAGCTGTGAATGATTGGGTAATTACTTTTATCGTGAGTGCCGCAGAATGCCTGTGACCGGAAGAGGGGGAATGTGTGAAACGAGTCAGTGCGGTCGCCATGGTTACCAAATTGTTGTGGTTATGCGCTTATGTCACAGATGTAAACGAAAAAGTGTACTTGGTAAATTTTATCACATGAATTACAACGAATTGAAGAATTCTGACACCTGAAGAAAAATATATTTGACACGTGCATCCTCCCAGAACGTTCTTAGGAAGAACTATATAGGGTGTTTTTTTAAAGGTTTGGTTTTTAAACTAGCACCATTGTTTTAACAGACGGTCAATTTGACAATTAACAGTTGATTTGTCGTTAATACGTTTTACCATTTTATTATAAATAGACTGACGACAGAACAGCGTATGCAGATTGTGCAAATTAATTTTGAAAATCATAGTTGTTATGGACCATGGATCGTTTTCGCACTACGTACACTCTAATGGATAATACGCATCTACAAAGACGACAGTTGTCAAAAACTGGATTTCACGATTGCGCTTCTTTTGAGCTAGCCGTGGCGCTCATATGCCCGAAATAATATTTAAACAATAATGGCATAAAATTGTCTATTAAATAAGGCCAATGTCATAGACAATAACATTATTATAATGTGTTATTTTTTCATTTTGAATATGTATTGTATACCTCTAAAAAAACACCCCATACAAAAACTCCAAGTAACTCAGCGGGCAATGGAGATGATAACAGGATAAATGGATCAGAGAAAGGACTAAAGTTGCGGACGTAGTGTGCAAAATAGCCTAGTTGAAGTGGAATTGGGCCGGTTATATAGCGAGGACAACGGATGATCGGTGGACAAGACGCACCCTGGAGTGGCGACCGAGAACCGGCCATAGAAATCCTGGCAGACCACAAGCCAGATAGTCTGATGTCATCAAGAGAGTGGCAGGAGGTCAATGGCACAAAGCGGCGAGAGTTAGAGAGTTGTGGAAGTCGGAAAAGGAGGCTTATGTTCAGCACTGGACGACTAAAGGCTGATGATGGTGATGGTGGTGGATTAATTTCGATCAAAGTAAACGATTGAAATAATTTCTTCTACGAGTAGGTATACTCGTATACGCCATACTTTGTATGGTTATGATGGCTTATTTCTTTTTTAAACTTTTTTATTTAAAAAATAAAATTATATAGACATGTTTCGAAGAAACAGTCCTTCTTCAGTAAAGTTAAAAATATTATAAAATTATTCTCTAATAATAATAATTTTCCTGAATTTGCTAACCACCTCATAGAAAAAAAATCATTAATTTAATAAAGATATAGGCTTTGAAATTTTGCATGTTAATAATAGAAATATAACTTTGAGCAATCTAGATTTTTAGGAATTAAAAAAGCTATTAAAAATAAAGAAAATATTATAAATAATCAAATAAATTTAACTTCAAGTCCAATCTTTGATATATTTCCTTTGTTTTAAGTATTATAATTACCACAATAAGAACTTAAAATTATTATTTAAAACTCTAAATTGAATCATAATATTTGTTATAACAAAAGCATAAACGTTCCAAAATAAATCTTTATAACATCTGTCAGATCATGTAAACAATTTTATAATATTTAAAAAAAATTATCTTTACTGAAAAAATACTGTTTGTCCGTAACATTTCCATATAATTTTATTTTTTAATATAAGTGTTGTATATACAAAGTGTATAAAAAAGAAAAATAGAGATTGAAATAATCTTTTTTTTTCTTTCTCTTGGTGGAGGTCACCTTTTTTTGGTGGTTAATTGTCCTGGAATGATGACGTCCAGCCATCCTTCCATCTCATTTACGGGCTTCCTGGTAGTTTATTGGTCCTGGGGTTTTAATTTTTTTACAATTTTTAGTCTTGTATCTTCCATTTTTCAGATTTTAATTCTAACAAATCACTAAAATATGCTTTTGACAACTGCCAAAATAAACACTTTTTATTTATTTTTTAAAATTTGAAAGTTTAGTAGTATTGTATATTATTTAATTTGTTTCTATAATCCTGACGAAGCTCCATTGGAAGCGAAACCGATTGTAATAATACGATAAATAAAATAATATTTGAAATTTCAAATTCTGGATACTAAAAACTATCATTTTTCTAAAAGTAACGAGTAACGTATTTTTCATGTCGACCGATTGATTTATTGAAAAATTGTGGTTATATTTTTTTTCACTCTCTAATATGTCACTTGAAACAATATATAAAAATGTTGTTTCTATTTCAATTAATGTAAAATCGTTCAATATAACGATTTGTTATTTTTTATCAAGTTGTTAAGATTCGCTGACCGTTTTTAGAAAAAGGTTTTGATTTTGATCCAGAACTTTAATGACAGTATCCATCTAAGGGTATTATTGTGCTCAGCCCCTTTGAATGGGCCGAGAAAGCGCTTTTGTGTCGAAAACTGAATCCTGGCAAGGAATACGCGATTCATGGCAAAAATTAAGCTAAATCAGCAAACACTTTAACAGTTTCCACGGATCGATCTTGAGTTCAATCTAATTGAAACAGTACAGTTGACCAACAATTTAGAGACCTTTTCTTTGATTTATATTACTATAGCAGAATAAATAGTTAATTTTTTTTAAAATAATTTTTATTTGAAATTTTAAAGTAGAAATTCATTCAACTTATCTAATAATAACTGTTCGGAATTTGCAAATCATCTAATTGAAAGAGATCATTCTTTTACAAAGATAACTGCGTTGAAATTTTGCACATAAATAATAGAATTGTTACTTTAAATAATTTAGAAATTTTAAAAATTAAAAAAGCCATTAAAAACAATGAAGATATTATCAACCACGAACTAAATTTAACTTCTAGTCCCATACTTGATTTATTTCCACTGTCTCATAATTCCGAAATGAAAGTAGAATAAATGCAGTAGAAATGGGATCTCTAAGACGAATGTGTGGCAAATCTGTATATGATAGAGTGACAAATGCAAGTATAAGAAGTGAATGTGGGGCGAATGAAAGTGTTATGAACAAAATAAGGAAAGAATGAGTGAAGACAGAATGGTAAAAAAAGTATATGTAAACGGCGTGAACGGAGCTAGAAATTAAGGAAATAGAGGAAGGTCGAGGAAAACGTGGCACGATCAAATCAATCAAATATTGAATGTCGGTCACGTGAGGAGTCGGAAAAATTGACGTGCGTGCATGACAAGATGTATGAATGTAGAGGAATCGAGATAAATATGTCAGGACAGAACAGTGTGGCGTTCCATTCTTTCTGCCTACCCCTCCGGAGAGACGGCGTGATGGTAAGTTAGTTAGTTAGTCTCATAATTCCAACCAAACAACAATTTACCCTGGCGCTAAATATATTTCCCCCCCCTCCACTTTTTCACTCGTCAGTTAGTATATAAGTAACTACTCTCTTTCAATTAACTGTTAAAATTCATACACTGAAGAAGCGAGGTGTGTGTCCCGAAACATGTCTGTGAAATGTGCAAAAAAGTGTTGTGATAATACTCGTACAATGTTTCCAAAAAGTTATTCAAATGTGAATCCACATCACAAAGTGATGGCGAATATGGAAGAAATTCTTAACAAATATCTTTATTTTGTAGTTTCAGAGTGTTAACGCTTTAAGTTTATCAAAAATTACATTTATGCAGTTTACTTCTTTTTTGAAACTTTCGAAACCTCTGAAACTTGCTGCAGCAAACACAATTATATGAATTGCTGGATAATCAGGGTAAAATAAATGATACTTAAGGTTCTTCTTGTCCACGTATCCTCTTCTACAAGTTGCCTACACAAACAGAATTATTAAAACAATTGAATTACTGGTACAATGGCGGTACAGCACACAAACAAATTGTATTCCAACGTGAAATATATGCGGTGAATAACGTGAAATATATATAACGTGAAGTACCTGTATATATAGTGTAGATTAAACTAAAAAATGTGAAGTGTTGTCCGACATGTATATTATACATCTTCCAAAAAATTTGTCAGACGTGGTGGTCGTAAGAAGGGCGGAATAGGGAATGTTGTATTGCATAAAGCGTGCGCTTAACCCAACCAATGAGGTCATAAGTCCTGTAGACGCCTCGACCACCATAATCTGTTTCCAATTTGCATCTTCGTCTCTATTGAGATACAATTAATCTTTGAAATTATAACCCGCAATGGGTAAAATCCAGTATTCATCTACGTGTATTTGTATACATTCAAAATGTTGAAATATATGCTTTAAATCCTTTTCTCTTATAATATCGCTTTTCTCTCAACGCTCACTATCAGATGGAAGAAAATCTCTCTATTTTCAGACGTGGTAAAGTGTTGCTCAACAGATCTATTGACTAATGATTTGCAGCAGAGTTATTTGCTTTCATTTAAGAATTTGGAAGGTGTTTTGAATGCATTTATAAAAATATACAGATTTAACACATATTTTTCGTCTTGTTTGTGCTCGGTAATCATGGTCTATAAATCAACTGATAATTGTGCTTCCAACTTGGTTTAATCGCTTAATCTTATACAGATTAAATGGATTATTTTAATTTTATTTTATATCATTGTATTTTATATTATTCGTTTAAGATTTATTTTGTGGATGTCGGACAATCGAAGTGTGTACAGGAGATGCCTATTGGTGGCGATGAGGTTCGCAATCCATCACACCGCGTCTCTCGCGGGGGCGAAAAGAGAAGGATGGAGTGCTGCATCAAGTGTGGCAGTCCATTATTTCTGCACACCTTTGAGACGGCGTGATGGTTAGTTAGTTAGTTTAAAACATCGCGCTTCAGTAGCAGAAGCAACCATACGGTACGATTATATCCTCCTCAGACCATAGGTTTACATAATATATATAGCGTTATATTTAAAAAAATAAAATGTTTATGATTGAGTTTGATATGTATTCTACATCCTAAATTACTTTCCTAAAAGTCCTCACTGAGTACGAAAACAGTACGAAAACAGAAACATATATCAAATCAAAGAAAACAAACAGAAACAGAAACATAAGTCACTGCATCAATTTAACAAATAATAATTATAGATATATATGTTGGACTTGATAGTAGTGTTGCTGTTGTATATGCAACATGGCGCCTTACGACATTTTGTAGGGGATTATTTTCCAGCAAGACATACCCCATCGTAGCCCTACTACCCTTTTGAACCCCTAGCGTCTAGCGTCCACGAGAGGTATTTTAAAGACCCCACGAACCCAGGGCAATGCGGCACATATTACTTAGTGCCATAGCAGATAGAGAGAGGACGAATGGCGAGCTTCCAGCGCCATAAAACTGGATACACCCAGCTAAGGTTAACCCCGACAGAAAATCCTCCAGAGAAGGCAAGGGGATACCACTCTGGATGTTTTTCCCCACGTCATCACCATAAGGCCTACTCAAGGGTAATAGTCAACGTTAGGGAGACCTGACAAGACACAGAAAGAAGAAGAAGATATATATGAAGGTCCACATATGTGACCCTGTGATGACCCTACAAGAAGCAAGAAATGAACACATGGTGAGGTTATAATATTACATCAAATAAAAGTTAGAATAATTTGCTTGTTTTAAGATCAACGTACACATGGAAATAATATGTATAATGAATGTGAATATAACTACGTAAACAATTTCAGGAGAACAGTTCAGCTAAATCGATATACTGGTATCATATACTCGTATATACCAACATTATGTATAGTATTCACAGGAACAATATTGAATTTAATGTGAATCGAAGGAAAGAGAATTTCTTTAGTCTTTCTTGGAATATTGATTTTACAGGAAATGTTTTATTTGGCAGTTGTCTGTAAGAATGGATCAGTTGATTTCTGTCGTCAAATGCCTTTTGAAATAAAATTAATAACACTGTTTATTTCACTTTTATCTATTAAATATTTTTACAGGATAAACATATTAATCACAACATGTTTGATGATCTTTTAATCACAACATGTTTGATGATAAACATATTAATCACAACATGTTTGGTGATCTCCTCCATTCATATAGCAGTTATTTATTTACACCTAAAAATTTACAACAGTTGTATATAATATTTATATCTGGGGATGAAGGAAGTCTCCGACGAAACATGAAGTGATAAATATTTTTATTCTGTAAAAATATTTAATTAATAAAAGTGGATTATACAGTGTTCATAATTCTATTCCAAATTGCAATGGAATTGGACAGGGTAAATGCTTTAATTTTCAATAAGGTCAAATGACTTTGTTTTACTGTAAAACCATTTCGTACAATTTTTATTTCGCGTTAAATAAAAGATGGCTATTAATATTTATTTATCAATTACTTAATAAACTTTGGAAAGAAGTTATTACTTGGTGGTTTTACATATTTAAACTTAGAATTAACGCTTTTAAAACGTTGTATAAAAACCACTTTATTTTGGGTCAGGTGCGCCAACCGGTTTCACTCTGTAACGAGCTTCGTCAGGGCTATACACAAACTAGTTTGTGTATAGTCCTGAAGAAGCTCGTTACAGAGTGAAACCGGTTGGCGCTCCTGACTCAAAATAAAGTAGTTTTTATACAACGTTTTGAAAAGTGTTTAATTCTAATTACTTAATAGTTTGAGATACAACACATCGAAAAAAAACAACGAACTCTACATGTTTTTTTTAATATCACAGAAAGGTTGCAATTAAAGGTTGTTTTTCTTAATACGTAGTCCAATTGAGTGACCTACGAGTGACAATGACGTAGGTTTTTATATGAAATTTGTGCAGTTTTAGCTACTGTTATCAATGCTTTTATGTTATATATGAAAAGAAACTCTGTATATTTGAAAATTGGTTTACGTGAATTAGAAACGTAAAAATAAAAATATTATTTATATCTTATGTACATACAAAATTTTCCACGAACATGTTTTTCGTATCCTGAATAATATGTTCGCCTTTTGATATTGCATTATTTATTAGCTTACATACGTACATAGGAAATATTAGTTAAGGTATATTGTTTTTCCTCGTCTAACACAAATATTGAAATTTCGTTTATAATGTAACATTCATCTTTTTGTTTCCACTTCTTTTGTTTCAGTGTTCCGCGGAAAAATAGGTTCGATCTTTATGCAAACTCCGGACGTATCCGGACACGGTATATCCCGTAATTCATTGCTCATCGCATGGATGGGTATGCGACGGTCGAGGGCCCTTAATCCCAGGGGACATCTGGAACTCTGAAAGATATCCTTCGAAGGTGAAATCGAAATTTCTGGGTAATAACAAAATTTCTAGTATTCTATGAGCAACTGCGATGTGGATTTAACAAAACCAATCACGGCCATACTCAGTGGTAGGAAATTAATATTTGCATGTACTGTAAGCATTTATGAGATTTAGTCAAGTTATTTTTACTGTTTTTATGTTTTGTCTATAGGGATTTAATTTTAATACGAAATTTCTTGAATTCAATGCGCACTATATTAAAGTAATCTTTCTGAAAGAAGTGGTTGGGAATATTGTGAGGGTATACCTTCAAACATTTTTGTTATGTTTCAAAGAAATAAAAAATACATTAGGATAAGGTAATACTTAGTGATAGGGGCCCAAATGTATTGTCATAAAATGTATGTTAATATTTAAAAAAATAAAATAGTATCATCAATAAGAATGCATTGTTTTAAAACTATACTAATACAATAAAAAAATTCATTAAAAAAAAAATTGTCTACAATGTAAGAGAAAATTTTAATTATTCAAATTCATAATGAACTCTTTTCATAAAATTTAAATAACGAATCATAATATAAATAGGCAAAAACCTGAATGTCGTCAAGAAAGAGTATGAGAATATTTTAAATACAAAAGAGCGAGAGAGCAATACTTCGATTCTCTCCGAAGGTTATTCGAAATGCAGACTATGCGCATGCCCGAGAATTTTTATGATTAATTTTGAAATTTGTTCCGATTATTGTTGTGTGACAGTAGTGTAGAAAATAAAAACAGTACAATTTGGTGTTATCAATTGTGAAATTTTTTAATTCCTGTGAAAAAAAATATTAACGTCAAAAGTTAAAACTTATTACTGATTCCGATTGTACATTAAAGGGTTAAAAATCTTTACTTCCGTGAATATTTCACGGATTGCAACTGGTATTAACTAATTTAGATGAATTAAAATGTTCGTTTTCTGGGAGTATAGGTAGTATGTCAAGACCTTTCGTTTAATATATTTTTTTATGGCGATAAATCATGAAATCAACTCACCAGAACTGCAGACTGTTAGTCTTCAGAGTATCAACATCATAATTGTGGGTTGCTCGTGTCGCGTTGGAGCTGGTCTGTTCTAAGTTATCCGTGCTGCCCAGCATCAAGTCCTCTTCTCTCAATCTGAATTCCAACAAGATACACATTATCACAGATATAATACTTAACATGCATAAAATATAATAAAGCTTCTAGAAAACAGACGTTCAATGTTACGATTTTTTGCTGCGGGTATAGGCGTTTTTCGATGACACCTCATAAAATAAAATATAACTTCTAGAAAACAGACGTTTTCATGAAAATAGATTTTCAATGCAATAATTTATTAACGTGGGTATACGGGGTTCTCGATAATACCCCATATAATATATTAAAACTTCTAGAAAAAAGGCGTTTTCATGAAAACATATTGAATGTTTTATATGGAGGTTAACCACCCTACCTTCAGCTTATTTTCCGAGAAACGTGCAAAAAAGCAAGTTTTTATTAATGAAATTTAATTATATATTAATTTCATTTTTTTAAATTACGAAACGTCAAATACTTGGCCGGACACTTCGCCTGCCCCTTGTAAAACTATCATACTTGTGAAGACTTGTACTCAAGTGTTGTTGGCACGCGCGCGTATCCCTAACATTTTGTACATTTTAGGTACATTACTTTTTCTCAAGCGCGTAGGTGATACGGGATAGCGCAGAATGGTACAGTCAAAGTGAACGTATCACGTACGTTCAAATACGTAGGGTGGTTAACATAATTTTTCAAGAAATAAATAATATGAACTATTTTTTAATAATTAATATACTCGTATATAGAGGAAACGGTAAGAGTCGATGTTTTTCTGTATATTTAAAAACAGTTTGTTTAGTAATATAATTTATTGTGTACGTAGATAAAACTTTAAGTTGTACAAGTCCACTGAGTTATCAATCAGAGTCTTTCGCGGTTTAACACCGGGAAATGATTTATAGGACTTAGGCTGAAGGGTGGCTCGGTGTCTCTTCCCCCTCTCCCGCCATCATCGATCCTTTCGATACATGCTGAATACTAAGGAGAACTTCGTACGGCATCCCTCTAGGTGGGAAGTGCAAACCTGCTTAACCATAGACATCATTAGTACAAATATTGGTTCATATTATATCAATGTGTATAGTACCCTTTGCATCTACTTAGACAAATATACATTTCCCTATATTTACAAACACGAATATATACGAGTATATATAGTGACAGGCTAGCCAATCAAACATAGACACATATTACTAGTTGATTAGTTTGATCGTATTGAATTTTCCTAGATCCTCCATTTTTCAAAAATTTAATATTTTAATAAATTTAAAATTGCATATTTAAAAAAAAATATATGATTTTGTGACGATAATCTTAACTTGAAACTCCGACAAATAATGATTGAGGGTTATAATACTCGTATATATGGTCTGTTCTACTATATGGCTGTGAAACCTGGACTCTAAAAGTGAATGTAATGAACCGGTTGGTGGCGTTCGAGATGTGGATATACCGCAGAATGCTCCGTAAACCGTGGACCGATAGGTTCAGTAATGCAGACGTACTACAGAGAGCCAGAGCCAATAGAGAGCTGTTGTCGAGTGTGAAAATGAGAAAGGTCTCATATTTTGGTCAAGTGCTAAGGGGAGAAAAATACCACCTCCTTCGACTGATATTCATGGGTAAAGTGGAAGGACGTCGGGGAGTTGATAGAGGTAGCTGTCCTGGCTGCGGAACATTAAAGAGTGGACAGGAATTACAAGAGTTCAGAACCTGTTCCAAGTGGCGCAGGACAGAAATGCCTTTGCTACAGTGATCGCAGAAGAAGATATATATATATATATATATATATATATATATATATATATATATATATATATATATATATATATATATATATATATATATATATATATATATATATATATATATATATATATATATATATATATATATATATATATATATATATATATATATATATATATATATATATATATATATATATATATATATATATATATATATATATATATATATATATATATATATATATATATATATATATATATATATATATATATATATATATATATATATATATATATATATATATATATATATATATATGTAAGATATGTTATAAGTGGTGCTTTTTACAGAATGATAGATTTTCTATCATACATAAAAGAAAATGGGAACGTCTGTTTTCTCAAAGTTTTACTATAATTTACGGCAAAGACATGTTTCGCCTTTCTCAGGCGTTATCAAAATGCCTTGCAAAGACGATACATGTTATTCCCATAAATAATAATAGAACTTCTATAAAACAGACTTTTCCCTTCGTAATAATTGTTTAATATGGAATTTAATATGAAACAATAAATAATATCTTCTATATTCGCCTTCACTTTGTGTTGTGGATTCATATTTTAATGAATAAATAGAACTGCAGTTAGTATTACAACATTTTACTTCACTTATCACATACTGTTTCGGTTATAAGATAACCTTTTAATTAAAAAAAAAATGAGTATTGAAAAAGGTTACGATATAACCGAAACGTGTCTGTGATAAGTGAAATAAAGTGTTGTAATAATAATTATATACAAATTACGATCTCATTAAATATTGCTTCTATGGTATTACCGTACTTTGAGGTATTTGTGTCCATAAGGCCAGACGTACTCGTAGATTCTCGACTGGGTCACACTGAAATATATTCGTTCTTTATTCATAGGATAGATCCAGATGAAATCATTGTTCCTATAATAATTATCGTATATGTGATACAATTATAATGTTGATTTGGCGGTATTTGGATAAAATTCTAGAAATAAAACAAACGTTTATATTCGTATTAATTTATTATAGTAACATATCTATCATAACAAAACCAAAGAAATATCATAAAACATAACAATAATATCGTAATTAAAGAAAAATCTATGATTTTATTTTTAATTATATATTGATCGCCTGTATGGACAGAGCATTGAGAAATGTGTATCATAGATACACACTTAACAACCAGCAAATAACACATGTATCTACGATGAAGGATTTCGGAATCATCTATTAGAGTAGGCTAACTTTTCGTGCATATATTGAGAGAATTTGTGACATTGCACTGAGGATGTTGGGCTTCATCATTCGGACCGGAAGAGTTTTCAGAGATCCCAATGTGCTCAGAGTCCTATATCCTCGTTGGTTGGGAGCAGACTCGAAAGTGGTTCTGTGATATGTAGTCCTCACGAGGCGAAATATTCCGTTATTATGGAGAGGGTTCAGTACAAATTTCTGAGGTATCTCTACATAAGGGAGTATGGTAGTTATTCGTGGCTCTATCCCACGGCATTTTTTTGGAAATGCTCGGAACCAAATCTTTATAGCTTCAAAGAGATGGGCATCTCATTAACCATTTCTTTAAATTAATCAGGGGATATTTCGAGAACTCGGCCGTGCTAGAGGGTGTTGATCTTTTTGTCCCTGATAGATTTCTCCGACAGCGACAGCACAGAATGTTTTACCTACCGGCCACCAGAACTAATCTGCCTCTGGTGATACCGGTGGAAAGAGCAATTAGTCTGCTAAACGCGGTCTCCTTGGAGATCGACGTCTTTCAAATTAGTGAAGGTACGTTCAGGGGACAAATACTCTTGACTTTAGAAAGTATCTTGTATTCCTAATGTCGAACCATCTCTAATGCGTTCCTGGTAATATGTTGTATTTTTATAATATTTTACCTGTATTTAATAGAAACCTTAAACATTTTGCTATTTGTAATGTCTTTTGAGTTACTAACTAACTAAATAATTAACCATCACGCCGTCTCTCCGAAAGGGTAGGCAGAAAGAATGGACTGTCACACTTTAACCGATGCGGCACTTCATCATTCTCTTTTCGCCCCGCGGGAGATGGGGTGTGATGGGTTGCGAACCTCTTCTGTAGTACTTCCTCCCTCGTAACGTGTCTTTTGAGTAAATAAACTGATTTGATTTGACATATGAATAATTTATCAACTATGTATTTGTCCAGTGCAAAAAAGGAAATTACCCCAATGATTTTTTTTGCAGTAATATTATTTTTTTGCTGCAATAACTGTACAAAAAAAAACTAAAATTTTGTTTTGTTATTATGTGTTTCCCGCATATAATGTGTTAAACTAACTAACTAACTAACCATCACGCCGTCTTCCCGAAGGGGTAGGCAGAAATAATGGACTGCCACACTTTTCTTTCCTGACATATTTCTCTCGCTTCCTCAACATTCATACATCGTGTCATGCACGCGCGTCGATTTCTCTGACTCCTCACATGGCCGACATTCAATATTTGATTTATTTGATCGTGCCACGTTTTCCTCCGTCTTCCTCTATTTCTGGTTCCATTTACATCATTAACATATATTTTTTTTACCATTTTTTCTTCATTCATTCTTTCCATATGTCCAAACCATCTTAATGATCCTTTTATTATTTTGTTCGTGACACCATCATTCGCACCGCATTCACTTCTTATATTTTCATTCGACACTCTACCATACACAGAGTATCCGCATATTCGTCTAAGAGATCTCATTTCTACTGCATTTATTCTACTTGCATCCTTCTTTTGCCAGTTCCATGCTTCGCTTCCATACATAAGGGTCGGTAGAAGAACACCATTGTGCATGCCATTCTAGCTTTTTTGGATAGGTTTTTGTTAAATGACTAAAAACGATATTTTCAATGGCATCAGTGAAATAGTTTATATAAATAACGCACAGGACGTGTTTTCAGGCAAATGATTTTGAGTGTCTCACGATGTCATGTAATAATAATAAAATTATAAAATGTACCTTTTCAATATAAAAGATTAAGAAATTTTGAATGGCATTTACCTTCCTCTGTGCTTTGTATTCCGCTTGAATTCCGATAAGGAAATTCCAGGAACGATTCAGTAAGCGGTTTTGATAATATTTGTTCACGAGTCGGAATGTGACGACGAAGTGTTCTTAAGAAATTCGCCGGTAAGATCGCGGGAATTTTCCAAACGAACATTTTTTAAATAGTTTCCACAACGGTGCTCGGTAAGTACTTGATTACGAAGTAGAACGAAAAACATAATAGAAAACTACTGGAACATATTGTCGAGCATTTAGAGCGAAACTAAATTTACAACCCTTATGTATAGAAGCGAAGCATGGAACTGGCAAAAGAAGGATGAAAGTAGAATAAATGCAGTAGAAATGAGATCTCTCAGACGAATGTGTGGATACTCTGTGTATGATAGATTGTCGAATGAAAATATAAGAAGTGAAAGCGGTGCGAATGATGGAGTTACGAAAAAAATAATGAAATGATCATTAAGATGGCTTGGACTCATGGAAAAGATAAATGAAGAAAGAATGTTAAACAAATAATATGTCAACTATGTAAATGGAACCAGAAAAATGGTGGACCGAGGAAAACGTGGCACGATCAAATAAATCAAATATTGAATGTCGGTCACGTAAGGAGTCAGAGAAACGCGTGCATGAAACGATGTATGAATGTTGAGGAAGCGAGAGAAATATGTCAGGAAAGAAAAGTATGGCAGTCCATTCTTTCTGCCTACCTATTCGGAGAGACGGCGTGATGGTTAGTTAGTTAGTTTCTAAATTTACTTTCAAATTCTATCAAAAAATTGTATAAAAGCTAGAGTTGTCATCACAAACATAAGTATATGCAAAAATCTAAGATGACAGTGCACAACGGTGTTATTGCACCGACCCCCGAAAACTGCATAATTTTGAGTTATTTATCATAGTTTTAGTATTGAGCACACGATATGATGATGGAAAGAACAAGTTACCACTTAAAAATAATAAATTATAAAGTTATTTGTGAATTCAAAATTTTTGACGAAACAAGAATGAAAGAAGAATAAATGCCGTAAAAATAAGATATTTTAGACGAATGTGTGATAAATCTGTATATGATTGTGTAACATATAAATATGAAAAGTGAATGCAGTGCGAATGAAAGTGTTCTGAACAAGAAATGAAAGAGTCATTAAGATGATTAGGACACATGTAAAAAATGAATGAAAAAATAATTAAAAAACAAACAACAAATCGAGGAAAAACGTGGTATGATCAACTCAATCAAATCGACGTGTTTGCATGACACGATGTATGATTGTTGAGTAATCGAGAGAAGTATTTCTGGAAATAACAGTATGGCGGTCCATTCTATCTGCTGACCCCTGTGATGGTAGACGGCGTGATGGTTGGTTAGTTAGTGTAATATTTAATATCGATTAGGTACACGTTTCGAAAGATCTCATATCTGGGTCATATACTGCGTGGGGAAAAGTACCACCTTCTCCAACTGATATTGGAGGGAAAAATTGAGGGACGCCGAGGGCCTGGAAGGAGACAAATGTCCTGGCTGCGAAACGTGAGGGAGTGGACCGGCATCCAAAGTGTTGAGGAGCTGTTCCGAGCGGCGCAGGAGAGGGACAGGTTCGCCGAGGTGATCGCCAACGTTGGGGGGACCCGACAGAGCACTTGAAGAAGAAGAAGAAGGTACACGTGTCGTGTTGGATATATATATACTATATATACGGCCTGGAACAATTTTCCAGCAGACCTTAAGGGCATAGATAATCAGAGTTAAGATCGACTGAAAACGCCCCTTTTAAAATGGTCATTTCCTGGTAGGAAGTGCTGATCGATGACGTCAGATGCTGTCCTCATACTAAATATGTTTATTGAGATGAGTAATTCATAAGAATGGCGCTCTAAAAATTATTATTATAAGCGAAACTAGTTGTTAGCATCAAATATAATTACCATACCGAAGTTAAATACAAAGTGTTTTATTGTTTTATATATATAAGCATAAAAAAGTGTATTTTTGAAATATTTCGTAAATAAACTTAAAATTTTTGTCGTTGAACAAAAATATATCTACGTAAAATATCATGTTTGAACAGCAGAATTTCCATTTTAAAAATAATATTCTCGTATCATAATTATTTTTCCGCTATTCACGGGTATCGTGTCGTTAAAATCTCGGTGTGAAAATATTTCGCGGGTACAAACTGATAAGCCTATCCCGCTTTCCATTGCAGCGTGGGGTTTCGTAGCAGAAGCCTTTTATTTGGATATACAACCAGGAGAAGGATAATTGTCTCTTGTTGCATTCATAGAATGGGAAAAATATTTTTATTACGCTTGTTAGGTAGTGAAGTCAGTTTGGAAATTTTTAAATTAAAGAAGATTTTCATGCTTTCGTAATTGTACAATTTTATGTAGATATACGTGTGAAGCGCAGAAGTGAAAAATATATTTTATGAATTTTAATACAATTTGGAAGCATATACGACAACAACAAATCATCACGTCGTTTCTCCGCAGGGATAGGCAGAGAAAATAGACCGCCTCACTTCTCTAATTCTGACACACCTTGTTAGCTTCTCCACATTCATACAAAGACACATACCCGCACGCAAATTCTTTCGACTTCTAAAATGACCAACCTTTAAAAATTGATTGATTTGGTCATGCCATGTTATCCACGGTCTACTTCGACTCCGTACTCCATTTACATCGCTAACGTATACTTTCTTAACCATTCTTTCTACATCCATGCGCTCCGTATGTCTGAACCAACGCAGTGATCCTTTCAAAATTTTGTTCTTATACCTTCTTCCGCTTTACATTCCTTTCTTATATCAGCATTTGAAATTCTGTCGTACATCGTTCAAGCACACATACGTCTTAGGGACCTTAACACTACCGTATTTATTCTGCTCTCATCTCTCTTCTGCTAGTTCCATGCTTCGCTTCAATATATAATGGTTTAAACCAGAACTCTATTGTGAACGGCCATTTTCATTTTCGTTTCCAATAACTATTTTTAAAGCTCCATTCACTTTTTTACCCCTACATAAATAGACTACCAATAAACTTAAATTAAACCCATCAAAAACATAATATCTTTGGACTGCTTCTATCAAGCGTCAACACTTAATTGATAGTATCAACACCAGACACAGACATTTATTCTAAAAATTCAATACAATATCTTGGCGTCCATTAATATATTGTAATATATAAATCGATCTTTCGTTTAAATCTCAAATTAAAAATTAAAAAAAAAAACTTTCGTTGACGACAATTAAGATCCAAAATAGAGGACAGTTGATCAATTCCTTCGTCGTTGCGCGACTCGATTATTGCTATGAAGTCTACGCCAACATTCCAAAATAGCAAATTAATAAACTCTAATCTGCATTCACTCCATTTACACCGATTCCACCCTTTACATTGATTTGGCTCGCGCTGTAATGCTGTAATGACCTATTGAACTTAAAAAAATAATAATAATTCAATGTAAGGCTGAAAAAGGTTCTGCCGATGAGTGGTCATATAACGCAACATTTTAAGGAAATCTAATGGCTGAAGCCCAACTTAACCTAAATAATGTTTCTTTTTTATATACTTTGTATACAATACAAACATTATTAAAAAAAAGCAAACATGTTTCATACACACAAGCCTATCATCAGTGATATTATATAAATATTAAAAAAATATATATATGTATATTAATTGTCATATCTGTCAAAATTGACGATATTCGTGAATTAATTTATTTTTAATGTTTACATAATATCACAGATGAAGGGCTTGTGTGTCAGAAACATGTTTGGTATTTAATTTTTATATTTTTAATAAAGTGTGTTGTATACAAAGTATTAGGTCCTTAGGTATGAAATTGGCGTTTTGCCGTACTGGCAACTTTGATCTCAAATATCTTCTCTTTGGTTAGGAATTCCAAATTCAAATTTATACAGCTATTTACTCAAGTATTTGTGTTTCGAAAATTATAATTCATTTTTTTTCCTCAATTGTTTTTTTTCTTTGCGTCACTCAGTTTACAAAATGGAAAACTTGAAATATCGCGTTATTTACGAGTACGAGTTCCACCGTGGCACCAGTGCTGCAGAAACGGCTTGAAGGATTAATGTTGTGTATGGCGACGGTGGATCCTGTATGATCGCAATGGCTGAACCCTGCCGAATCAGCCAAACCATGCCCCAAGCGAAAATTGACTCTAAAAAAGTTACTTGTGAGCGTTTGGTGGACTAGTGCTGGTGTCGTTCACTACAGCTTTCTTAAATCTGGCCAGACGATTACGGCAGATGTCTATTGTCAGCAACTGCAAACCATGTTGGAAAAGCTAGCTGCTAAACAACCGAGGCTGGTTAATCGCTCTAGGCCACTGCTGCTTCATGATAACGCTAGACCACACACTGCACAACAGACGGCTACCAAATTAGAAGAGCTTCAATTGGAATGTCTAAGACATCCACCGTACTCTCCGGACCTTGCCCCGACAGATTACTATTTTTTTCGAAATTTGGATAACTTCTTGCAAGGGAAAAAATTCAACTCCGATGGGGCAGTCCAAACCGACTTCAAAGATTTTATTGATTCCCGTCCGAATGGTTTTTTTAGTAAAGGGATCGATGAACTACCTATGAGATGGTAAAAGTGCATAGATAGCAATGGTACATACTTTGATTAAATAAATATATTATATTAAAAAAAAATCAACTTTATGTTCCTCCCATACAAAACGCCAATTTCATATGTAAGGACCTAATATATAAAAAAAGAAACACTAAACATCCGCAACACAAAGTTATGGCGAATATCGAAGAAATATCTTAAAGAAGCTCGTTTATCAGCGAAATCGGTTGGTTGCCAAAATAACAATTATTTTGTAAAATAAAATATATTTTATAATGTTTCATGACATACCGTATATAGGTACATTTTGTCTAAAAAATTAAGTACTATACGAGTATTTCATAATGTCAAACTCGACAATCTTTTGCCCAATTAAAATAAAATTTCAAAAGACAATCACTTCATTGATCAATTTTAACAGTAAAACTTCGGACAATTTGTTTTAAATGTCAAATGACAGTTCGTTACCAAATGCTCATTAACCAAATTAATTCTACAACAAAAAGAAAACTCGAATTATAAATCGCAAGAATCCCTGTCGTCGCTGGCAAGAGAGTGAATATTGACTGAATATTTGACCATGGAAGTTTGTGAACGTTATTGTGTTCTTGGATCGTAAGGGCAGAGTTAAAATAATTCATATCGATTTTAAAGGTCAAAGGAAAAACAAATAAATTACAGTTGTAAATAAAATATTCACTTTCGAATAATGAATGAAAAATTGGGTCTAGTTTTTTCGGATTCTATTGACATTTTTGTGACAGCATAATAGATTAGATGGAAAAATTTCAATTACTGTGGAAATATGTTATTTGACAGTTTACACTGTAATAATTTTAGATTAATTAACAAAGCAAATCTGATCATTAATTCAGTGCTTTTACGTAAGGGATAAACATACGTTTACGTAAGATACGATAATTGTGTTTGTAGAATTCAATATTAGTACGTAATAATTAATAATACACTCAAGCGACTCATTTCGAATACAACACGTAACAGGTATAATTAATATTAATAGAAAGAGATTAAATGATTTAAAGAAATGCTAGAATACTAGAAACACATCTACATTACACATTACACATTACAAACTATAGAACAAAGGCAACAGAATGACAAGAATGCAGGAGACTTTTTGATTAACCAAAGGCCCACCCCGAAGAAACAATACTCAATATCCTAATGTGTTCGAGAGCGTTGAGATTACAAAGAGAGAAGCGTTGGTATAACAAAGTTTTTAGTTAGTAATTGTTTTTCGTATTTTGGTGGAACCATAGAATATAGATTCCAATGTACAGCGCAATGACGACGCCGCAGAGAGGAGGAGTTGGTAGTGGTTCCACTACCAACGTTTTTTCTGCTCTGGATACCTCAGAGTGTGTGGGTCCAGAATTGTATTTTATAGTCACCTGAGGACCCACATATGAGGCCGCCAGGGCAAGAGTGGTCTAACCCCAAATTTAGACAATGGAGATAAATGCGATTGAAAATTTGAGTATGATAAACCTTGTTTGTTTGGTGAATGTCTTTAGAATAGTATTTTGAAATATTGGGAAACTTAAGTTTAATAATGTTTTAAGAGAACTTGGAACAGGTGAGCGAATTTGTGTATTTAGGTAGCATGTTCACAGCGGATGGCCGAACGGACAGTGATATTGAAAGAAGGGTTGGTGCGGGTAACAAAGTGAATGGAGCTTTAAAAGTAGTTATTGGAAACAAGAATTTATCAATGAAAGCGAAAATGGCCGTTCACAATGGAGTTCTGGTTCCAACCCTTATGTATGGAAGCGAAGCATGGAACTGGCAGAAGAAAGATGAGAGCAGAATAAATGCGGTAGAGATGAGGTCCCTAAGACGTATGTGCGGTAGAACGATGTACGACAGAATCTCAAATGCTGATATTAGGAAAGAGTGTAGAGCGAAAGAAGGTATTATGAACAAAATTATGAAAGGTTCGCTTCGTTGGTTCGGACATATGGAGCGCATGGGTGAAGAAAGAATGGTTAAAAAAGTATACGTTAACAATGTAAATGGAGTAAGGAGTCGAGGTAGACCGAGGAAAACATGGCATGACCAAATTAATCAAATATTAAAAGTTGGTCATGTCAGAAGCCGGAAGAGTCGACGTGCGTGTATGACTTGTTGTATGAATGTGGAGGAAGCTAGAGAGGTGTGCCAGGATAGAGTAGTGTGGCGGTCCATTCTCTCTGCCTACCCCTGCGGGGAAACGGCGTGATGGTTTTGTTTGTTTGTTGTTAAGTTTAATGATATTTTTTGATGGTTACTTATAATAGACCACATTTGACTCCATATATTTTGATTTTTTGTCAGAGAAAAAGAAGTATTTATGGTGATATCTATGTTTCCACTTGGAAACGGTGGTTAGATTAATTTTTCTTTTATAGTAGGTCACAAATAAGTGTGGGTTAGACCAGTAACTCAATTTTAAAAAAAATGTTGGTTAGACCACTCTTGTCCTAGTGGCCTCATATGTAAGGAAAGTCTTTATCGGAAATGATAGACAGCCGATGAATGAATGAGAGTATGGCCAAAGAGTATTATTCCTCGATTTTTATAATTAAACTAAAGAAAATGTTGGATCTTCTTCTATGTACTTCGATGACCCTACAGCCAATATCATGCCTTAGCCTCCAGTATTACTGGCATTTAACTCCTCCTATCCTCCGCTTCGATCCTTCAGTCTGACATTCCTGAAGATTTCGCTCTATCTTTTCTATATTCATGCTCTCATTTTCATTTCATTTAATTTATTTGAATAAAAATCACAAACATTACAGACATATAATTCCAGAACGTTTGCAATTATACATACATACATTAATTATACAATAAGAATTTTTAAGAGAAGCATAAGAGAAACATCAAGATTAAGAAAGTAGATAAAATCATAAAATTGATATTGCATCCCTTAGGCAACTCATACTATCACGAAATATGTCGACCCCCGAGGCGACAATCTGTGCTGTCTTTGATGAAGGTAAATATTCTTGGTCGTCCTTGGAGTAGAGCCATGGTCGTCCAATTGGTCTTTTACCACCTGGGTGTCCCTCCAGCACCCTTTTTGAAGGTTTGCGATGACGGCATCCTCTGCACGTGACCGGTCCATCCCAGTCTAATCAGTCTGATTTGTGTGGAGAGACTAAGTACTTTGTAAATATTATACAGCACGGATATCCATTATACAAATACATGGAAATTACAATTTTTTTTTGAATATTTACAAATACTTGTAAACGAATACTGGATTTTATTTACCCATTGCGGTTTATCAATTCTAGGATTAATTTTATCTCAATAGAGACGAAGATGAAAACTGGAAACTGAATATGGTGATCGAGGTGTTTACAGGACTTATGACCTGTCATTGGTTGGGTTAAGCGCACGCTTTATGTAATTACAACATTCCCCATTCCACCTTTCTTATGACCACCATGTCTGACAAATTTTTGGAAGTTGTATATATGTTAATATCCAACACCATAATTCACATGTCAGTTTTGATTTACAGACCAGCGCCATCTATGAAGATTAGATTTAGATAAAATTTGCCAGACATGGTGGTCATAAAAAAGGTGGAATGGGGAATGTTGTAATTACATAAAGCGTGCGCTTAACCCAACCAATGACAGGTCATAAGTCCTGTAAACACCTCGATCACCATATTCAGTTTCTAGTTTGCATCTTCGTCTCTATTGAGATAAAATTAATCCTTACATGGAAATTGTTAAATCGAACAGAGCGCACGAGTTCACGTAGCCATATATCTCCCGGCTAACAACATGGTAAGTAATCATTGCGAGATGAAGCAAATTTAGTGTGACGAACGGATAAAAAAATAATACTCTTACAAATGATGTTCCCGACGCCCCGCACATTCGCTTAACATATTTCTTGCGGCGTGATTGAATACGTCAAATCAACGTCTCTTCTTCACGGCGGGAGCCCGAATTCATCGCCACATAAAATATGTCCTCAAACCAAATGAAATGTGAATGAAGCATCTCTGCCCTCGACCCGGCGGCGGCTCGGCCACTCGCCAGCAGGGTACCAGCTCCGCGTGTCTATTGAGGGATGGCGCTCTTTATGTTATGTGAATGGGGAATGCTTCCCCGAAATGAGTCCCATCGATTCGGCTTTGTTCGTGTATTTCAAGGGCTTGATACGTTTTCGCTCCATTTCTTCGTCTTTATGATGATGGTCGCAGTTACAAAACCCTTCTCTAGACTGTTTCTGCTCTTTTAAACCGCTTTGATATGCGAATTCCGTTTAAATTTAGCATCATATCAGAAACGGCAGCGGCGTCATGTGAAAATATCTTAAATACTCATTTTCAAATTTTTTTAAATATTTAGAAAATAAATCATTTTGTTCACCGTAACCCCATTCTCATTTAACTTTGTTAATTTAAAAAAAGTCACTACAGAATAATATTTTTTTCTGTATCAGTCACTGTTAATCTTCATTTGAATTTTGCTCCCATAATCAAAGCAATATCGGAATCAAGCCTCGGATGATACGGGCACGTAAGAAGACCGTTCGACTATGTCGTAAAAAACTGTGTCTCTTCGTGGTTACTAAGAAAAGAAGGAAAGGAAGACCCTAAACCATCTGGCTAACGAATGTCCAGAGGGACATGCAAGTGTTATGGCTTAAGGAAAAAAATATTAAAATGCGACTATGTTTCTGAGGTAACCTCCATCTTCAGGTGTCAGTATACTCGTATAACTTTAATATACTGACAATATACCCTGATAGCTTTAAAAAATTTTATTGGTATATACTTGGATAGAATATTTCACTGGTTTAGATTTGGTGGCTCTAGTGGTTATTTTCCTAGTGGTTTGCCCTAGTGATTTTTCCTCTAGTGATTATTTGCCTAGTGGTTATTCCTTTAGTGGTTTGCTTTAGTGGTTATTGTTTTAGTGGTTAGCTCTAGTAGATATTCCTCTAGTTGATAGCTTTGGTGTTTATTTCTCTAATGGTTTGCTCAATGGTGGTCATATGTCTGATGAGACAATTAAAAACCACTAGAGGAATAACCACTATGCAAATAATCACTAAAGAAATAACCACTAGGGCAAACCACTAGGTCAAACCACTAGGAAAATAACCACTAGAGCTACCAAATCTAAACCAATGAAATATTTTAAAGCTATCAGAGTATATTGTCAGTATATAAAAGTTATATACTGACACCTGAAGATGGAGGTTACCTCCGAAACAGTCGCATTTTAATATTTTTATTATAATTTTATATAGATATTGAATAAATTAAAGTGGAAAATATACAGTGTTCTTTCAAATTCCAATTCCCTTATTCTGGTTTTCTTCACGCGATCTCTTAGTGTCTGCTATTATCCCCAGTGTCTTCATCTCGGAGATCCACAAAATTTATTTGGTCCTGACATTAGTAAAACAAAAAAGAGTTATAAAATATTAGTTAATGTATTCTAGAAGGCGAAATAGCATCATAACATAGAAGTTTAAGCTCTAAAAGAGATATTCTACATGTTATCGGAAATAAGTAAGTAAATATTAAATTAGAATACAATAAAAATCACTGTACGCCATTGTTCTTTACAGATATGAGATAATGTAATATTACTACGCTCTATCAAGTCGCTATTGAGTATGATGGCAGAGAGGCCATCGGTAATAAACTATGAAGATATTGGATGTCAGGAGAGTTTTTTCAAAGCAAACGTATTACCTTAACGGTGGTTTTTAAAAATAGAATGCCCATTCAACTAATCTACGAAGATTGAACCCTTATTTTTAGTAGTTTATATATTCATACAAAAATAGGTTAGTTGTATTTTTATCGATACTTTGATTGCTAACTTTATGACAATGTGCAAATACTCGTACTTAATAAGAATACTTCTTTTAAGTTGATTTTATTTAATGAAGTATGTGGTACGAGTAGTATAAAATAATCATATTTGAAAGATGTTTGCACATAAAATTATCATAATACAAAGAATTTCAAACATTGGTATTAGAATTTACCATACAATCTGCAAACTAAGCAGATATAATTAATTATTTTGTAGAATGAATCTGGTTATGAGAATTTATCTTTATATAATTATCTCACAACCCATAAAAAAACAATTGATATATTATTGTAACACCTGATGATGTCAACATAGGTTGACGAAACAGCTATCGCGAAAAATAAAAATTGTGATACATAAAAACAGAGTTTTATAATTTACCAGTTTGTAATGTTGAAATTTCATACTGTTGCGGTCAAAACAATGAACCATTGAATAGTACTCTTGTAAGATTTTTTTAAACCTATACATTTTATTATTTTTTGACGGTACCTACTATTGCAAAATTAACGTTAAAAATAAGTGATTTTTTAAAAATTTATAGTTATCAAAAATATATTATTTATTTTTACCTTTCCCCGGAAAAATACTTGATTAGATTATGAAAATATGTATTTTATCACATTAGATATATTAGATTTTTGAGTTTTTCTTTAAATCTATGAACAAAATAATGAAAGGGTCGTTATGATGGTTTGGACACATGGAAAAGATGAATGAAGACGGAATGTTGAAGAAGGTATATAAAAATGATGATATACGAAGCGTATGTTAAAAGCCGACTGACATATATGATTCCCTTCTGGGGGACAGGAAACCAAAAGGACATCTCCAGACTCCAGAAGACAACAAAATAAAATAATAAAATTAGCATATAACATTAACTACCTTACCCCAACCATACAAGTTTACAGACAAACAAAACAAATGGACATATTAGACCTGATCAAATACGAGACCTTAAAAATTGTACACAGAATGACCATGGAAAAGACAACTGACAGCAACTACAAACTAACTAAAAATTCAGACATACACAGACACCGGACCAGGAACTGCGACATATACCATTTACCGAATGCACGAACTAAGACAGGACAATCAAGGATATTGAACAATGGACTGAAACTTTACAATGAACTACCAAAAGACACAAGGAGACTCACTACAACTCAATATAAAATATATCTGAAACAATACATAATTAATGGTAAGATCTAAAAATGTATCCATTTAACCCTATTGGGTTTTTAAAAAATTAATTAAATAAAAAAAATAAATAAAAAAAAGACGTAAATGGAGCTAGAAAAAGAGGAAGGCCGATGAAAACGTGTCAGTCGAAAGTCGGAGAATTCGACGTTTATGTATGACACGATATATGAATGTAAAGGTAACCAGGGGATAGAACGCTTGGTTCTTAATCCAGGGGACATGGGTTCAAGCCTGAACACGACCAGATTCCTTCTTCATAATAATGAGCAATTTTCTACTCACATCGAAGATTGTAAAAAATTAATTCTAATATCATTGATATAAATCCTTTTTTAAAAAAAGCGAGATAAATATGTCTGGGCAGAACAGTGTGGCGGTCCATTCTTTCTGCATACCCCTCCGGAGAAACGGTGTAATGGTTAGTTAGATTATATAACTCTTGTTCCATAACGATTTTAAAGCATATTTCTTTAAGTATGTTGAAAATAACTGAGATTGGAATACAAGAAAACAGAAAAATTTTAATCTCAAAGAAAAATTACCATACAACCGAATAAAAAGACCCATTAAATTATACTTATGTATGCATTAACGACAAAAGGTAAAATTAAAAAAACCGCCTCCACGAGCTCTATTCATGATTTGAGAAAACAATATTAAAACTGCGAGAGCACCTGAAGTGCGAGAATGATTGTGTGATTCTCTCCTCCGTCTTTATAGTGTACTGAATCCTCGGATCTCGGCGATGAAAGGAATTTCTTCATCATGAAATTTTCTGATCTCTTTAGTGAATATGGGGGGTGCTGCGTCTCAACACGGAGCCGCCTTATGATTGATTTCTTTTCAATAAATAAATAAAATAATTTCACTGTGTTATCGTCAATAGAATCCAGGCATTCAAATATATTATATAGATACCCACAATAATGAGAGTGTATGAATCTAATTACCGAAAAGGCTAAACAATGCGAGGAGTGGTACTAAAATAAAAAATGGACATTTTATTTTGCAAAATCGCTTTTGACTCACAAACAATGTGTAAATATATATTTATTAGTAATAACTTCTTCTTCTTCTTCTTCTTCTTCTTCCTTATTGTAGACCTATGTGGTCTGTTCTCCAGAGTGTTGCTCCTCCTGTGAGGTAGATTGTCAGCTGTCCTTCCATCTTTTGGGAGGTTTTCCACGAGGACGAGTCCCATGAGGTAATGATAATGCAATGCAATATAGGGAAGTCTGGTGGTGTCCATTCTTTGAACATGACCGTACCAGTCCCTTTTTCGCTGTCCTCTCTTATTCTGGTGTTCCTCACGCGATCTCTCTGTTTCTTGCCTGCTATCGTTCTCAGTGTCTTTATTTCGGAAGTCCTCCGTTTAACCTTATGTTTAACATTTTAACCATTATTCTTTCGTCAATTTGTTTCATATGTCCAAACCATCTCAGGGATCCTTTTAGAATTTTATTTATGATGCAATAATCTGCTAACATGTTTTCTTTATTTCGTTGTATTCGATATTCTATCATATATCGCTTTTCCGCACATTCTTCTCAGTGATATAATTTCTACGGTATTTATTCTACTTGCATCCTTCTTCCACTTCCATACATGTACGTTATTGAAAGCATTTGTTTTTTGCTTAAGTTTAAGCGTTACTAATACAGTCATGACCCTAATGAATTCATTAAACATACCTTTTAATCGGGGGAGAACTATACGAGTATATTACATTATTTAGAGAACTATTTGTTAAATAGTCCATTGTTTTGGCCAAAACACAATGATACTTTAACATTATAAACTGTTAAATAAAAAAACTTTGTTTTGTGTATCACAATTATATTTTTAATTTTATTTTGTGCAACAGCTGTTTCGTCAACCTTTTCGTCATCAGGTGATGATGTCAACATATGTTGACGAAATAGCTGTCGCGTAAAATATAATAAAAATACAATTCTGATACAAAAAACAAAGTTTTTTAATTAAACAGTTTAGAACTATTTGTTTCACCTAGAAAGGCGAAACATGTCATTTCTATAAGTTTTATAAAAAATTCTAGAAACAGTTTTTTTTCGTATTAGTTATTTAATATAGTTTCATTTCAATATTCAAGACACAATAAATACGTTAGTTAACTTAATATTAAGAATGTGAATGGAACGAAATTGTCATTTTTAGCACATATACGAAAATAAGATGAAATTTTCCCCACAGAAGTATAGTAGTAATATATTTGTACCTACTTGTGCTTATGTGTAATGTAAGTATGCATGAATTTCTTTGAATTTCGTGTAAGTACTGTGTACCGGTGGTACTTTCCAGACGGTTCCTTGTTGTGCTAAACCATCTAACGTCTCGGCGTATGGTAATTTGTTTTGAATGAATTTTACAACCAGATTTTCGGCTTGTAGCACAAAGCACTCTCAAGTTTATCGTTTCCCACCCACCCCTCTCGCGCCCTACCTCGCTCCCCCCGGCCCTGATCAAAGGTTTCTGCCAAGATGTCAAACAATGACGATGTCACTTGAAAATAATTAAGCGAAAAAAGAAATTTGAATTTCTTTTAAGTAGTTCGGTATCATCGCCGCTGTAATCAATAGGGAGTTTTAGAAATGTTTCCTGATTGGAGTGAAATTCGATAAAAGTATACCTGTAAAAAAAAACAATTTTACACAGTTTTACACAGTGCTTGACTTAAGGAAATATAAACTTTCGTATGAAGCACTTAATTTGTGGTGTGACATTATTAAATAAAATAATAATACACTTAGTACTTGTATCAAAACCACTTTATTTGGTGACATCAACCGGTTTCGCTCCCGTCCGAGCTTCTACAGGGTGAGATAGTAAACTAAATATAAAATCAGAGAACAACATATGAAGAAAGAAATGAAGGGAAGAAAAAGGAGTAGGAGAAAGTGTGCGCGAGGACGAATATAATCTGAAAACAATAGTAGATGGTGCGAAAGCGAAACCGGTTGGTGTTACACAGCGAAATCGGTTGGTGTTACCAAAAAAGTGGTTTTAATACAAATACTAATTGTATTATTATTTTATTTTAATCAATGTATTCGTTTATTATTTATTTCATAACTCTATAATTATTTAAGAATGTGGAGTGAAAAAAGGTATGTTTGAATAGTAGGGCATGGTTTACAACAAAATGTAATATTTTTGCTGGTTCTTGGAATGACACGTGTAGTTTCCCGTTGCTTCCGTAATTTGTTTACAGCATGTTTTTTGAACCCAATTATTGTATATACATATTTTTTACTATAAGTAGCTAGTCTTTCACCATTTTTATTGTCACGTTAGACCAAGACAGCGTGATTTGTTTTACAATGTCGTCGCTAGGAATTGAAAACGTTTCCTTTGGTGTGGTAGTCATACTTGTTGCTACGCCATTAAAAGGTAGATATTATTGTGTACAGAGTGTACACAATAATCCCTACAAGAAACAAAGATAAACCGTTGAATTATAAAACTTTGCTTTTATGTATCACAATTTTATTTTTATTTTTGATATATTATTGTAACACCTGATGACGTCAACATAGGTTGACGGAACAGTTGTTGCGAAAAATAAAAATAAAATTGTGATACATGAAAACAAAGTTTTATAATTTAACAGTTTATAATATTGAAGTATCATAGTGTTTCGGCCAAAGTAATGGACTATTTAAGAAATAAAGACACATACCTCTTATTTTTTCCGTGTTATGTCTGGTTCCCTGACGTTGACCATCACTTTGGAGAAAGCGACTCTGTCCGTGGCAGCTCGAAACAGCTCCTCAACGTTTTTAACGATGAGATCGCCTCCTGCCAACACCTCATCGACCTCGTCGATAGTTATCAATAAAAGGAAATTATTGAGTTTCGCTGGTCACATTGCCAGGAGACAGAAAAAAAAACATTGCCATAGAAAATATTCCAGACAAAAGAAATAGAGGCTGTTCTTTATACGATGTTGCAACCAAATTTAGGAAATGATTGGCGAGATCTTTACTCGGAGGTGGGGGCTACAGAGAATAGAGAGGATTAGAGGCGTTTTGTCATAGCAAGGGGAAACTCCATGAATCATGACCCTTAGCAGAAAACAATTCAAAAGAAGAAGAAAAAGGATTACATACTAAAAAGTTTTTAAATATGAAAACCTTGAACTTTTTATTTTTATTCACATTTTTTTATCGATTCAGGCGGCAATGCTGCAAGCGTTTGGCAGAAAGGGTATCAAAGCAAATTATTTGAATTTAAATATAAAGATATCGAAACACTCTGTTCGAAATTTTATTTAAAAAAACAGTCTTATCGTAAAATATATTATTCTCCAGATGACGAAGGTTTAAAACCTTAGAAACATGTCGAATGTCATGAATGAAATGTCGAAATACAGTGTTTTAATTAGATTTTAGATAAACTAAAGGCGTTAACACCGTGGAATTCCATAATGACCAATTTTTATGAACTAAAACGCTGTTTTTTTCCACTCTTGAGTTTATTTTTCTCGACATGTTTCGAAGGCTTACACCTTCATCATCGGGAAAACGATATAAACGTTTATATCGTTCTCCCGATGATAAAGGTGAAAGCCTTCGAAACATGCCGAGAAAAATAAACTCAAAAGTGGAAAAACAGTGTTTTTATTCATAAAAATTCGTCAGAAAAAGATTCGTTATTATGGAAACTATAGTGTTAACGATTTAAGTTTAGGTATCATAAAAAAATGATAAAAATGTGTGTATTGATTTTGACCATCCAAACTGCGTATGCATGTAAGAATTTTATGTTTATAAAATGGCGATCGCCCTGTTATCGCGTACTTTACGGCAGACTTAAAGGTTCGCATCTTTACTTGCGATGATTCAACCTTCGACCGGCGCCAGAGTCTCTCGGTCGTATCTCTGGGACCGGTCGTAAAGGGGTCCCGCAGACACCCCCGTACGTACTCCGGCAGTGACTCACAGATTACAGGTTTTTACGTCCGACATTGACGATTCTCGTTTCCCCCGAGCCGCCATTTGAATCCGCCCAACTTGGTGAAACCCAATAACACAAATGTTCACACACCTATTGACAGGGTGTCAAGTACTTGAACTGCCAAGGTATGTTTAAAACGAAAACATTTTCTCAGAAATTAAGAAGTGTACAAAGAGCCCAAACTACAACATCGGAAGAGTGGCAACGCTAAATTGTCACTGGGAAAGTAACGTCGCTCGCGGCTCTAACGATAGATAGACAAAACAGGATCGACAAACATGGAAGCAGATAAGGGAAGCTTACGCAGAGGGCTTGTCAGTCTATTCCTAGCACGTCTTTGAGGGCAATTAAGGTTTTAAATAAATTATCAAATATAAAAATCAAACCAGTTATTGCATTTCATTGATCGCTCTTTACATCATTACAGCGCGAGCCAAATCGATGTAAAGGGTATGGCTATCATATTGATTCTCGTAACATGTGATAGGAAGCTAATATTTCGCCATTTTATTGTCACGTGAATTTTTCACCAGATCAAAGGCAGTGTGACAATTACACTGCCGCCGAGAAACGAACACGGAACCTTCGGGTACCAGTAAAAGCACTTACCATTCGGCCACGATGGTCACCTCAAGTCTATCAAAAATCATCAATAGCAAGTTTCAAGTTCTAGTCTACTGTATAGATACAAAACCAAATAACAAGAAGCACCAGTCTTAAATCTTATAGAGAGAACGTAGAGCGTAAATGAAAGCTAGTCTAAAATTCACCAATAAGCGAGAGAAAAAAAAACTTTATTTTAAATACTTAGTGTGCTGCGGAAATGTTTTCGTAAAAACCACTCGGCTCTGTAGTTGGCTATGTTTGGGTGTTGGTTTCAGTACAAACCGCCTAACAACTTGGCTGGCACGCACAGAATACAAACAAAAATCGGGTGGTGGTCTAGGGGATAGAACGCTTGGCTTCTGATCAAGGGGACTTGGGTTCGAGCCTGGACACGACCAGATTCCTTCTTCATAATAATGAGCTATTTTCTGCTTGAAGATTGTAAAATAAATTCTAATATCATTGATGTAAATCCTTGAAATTAGTATTAAAAAAAAAAAAACACTGTTAAATTAAAAAACTTCGTTTTATGCTCACATTGAAGATTGTAAAATAAATTCTAATATCATTGGTTTAAATCTTTGGTGTTAGTCTTTCTAAATAATATGAAACCATTAGCAAAATGTAGCTACACTTTTGATAGAGTTATGTCAGGATAGATCAGTTTGGAAACCATATTCTCTGCCTACCCCTTCGGGGAAACGACGTGATGATTAGTTAGTTAGTTGTAAATAAATCTGTATATTTATTCTTCTTCAAGTGCTCTGTCGGGTCCCCCCAACGTTGGCGATCACCTCGGCGAACCTGTCCCTGTCCTGCGCCGCTCGGAAACGCTCCTCCACACTTCGGATGCCGGTCCACTCCCTCACGTTTCGCAGCCAGGACATTTGTCTCCTTCCGGGCCCTCGGCGTCCCTCAATTTTTCCCTCCAATATCAGTTGGAGAAGGTGGTACTCTTCCCCACGCTGTATATGACCCAGATGTGAGATCTTTCGAACCTTGATAGTTGATAACCATTCCCTGTCAACTCCAGCTCGCCTCAGGACTTCGGTATTGGTAACCATGTCTGTCCAGGGAACTCTGAGCATTGGGCGATGGAGTCACATTTCAAATGCTTCCAGTCTGTTCATTGAGTTAACTTTCAGGGTCCAAGTTTCACAACCGTACAATAAAACAGACCACACATAGCATTTGATCATTCTCTGGCGGAGTTTCAATTTTACGTTATCATTGTATCAGAGTATATTTATAATTAAAATTAATGAAAACGTCTGTCTTCTAGGAGTTTTATTAAGTTTTATATGGAATGACATGTTTCGCCCTTCTAAGGCATTATCAAATGTATAATTCGTTTGATAATGCCTTAGAAGGGCAATACATGTCATTCCAAATAAAAATTCCATAAAAAAACTCATAGAAAACAGACTTTTCATTTATATTCAAATCAAATCAAATCAGATTATTTCATCAATAGACAATACAAAATAAATTTTTGAGGCATCTATTGAGATCAGGTTAAATAATATATTGTGTATAGTATACTACCAGAAACGCATGAGAGATGGTTCGACATTAGGAAGACAAGATATCTCCGATAGATATCTCCGACAGTGACTGGACTGCCACACTTTTCTTTCCTGATATAGTTCTCTCGCTTCCTTAACATTCATACATCGTGTCATGCACACGCGTCGATTTCTCTGACTCCTCACATGGCCGCCATTCAATATTTGATTTATTTGATCGTGCCATGAAAGATATTGATTTAATATGGAGTTTTACATCATTGTACAAGAAAAACAATAAATAATTTGTGTATTTAGTTTGAAATAATCTACAATTATCGTCTACAACATCAATACATTATAAATAATAATAATAAAAAATTGTAAACAGTACAAACATAATATGTTTTAACTGTTTTGATGTAGAAATTAAATCAGTTTTTTCGTTTATATAAAAAATTTTGACAGGTGTTAAAATATTTTTTCATTTGTTTCAATGACGATTTGAATAATTTCTTCAATTATATTTTAAAGTTCTTGCTGGTGTTGGATTGTTTTAAGTGGCTAATTATGTTATTAAAAATAACGGTGAATACGTGAAATGTAAATTTAAAAAACACAAAAGTCCGGTCCAGAACATCGTCCGGATTGTCAAGACAACATGTGCACCATCTAAAAGAACATTATGTGTTAGTATATATTATTTTTATGTAATTTTTATATTTATTTGATGGAGTGCCGCATCGGTTAAAGTGTGGCAGTCCATTATTTCTGCCTACCCCTTCAGAGAGACGGCGTGATGGTTAGTTAGCTAGTTAAAGAAATATTATCTTATACGATATATTCATATAGATCTTCGTTTCGCAGAGAAGTTTAATTTATGCAATTGAATAAAATTTAAACGGAGGAAATATTTTGACAAAAAAGCAATTGCTCTACGTGTTTTATTTCTTACGTCATAAAATAAAAATATTGTTTTTAAATCCTTGGGTACGTATATTCGCAAACGACTAATTTGCTTACTTAATTACTGCTTATTATGGCCAATAAATTATTGTGTAACCTCAAGTGGCCTTAGCAACTAGTTACAGTAATCAATTATTACTTGCGCTTTATATATTTGTGTGCTGTTAATGTGTCGTTTTGCAGGGGTGAGCAAATGTTATTATTAATTAACGTAAAAAAAACTTTTCCGGGTTCTAGTGACGAGATCCACCAAAAAATGGCAGCGAGCTACTGAAACCGGTCGAAACCAAAATACGAGTGATATAAAACTTTATTTAACAATTGTGACAGGTTGCTTGACGAATAATGTTTAAAAAATTAAAAATATGCTAAAGGAGAGCGAAATTCGAATCTGCAAGACGTGCGTACGTCCCATAATGACATATGGAATAGAATCGAGAGCTGACACCATCAGAACAAAAAATCTCCTAAGAACCACAAAAGCGAAGATTCCCCGATCCGTAGCGGGAACGACACTCCGAGACAGACTAAGAAATTCTGAAATAAGAAAGATCTGCAATGTAGAAGATGTCGTGCGATGGGGAAGACTGAGAAGACGCTACTGGAGAGATCATGTGGAAAGAACATGTTCTGAAAGAATGTTAAATAAAGCCACAAATAAAGTACCAACAGGAAATCGACCTGCAGGAAGACCACCTAAAAGATGACGAGACAGTTGGACAGACTTAACCACGGTATGCTTATTATAATTGATGCTTACTAGTTTTCTCTTGGACCCAAGCTTGGGTGCAAGAGAAAACTAGTAAGCCGTACCATGGTTAAATACAAAAACTTTTAATTTATTTTATATTTTAAAAATGTCTAACCACCAAATGAGTTCTTCATATGAAAATTTAATATTTTATGAAAAGAAGGAAAGCGTACCCATTTTGGTGCGAGTACCACAAGTTGCGGGTGCATGTCACACTAGTAGAAGTAAGTATTTTATACAAAAGTTCCTTATCGAAGAGTAGAAACATTTACTGAGTGAAGGAAACGAAATCGGATTCGTTTTACCAAAGCACGCGAGAGTAAATCGCACACGGAGCAAACGACATCAACACTATACTACATATTTATAGTTTTATGATATACGAGTATATTGTATAATGTACTTATGAAATTAAATGATTAATTGTATCTCAATAGAGACGAAGATGTAAATTATTTGGAAACAGAACATGAAGTTATTGAAAAATATTAACATATATACAATTTCCAAATATTTGTCAGACGTAGTGTCGTAAGAAGGGCGAAATGGTGAATGTTGTTAAACATAAAGTGATCCCTTAACCCAATCGATGACAGGTCATAAGTCCTGTAAACGCCTCGACTACCATATTCTGTTTCCAAATAATTTACATCTTCGTCTCTATTTAAGATACAATTAATCCTTAAAAAATGATTAACCCGCAATGGGTAAAATCCAGTATTTGTCTACAAGTATTTGTATAAAAAAAAACCAAATTCTATGAAATTAAATGATAAAATTACATTTTATTAATTCCTGAATAAAATATTCGACGCTCATGATCTGGATTGTTTAAACCTTCATATAATGTTTCCATTTGAGATGAGAGAGAATTGACAGAAGAACCAGAATCTCATCAGAATGGGCTGGACATTACAAAGGTGATCAGTATAAAAAAAAATTTGATCCCAATTGGTGTTAAACATAAAATCCAATAACTGTGCAAAGCTGCAAAGTGATTGAATAGCAATGTGTAGTTCAAATGTCACCCTAAATATGCCAACCGTGGTACATGACATATTTAACAATAAACAGTTTTTTTTCTTTTTTAGTACATTTGTATAATACTTGTATTCGAATTTTAAATCTTACTTCGTGTTACGTGTGTAAAAATATAAACCAAGTATAGGTCAAATAATATTGAATTTGGTTGGTTTAGAAGAACAACAAATTAACAGATTTATCCTAATATTGCGAGTTAAAAAACAAAAACAAACTAAGTCATTGTGGAATTCAATATTATATATTCTTTAAACGTAACGTCAGAGTAATAAAGATCTATGTGAGAAAGTTGATGAAATATTTTTCCAGTATTAACAAGCAAAAGAGTATGATATTACAATTCTTAGAGAAACAATGTATGCCCTTAGGATACTCTTAACCCATTCATCGCCACATGTTTGTAGAAACAGCGCGCCGCACTAAGGGGTATTTCCTGTTATTAGCCGGCCATAAATCGAATTCGTAGAATTAGTCATCGATAAGAAATAAACAGTTTCTGGGAATCTTGAATAGACACCAAATAACGAGCAACCCTTTCCGTCATCTAATACAAAGTGTGGGCTGAAGGATGGCAGTTTGTATTCGACTGTCGTTCTAACTGTCC
This sequence comes from Lepidostoma basale, assembly GCA_022606425.2. Classification (NCBI taxonomy): domain Eukaryota; kingdom Metazoa; phylum Arthropoda; class Insecta; order Trichoptera; family Lepidostomatidae; genus Lepidostoma; species Lepidostoma basale. Next base: position 78,149 of record JAHDVF020001545.1, on the reverse strand, counting down.
GTATCGTTTTAGTGCATTCTTGAAAAATCATTTATTTAAAAAGTGAATATTTTTAATTTGGTGTTCGTTTACGAAAATTTTGTGATGGATTCTGCTATTACAGGTTATCATACAAATATACTGATAAGTTATATTAAAATATATTGATAAATTAATATATTTTAGTAGGATGAAAGTCATGATCAATTTTTTTGTAGATAATTTATTGTTTTTTGAATTCAAAATGGTTTTTGTTGTATTTCCACGTGTTTTGGCAAAGTTTTTTTGATTGTAACTAAAAATAGAGGGTTTGTACTTAATAAACGCATCAAAATTGGCTGTGAATTCCCTCGAATTCAATGTTTTTAGGGTCAATGAATCATACGAGTGCAAAACTCCCTTATATCAAGATTAATTTATTTTTATTTTTAATGAGTTTATATTATATTTCAGAACTTGAAGGTTACTCAGCAACCCAAACAGTAAAGCGTAGAGCACTTTTTGATAAAATTCATTAACAAGACTTGCCAAGTTTTGACGAAAAGCTGATATATCTTAAGAGATATATTTTATCGCAAGATGAATTTTCAGACGAGCAAAAGAAAGAAGTGAAGCATAAAATTTCACAATTGACATCACAATTTAAGAAAAAGTGGACAAAAGAGTATAAAAATGAACAATTTTTTCTTCAAAAGAATGAAACGTGGCTACAAGGAACATTTGAAATACCGAGGGCTAAACGGAATTCTTCTGGTCGACCCATAAAGTCATTTGAAGACTCAAGTGTGAGGATCAAACGAAGAAAAACACAAGAAGTACGCAGTACTATATAAAAAGAAGTCTTAATACATGCTACTCAAACATCGTTTCAAAAATCTGGAGAAAGGATTGCGTCTAATATCCTGAAAGATATTTCCAATTCTCCTCAGACAGCTCAGGCATATCAGAAAGCATATAATACATCAAAACACTGTGAAAAACAATCACAGTTAGATCCAACAGCTGCCCTTTCAATGTTTGTGGAAGCCGACCTTTCAAGGTGACAGTATGAAGTAGTAATAAATAGCAATAAAAAGTTTTAAAGTGATATTGGAAATAATATCGATAAAGTCGACTTGAAAAAATTCGCAGAATACGGATTTGAAACTGCAAAAATGTATGTAGACTTATATGCCTGGAATCCTATGACTCCTACCATGCATAAAATACTGATTCATGGAGCAACTGTCTTGGAACATACACTTTTGCCTGTTGGATTATTATCGGAAGAAGCAGATGAGGCGCGGAACAAGCATTTCCGTAAGTATCGGCTGAATTTTGCGAGAAAATTCTCAAGATAGGAATGCAATTTAGACATCATAAATAGATTATTGCTTAGCTCCGATCCATTTATATAATATCTAGCATAAAACCAAAACAAAAAAAAAACTATGCCGCATAGTAATGAAACAATGGAAATATTTATTTCTGCCGAGCCCCACACGAAAAATGATAGTTCCTCTGACGAGGAGTTGGCTGTGGATGAGTTTGGTCATGACACAACTGAATGGAGTTCGGGTGAAGAAGGATGGAATTCGTCATCGTAATGAGTCCAGAGATTTTTTATGACTTCGAAATGTACCTATAAGGTATGTTCTCACAATAACTAACTAACTAACCATAACGCCGTCTCCCCGAAGGGGTAGGCAGAAAGAATGGACTGCCACACTTTCTTTCCTGACATATTTCTCTCGCTTTCTCAACATTCATACATCATTTCATGCACGCGCGTCGATTTCTCTGACTCCTCACGTGGCCGACATTCAATATTTGATTTATTTGATTAAATTACTCTTCTATTAAATTGTATTTTTGTATAAAATATGTTTACCAAGGTTAAATCTACCGTCAATTTAAAGATATAAATGATTTCAAATAAATATACAAAGAATATAATTATGGCCGCCTAATAAGCAGAAATACCCCTTAGTGCGCCGGTACGCCACGTATTTTCTTCCAAACTATCGAAAAATATCGATCCTTTTTGGTTTGTTAATATTTTAAAATATTCATAGATGTCGTTGTGAGAAAATCGGAATTAATTTTGAAATACATCTTTCGAATATTGCGAAGCGCGCACAGCTGCGCTTATGGCGATTGTCTACGTAGAGCGCACATGTGTGCTTACGGCGATCGTCGGGTTAATGTAGTACTCGGTGAGCCAGGTCTCGCTTTAATAACGAGAGGATCCCCTGAACGAACTTTACCGTTTTGAATTAAAGAATATCAATTTCCCATGTTACTTTGTTCAGCAATCGGATTTATTTATTCACAAGAAAGTGCTTTCTTCACTAGAGTATCATTTCTTCTTCTTCTTGAATGAGATTGGGTGATCTGTTGTCTCGGAGTTCGAAGATCAGCTATCTTATATTTTGGGCGGCCTGCCTGATGGATGTTGGCCTTCAGGTATCCCATTTGCAGGAGTGTATCCGATTCTGTGAGTGTTATGCAGTTTACATGGACTCGCCAGAATCGTTTACTCGTTCTGCTGATAATATATAATAAAATGTATTTACTTGAAACTTATGTATGGAAGTGAAGCATGTGACTGCTAAAAGAAGGATGAAAATATGTAATAAATGAAGTAGAAATTGACGGAAGTCTGTGATATAATAGTGTCGAATGAAAATATAAGAAGTGAATGTAGTGCGAATGAACAAAATAATGAAAAAAAAAATGGTAATAAAAGTATATGTTAACGATGTAAACGGGACTAGAAATATAGGAAGACTTGGCACGATCAAATGTTGAATGTCGGCCACGTGTCGGAGAAATCGACGTGCGTGCATGACACGATGTATGTCTGATGAGGAAACGAGAGAAGTATGTCAGGAAGAGCAGTATGGCGGTCCATTATTTTTTGCCTACCCCTTTGGTGAGACAGTGTGATGGTTAGTAAGTAAGTTAGTTTTTATTTGAAACAAAGGAAATTCTGAAATACTTTTTAGTGACAAATTGTTAAATTAAAAAAACTTTGTTTTATCTATCACAATTGTATTTTTATTTTACGTGACAGCTGTTTCGACAACCTATGTTGACATCATCATGTCTTACAATATATAAAAAAAACTGACGATGTTAACATAGGTTGACGAAACAGCTGTCGCGTAAAATAAAAATACAATTGTGATACATAAAACAAAGTTTTTTAATTTAACAATTTATCTTCGAGGTCGAAGATGTGGTCAGATGGGGACGTCAAAGACGGCGATACTGGCATCAACACGTAGAAAGGATGAGCTCAAATAGGATACCACACATAGCTCTCCATGGAACGCCAAACGGACAACGCCGACCAGGAAGACCCCCGAAACGGCGCGGCGGAGAGAAATCTAGAGTTCAGCGTCTTAAGAGAACCCACCTGAAATAACAGACTCCTGAGTCTACCAAAAGTGAAGAAGAAAAAGAAGAAGAATTTATCATAGTGTTTCGGCCAATACAATGGACTATTTAGTGAATTTAAAAAATAAACTGTTATTTTTAATTTTGGTCAACGCTTTGATGAGACCAATTTCACAGACACAGCACACTTCATCTTATATATCTGAAGGTAGATTGTTGTTACTCGTTTTACGAGACATTTTAATCCCCTGCACGGGTGAACGTGTGACGGTTAATATAACAGGGTGCAAATTTCTCACAACACTCGGATCTAATCTCCCGTCTGGACAGTGAGATAACCAGCATTTGTATGAGATCAGGAAACAAAGCGGTTTGACGTTACGTTGTGTTACCTTGGAGATGGGGAGAGGTGTCTGTTCCACATACTCATGTGTATATTAGGGATAAATTCACCTGATTCGCGCAGGGTTCGCATTATATCATGGTATCAATTAATTAATTTAATATGTTAAAAACTGTTAATGAATAAACTTTGTGTTTTGTATCACAATTGAATTTTATTTTACGCGACAGCTGTTTCCTCAACCAATGTTACAATCATCAGGTGTTACAATAATATATAAAAAAACTGTTTTTTAAATATAATATTGTAACACCTGATGATGTCAATATTGGTTGATGAAACAGCTGTCGCGTAAAATAAAATACAATTGTGATACAAAAAATAAAGTTTATTCATTTACAGTTTTTAAAATGTTAAGGTATCATAGTGTTTCGGCCAAAACAATGGATTATTTAATTTAATATGTCTTAAACTATAATAATTGTTTGTATTATAATATCTTTTGAGAAAATAAACTGATTTGATTTGATTTGAAAGCATTGAGACCAGAGCGGATACCACAAGAACGAAGGCTAACAGTGCGGGTGGCAGGATGCGGACGCTGAGGATTATAGCAGGAAAGACTCTTCGAGGTAGGGTGAGGAACACGCCTATCCGCGAAATCTGCGAGGTGGAAGTTGTCGTGGCATGGGGCAAACAATGCAGAATGTACTGGAATGCCCACGTACAGAGGATGAATTCCTCCAGAATCCCACACGTTGCGGCACATCAGAATCCTGTTGGCTACCTTCCCCTCGGAAGACCGCCGAAGAGATGGAGGGGATAACTGGGAATCAACCTCCCAAGAGAGGCAGAGAATATGAAAAATAAGTTTTATTGAATCAAATGCGTTTTAATTTTACGAATTTATAAAATATGCATCAGGCTCATAATGACTTACGGAATCAAAGAACCTAACATCTCCTAAGAGTAGCAGAAATGAAAACATTGCGACCTATCGGGAGAACCCTTAGAGGTAGGATACCCAACTACGAAATTCGCAGATCCTGGAAAATGAATGACACAATGATATGGAGTAGGCAGAGAAGACGACTTTGGAGAGACCATATGGAGAGGATGGATCCAGCGAGTATTCATAAGATCGTGATGCACGAGACTCCAGAGGGCCGTCGATCACCAAAAATATGGAGAGAAGGCTGATCGTCTTTATCACATTAAGAAAATCGATATCCTGCATAAACAGATTACAAGATATTGTATTTTAAAATATCCTGAATGCTTTTGTAATTTTGTAAACTTTGTAATTTGTTTTAGTTTCTGTGTCTGTGTTTTGATATTTCCTGAAGTTTTTTTGTAATTTTGTAAGATGAATTAGTTTTATGAGTCTGTATTTTGAAATATATGCTGAATGCTTTTGTAATTTTGAAAACTTTGTAATATGTTTTAGTTTCTATGACCATGTTTTGACATTTCCTTAATGTTTTTGTAATTTTATCAAACGTTTTAGTTTCTGAGTGTATTTTGATATATGCTCAATGCTTTTTTAATTTTGTAATCTTATATATATGTTTTAGTTTCAATGGTTTTGATATTTTCTGAATGCTTTTGTAATTTTGTAAGATGTTCTAGTTCCTAAGTCTGTATTATGATATTTCCCGTATGATTTACGATTTTTGTACCATATATTTCTATGTAATTATTAAGTATGTAAATAGCCCTTTTGTCCCAGAAAGAGTAGTGTACTCATATAAAATCAGTATTACCACTGTATGTCGATAAAAAAAATTAGATCTACCATAAGAAGAAGAATAAGAAATACGTTTTCCACTTGCTATAACTAACAAAATTTTAGTATTTGATACGTTTTGATATTTCCTTTTAAGTTTGTTCTCAGAACCATGGGAGTGACGACCCTAATCTTTCTACAAAGGTGGGATTAGTTGACTGGTCTCCGGGCCACAATGCATTCTGGGAACGTAGGCTTCAGCTGTCTGAACACACCCTTAAGGTATAATTAAACATTTATTACCCTGTGTATCCACAAGAATTAATCCCACAAACTGATCGCCATAACGCTGTATCAAATTTGTAATACAAAATATTTATACATCTCAAATACTGATTAAAAATAATTGATTCCTTTCTTCTTTAAAAGTAGAATGCTCTAAATAATATAAGTGTGAAAGTGTATGAAAAATGGTAATATTGAGATTTATTAGACGAATACAATTGCACCATAAATGAAAAGTTCGAAGGATTTCTAAGATATTTATTGTTATTTGAACAATTGTGTTAAATTTCCCATTAGTGTGGAATTTCACGTTCATTATTGAGCGAAACGCAAGTTTTATAATAATCCAAGAGTGCGACATCATCATCTTTGGAAAAGAAATAAATAAAAATTTGTTCTAGGAAGACTATCTGTATGATGTTGTGAGACCAGATACATCACTATAGAATAGTGTGATCGGATTAGAGTAAGATCTAAGGCGAAAAATATAATTCCTATAAATTATAATAAAACGTATAGAAAACCTAGGTTTTCTTTCGAACTACTCATATAATAGATTAAATTGCTAAGCTAAAAAAAACTAATTAAACTGTTAAATTAAATAACCTTGTTTCTTGAATTACAATTGTGTTTTATTTTACGCGACAGCTGTTAGAATAATTATTCTAATTGACATATGAAGATTCGAAAAATCACGAAAATTTGACATGAAATATTATTGTAACTCCTGATGATGTCAACATAGGTTGATGAAACAGCTGTCGCGTAAAATAAAATACAATTGTGATACATAAAACAAAGTTATATAATTTAACAGTTTAAAATGTTAAGGTATCATAGTGTTTCGCACAAAACAATGGACTATTTTAAAAACTTATTAATATTGTTATTTGAAATTGTATGGCAGAAGTTCATTGTTAAGAACGAAAATATATTTTTTTGTAAAAAATCATTTAAAAATGTATTATATATTTAGTTGAAACCCACTAATGTTTGTGTCTTCAACCGTGTCGAATACACAAAAATAGTGGATTTTAATTTAATACACCTTAAATATTTTTTTAATTTTTTAATTTATTTTCGTATAATATATACTCGTATATGTAATAAAACAATAGATCAAAAAATAATAAATGAATTTAAAATTAATCGCGGCAACATTTTGATATATTAAAAAAATATTGTAAAAAATATTGATGATAATACACAAACGTATACTTATATTAATACACTATTTGTAAGTCATGAATTTTTGGTTTCGATTGATAAAAAAATCGATATTTACAATCAAAAGTGGAAAAAAGTGTGTTTTAATTCATACAAAATTCGTCATTATGGAACTCCAAGTGTTAATGCCTCAAGTTTATAAATAACTTTTAAGTCAATATGCGAATAGTGAGTCATATTTTCACTCCACGCTTCAAGCTTCAAAACTCCCCTCCCGATGCTCAGTTCACTACCTTCGATGTACATCTTACTCAAAACATATTTTCCTTTGCAGTCTCATTAAAACTTTTAATGACTAAATCGAATTCTGCAGATTAACCCAGTCGATTTTGTTAGCAAAACTTTCTTGATAACATTGACTGCAATTTAATTTAATAGCACCATGAATTTAGATACAAATTTGTTCGTTTCGCAATATTTTGTGTCTGAATTTTTTTACAAATTTATAATATCAATGATAAATGAAAAAAAATCATCAATTAAAATTTTTTTCTTGATAAGGCGTAATTAAACATCTGAAAATACCTTAGCAGCGTGAAATATCAATATGAAATATTTAATAAGGATTTATTGTTTTTTGACCAATGATTATACTTATTAATGTTGTTTTTTGATATTTCATGGTAGAAGTTCATTGTAAATTATGAAAGGAAAAAAATAATTGTATTTGTTTTACAACAACAACAAATCATCACGCCGTTTCCCCGTAGGGGTAGGGAGAGAGAATGGACCGCCACATTACTCTATCCTGGCACCCCTCTCTAGCGTCCTCTCGATTCATACAGCGAGTCATACACGCACGTCGATTCTTCCGAATTCTAACATGACCAATAGGGTGTCCCTTATTTTTCAAAGTTTTAATTTTATAATGCATAGGCTATTATTTTATTCATTTGGGCCTAAAACATCCGAAAACAATTTTTTCCTTATTCGGAACAGTGTAACCCGTGCCGATTTGCGCGCAAAGATGTCCCATACAAATTGCGTCACAGGAGCGGCGCGCTATCGTTGTTATTATCGTTTAGTCTAGGCTTGTCGGGTAGTAGCACGGATTGTTTTATATTTCGAAGATGTCAATGGAACTAAGAAGCAATTGAAACACTATTTTCTTGGTTGGTGAAGTAAATCACCAAATAACAGGTGTAAACTACCATCTAATCGTCAAGTTCTCGCGGTTCTATTTTTCAATATACGTGAAGTTGATTTGACTGTTAATGAAAGCCCAAATCTTATCATTCTTGAGTGCAATATATTCTGAAAAAAGGCTAGAATACCTACCAGAGCTGTTCTTAATTATGTTAAGAAGTTAGTAGAACTTTATCAGGTCTGACGAGAACTGCAAAAAATAGCAAGAAGATGCAGGACTTACATAGGCGCCGCGAAGAGAACTTTCAACTTGAATTAGATTCGATATCGCACAAGCCGATGCTCTTAAATGTGCTGTGATACGACAGCATCTTATACAGGATGCTTGAACGGAGCTTGTGTGCAAAAACTAGAAAGAGATTTGTTACTCTTTGCTTGCCGCCATCATATATATGAACTGATGCTCAAAAGTGCGTTTGAATCGCAAAATCGATTGTACGAGATGATTATAGCGAACTCATTGAGCTTGCTATTGTTTTTCTGGGTGGAGGCAATGAAAATAAAATAAAAATCAGACCTGCTGGCCCAATGCATCAAGCACGATGGATGGCAAGATCTATTTACTCCTTAAAAATACGTTTTATGCAGTCCCAGTTTAAAATGTGCGCTAAGAACAAACAAGCTTTACGAGATGTCTGTTTATTTATTGTGGCAGTTTATGTGAAGCCTTGGCTTGAATGTAGTTTGGTGATAAAAGCTCCGAATCAAGATTTTTGGTTTTTAAAAGATTACGAAGAAGTTGACAATTTCCAAAGCGGTTTTATACAAGTTCAGTCAACATTTGTGGTACTTGTCAGAAGAAATAGCTGTCTTCTTGATGTTTGATGACAACGTTGATGAGCAGACCTAAGGAAACATTGTAGAAAACTTACAAAAAGAAAGTTTTGGTGATTCGGGAAAGATATATATTCCATCAAAGGAACAAATGTCTGTCTCTCTATATGGTACGTAAGTAGTGATTAATCTGGTATTTAAATTAGCACTTATTTGTTTTATTTATAGGTACTACAAGTATTTGTTATCTTTTATTATGAAAATCTTTGAGTGATTTTGTTTCTGTCAAGAGTAAAGATTTATTTTCACGACTGAAACTTGAAAGTAGTTTCCTTCAAGAAATTGTATCATCATAGAAAGATAGCGCGAAGTTTGTGGAAGCTAAAAATAAGGTTACTAGCTTAAAAACAGTTAATGACACAGCTGAAAGAGCTGTTAATATAATAAAATACTATCATGGATTGACTACCGCAGAAGAAGAACATAAGCAGTTCATATTATGCTGTGTGCCAGAACATAGAAAAATTTGCCTAGACTGTAAAAAAAGAGACTTTAAAGAGGAAATATCCAAATTTTAATTGTATCTCAATAGAGACGAAGACGCAAACTGGAAACTGAACATGGATGATCAAGGTGTTTACAGGACTTATGACCTGTCATTGGTTGGGTTAAGCGCACGCTTTATGTAATTACAACATTCCCCATTCCACCTTTGTTATTTGTGATCATGTATGACAAATTTTTGGAAGATGTATATATACTTCAAAATCCATATTTATCTTCACGTAGCAGTTTCAGTCAGCCATCTATGTAGATTTTGTTGCACTTGTGAATTTTTTCAAGAATTAACCTATACAACCGACCCACTAACGCCATCTATGGAGAATGATTTTCGGCATTTAGCAAACTACCTTATTAACACAATGTGAAGGCTATTGACCAACATATTGTTAGAAGCCGCTAGGAGTATTATTCCATTCTATATGCCAAAGAATTTTGACCAGAATATTTGTGAATGTATACTTATACCTGTATACAATATCCAAGTAAATAAATATAAATTTGGATCTTTTTGGATAATTATAAGAAAAACATTATATAAATACATGTTTTCATCAATATTTATCCTACAAAATGTGTTAAGTGATCATCTATAACTATATTTAAGAGACACTTAAAGCGGCTATTTTCTAAAACTTTGAGGGCAAGTCGGCACGGGTTAAAATTAACGTAGGAAGTTGAAATTCTGTATTTGGGTAACTAGTAGACTATTAAACATAATTATGGGGTATGCGTTTCAATAATCCAAAAAAATTTTTTTTATCCCATATAAGGGACACCCTAATGACCAACCTTTAAAATTTGATTAATTTGGTCATGCCATGTTTTCCTCGGTCTGCCACGACTCCGTACTCCATTTACATTATTAATGTATATTTTCTCAACCATTCTTTCTCCATCCATGCGCTCCATATGTCCGAACTAACGCAGCGATCATTTCATCATTTTGTTCATAATGCCTTCTTCCGCTCTACATTCCTTTCTTATATCAGCATTTGAGATTCTGTCGTATATCTTTCTACCACAAATACGTCTTAAGGACCTCTTCTCTACTGCATTTATTTTGCTCTCATCCTTATTCTGCCAGTTCCATGCATTAAATACATATTTCGTGAAATGCCACCTAGGTTTATGGCTTTGACCGGTTTTGGCAGTTTGCTGCTATCTTCTGAATCTCCAAAAGATGGCAGTGAGCTACCGAAAAGGGTCGAAGTCATAAACCTAAAAGGAATTTAACTAAATAATATACAATACATAAAAAAGGCACTTTGTTTTGTTTTCATTACTTAAATTTATTCCATAACTCAGTTTATATCGTTCTCTTGACAAAGAACGTGAATAACCTTCGTAACATATGGGAAAAAATTAAAATGTGGAAAAAAAACAGTGTTGTAATTCATAACGATTCTTGGATAACCTTTTTGGCCGAGTGGTAAGTGCATTGACTGCCACCCCGAAGGTTCCGGGTTCGATACCCGGCGAGGGCAATTTGATTGTCACACTGTCTTTGGTCTGGTGTAGAATTCACCTTTCAATAAAATGGCGATATATTAGCTGCCTATCACATGTCACGAGAATCACTATGATAGCTATAAATACCCTTTACATCGATTTGGCACATGCTGTCATGATGTAAAGAGCGATTCAACAAAATAATAATAAAAAAAATGGAATTTCACGGTACTAACACCTTAATTTATAAAAAGAACACTTGTATTGTTGTGTGTAATACCGATAACGTAAGGAAAAACTAGAACCTACGGGGTTTTTATTTATTTAGTCGAAACTTTTTCATTACGTATTTCATCCGTTTAAATGATCGACAAAAAGCGAGCAAACTCTCTTTATTGATGTACGAAATCGGGTTCCTGGAATCCATTTAAAACCCCTGCCCAGATGGAGTGTCCTCAAAACTTTCGAAAATTACTCCAAAATGATGAACTACTATTAGCCGACTGAAAATTCCTTACCGAGTACTTACATATTATATTTACATCGAGGGCAATTCAAATCTAAAGTTTGTCCCGGAATTTCAGTATCGTTAGACCACTTAGCATTCATTAGCTATAAATGTACAAAGCCGTTATAATTGAAATTTTTCATAAATTCGTGAGGCATTAGATGGCGCTGGTGTAGATTGAACTAATAACATGTGAAGTGTGGTGCAACAAAGTAGCATATATACAACTTCCAAAAATTTGTCAGACGTGGTGTTCGTAAGAAGGACGGAGGGGGGAATATTGTTAACACAAAACGATCGCTTAACCCAACCAATGTCAGGTAAACGCCTCGACCACCATATTCTGTTTCCAAAAAACAATTTACATCTTCGTCTCTATTGTGATACAATCAATCGTGAAGCATTTTTTTAAAATTGTGTACATTGAGAAAGGTTATATTCTAACCGAAACATGTCTGTGTTAAGTAAAATAAAATGTTGTAGATCCAAGTGTAATTATATTTATTCAAATATGAACTAACTAACTAAACTACCATCACCCCGTGTCGCTGGAGAGGTAGGCAGAAAGAATATACCGCCACACTGTTCAGTCCTGATACACATCTCTCGATTCCTATACACTCATACACCGTGCCATGCATGCACGTCGATTTCTTAGACTCCTAACATGACCGATATTTAATATTTAATTGATTTGATTTAAATTAACTAACTAACCATCAAGTCGTTTCCCCGGAGGGGTAGGCAGAGAGGACGAATCGTCACATTGTTCTATCCTGACATAACTCTTGCGCCTCTTCCACATTCAAACATCGTGACATGCATGCTCGTCGATTATTCCTAATTCGAACATGGCCGCCTTTCAGTAATTGATTAATTTGGTCATGCCATATCTTCTTTGGCCTTCCTCGACTTCTTTTTCCATTCACACTACTTGTTTATATTTTTTTAAACATTCTTCCCTCATCCATTCGTTCCATATGTCCAAACCATCTTAGTGACCCTTTCCTGATTTCATTTACATACATTCCTTGCATTAATTTCTTACTTCATCATTAGATATTCTATCATACATTGTTTTATCGCACATCCTTCTTAGTGACCTCATTTCTGGTTTTATGTACTATCAAATATTAAATCAACATGTTTGTGCGTTTGTGACCTTAGGTATGTGAATAAATAAGCTTTTCGACCTATGAAGTACACTGCCTCCCGAATAGAAGATCAACGTTTTCTTACCCTGTTTACTGCCCCCCACCCCCCACTAGTGCACACTCCCCTCACAGCTCGCAGCGCCCCTGCAGTTGTTGTCTGAGTACACCTTTGAATACATTTTCTTACAAAGCGCGGCTACTTCCAAGACTGTCCCAACCCCGCGAGGAATTGTTCCTTTTGCGAAATGGCGGCTGGTTCGTTTCCGGTCCTTTGTCAATACACTTCGCCAACTCCCCGAGTTGCAGGGGACTTAAATAAATAAGATTCATCTGTCATTGTACTTGAGTAATTTAAAAGGAAGCTGTTTTGCCAAATACTTAATATGATTCATGGCCCGCTGGGTCCCGACAATGCGGGATCGGAGGAGGGGGACAATTATTCCGTGGACCGAGTCCATTTATTTCTCTCCTGTCATTCGTTTGTCAAATTATATTACTGTCACGTTACCATAATGATAACTGATACACGAATTCATTCGAGCGTTTTTTGTCGGTATTTAACGTCAATACCATAGTTTGTATCTTCAGAAACTTATTACAACTGTAAGTATTTTTTGACAAATTATATATAATAATAATAATATGCTAACTTTTAAAGCGCCGTTTTTGTGATGTAAGCACCTCAAGGACGCATTAAGAAGTGTTTTAAATCTAAATATGAACGCTGCATCTGATTGATATTCGCGAGCGATTAGAAAGTATAATAGAACAAAATATGCAAGTTTTAAATTGGGTATGAAATATGAAAAATATGGGTTTTTTAGATATGAAGTCTGTCGGATCATTTATGCATCTGAGGTGTGAAAGAAGATTGTTCCTAGTTGATGGACCGGCTACCGCAAATGCTCGATTCCCGAAATTAGTACTAGGGCAACGCTTTGGCTCAACTAATCTTCCTATGTAACATATCTTCAGCTAACGTCGGTTACATTTAATTTAGATCAACGAAAACATTATTCTTTGGTAAACTTAAAGTGTTAACGTTGTGGAATTCCATAAAGATGTTTTTTTTGATAACCTGATTTTCCATTTTTGAATTTATTTTTCTCGACATGTTTCGAATGATTAATACGAATGAATCTAGAAGCTTTATTATATTTTTTGGGAATGACATGTTTCGCCCTTCTAAGGCATTATCAAATATGACATTTGATAATGACTTAGAAGGGCGAAACATGTCATTCCCATAAAATATAATAAAACTTCCAGAAAACTGACGTTTTCATACGTATTAATATTTAATATGGAGTTTTACATCATTGTTCAAGAAACAATACATAAGTTTCGAATGTTTTACACTTTCATCATCGGGATAACGATATAAAAGTTTATATCGTTCTCCCGAAGATGAAGGTGTAAAACCTTGAAACATTTCGAGAAAAATACATGTACAAGTGGAAAAAACAGTGTCTTAAAAACAGTGTCTTAAATTACAAAATATTTATTAATATAATAAATATTTTGAATACTGCTGAAAAAAAGCTATTTTTATTAACTAGTATCCATTTAATATATATAATATTAAGAAAGGTATTATGGGAGTTTTATGATATTATAGGAGAACATAATTTTCTCAACAAACTTAAATATTCACTTTTTTTATTAGATAGTAATACTAATACTTATAATGATAAATTTATAGTTATAAAATAATGAAACACTTTGTACTTTAAGAAAGGAAAAAAAAGGAAGATTCCACGGTAATACATTATTTTTGATGGCAAAAACTATGAAGAGCCGTCAAAATTGAAAAATTAAAATTAATATGTTAAGTTATCAACGTTAATACGTAATAACGAAAAAACAAAACAAAAAAATAATATAATAAAAAAAACGAATTACTATAATAATGAGAAAATACCGTTGTGATTGTTTATTTCTGTTTCAATAACTTATTTCACTTAGATTATAAATGTTCATATTCATTAGCACAAATAAAAAAAAATAAAAAAAAATGTATAATATTTCGTTTTTTGTTTCGCTGAGGGATGGTAAAACAAAAAGCTTTTAATTTTCAGGTATTTTTTGCATATTATATGTTCGTAGAGTATTTGAAAGTAATCTTCTTTATTCTCCGAATCGGAAACAAACATCAAAGTATAATAGTTATCCGCCTACTGGAGAAGATAACTTTGTTCTAAGTATCGTAGTCTTAGCCCGCGAGTGTTCTGTATCGTATGTCGTAATATCGCTGGCATGCAAAAGGGTAAGACGTCTCATAAAACTATCCCATCCAGCATCACCCTCCCAGTGATTTACTTTACGATTGCTGCCAGCAGCACAAACACCCTTTTTTAACCTGTTTAGTTACGTTATTTAGGACATTTTCCTCTCCGGCCTCTCGGGAGCGGGTATTATAATTTCTAAAGCTTTTGTTGTGATTTCAGACTAATGCTTTGACATATTATGACAAAACAGTGGCGTCACATTTTTTTTCGTTTAAATACCAATGAAATAAGTTTTTTTTAAAGAACTTCAACTCCTGTCTTTATTCCGAAAGCGAATGGTTTCGCCAATCCAAGTAAAGATAAAAGTGGTGGTTGTTTGTAAAAAACATCGTTTTATTTAATTACTATTTATTTCTTTTCGAGGTCGAAGATGCGGTCAGATGGGGACGTCAAAGACGGCGATACTGGCATCAACATGTAGAAAGAATGAACTCAAATAGAATACCATACATAGCTCTCCATGGGACGCCAAACGGACAACGCCGACCAGGAAGACCCCCGAAACGGTGGAGAAAAAGCTGGAGTTCAGCGTCTCAAGAGAACCCGCCTGAAATAACAGACTCGTGAGTCTACCAAAAGTGAAGAAGAAGAAGAAGACTATTTAAAATGAACTTTCATTCGGAAATTTCATTTTGTTTAAATAAGCTCGTATCAGACGAGATTTAGTTGATTTTAGTTTCTCTGGTCACATTGCCAGGTGAGAGCTGGGTAACTTGGAAAAAAAGTATTATCATAAGAAGTATTTCAGGCAAAAGAAAAAGAGGCATATCTACTGTGCAATCGTATGATGATATTAAGGAGATGACGGAGAGGTACATTAACTCAGCGCTGCGGATTGCGGAGAAGAGAGAGGATTGGAGGTGTTTTGTTTTGGCCATAGGCCGCTCCATGAATTACGACCCTCAACGGTGACGAAAAAAGGAAGAGGAATACAACGAAAATGTTTCCATAGAATATTATTACACATATAACAAGTTATTGCTATCTATCAAACATAATATTTGGATATCACTTATTCCGAACATATTAGTTTTGTAGTATGTATATATTTATTTATTGTTTCTTGAACAATGATATAAAATTTTAATTGTATCTCAATAGAGACGAAGACGCAAACTGAATATGGATGATCAAGGTGTTTACAGGACTTATGACCTGTCATTGGTTGGGTTAAGCGCACGCTTTATGCGTTTATGGGCTACAGCCTTCGCATTGTGTTAATAAGGTAGTTTGCTAAATGCTGAAAATCATTCTCCATAGATGGCGTTAGTGGGTCGGTTGTATAAGTTAATCTTGAATGTATTCACAAGTGCAACCAAATCTACATAGATGGATAATTGAAACTGACACGTGAAGATAGGTATGGATTTTAAAGTATATATACATCTTCCAAAAATTTGTCATGCATGATCATAACAAAGGTGGAATTGGGAATGTTGTAATTACATAAAGCGTGCGCTTAACCCAACCAATGACAGGTCATAAGTCCTGTAAATACCTTGATCATCCATATTTAGTTTGCGTCTTCGTCTCTATTGAGATACAATTAAAATTTGAATTGACCACCCTTTATACATTCACAAAAAAAAAAAAAAAGATATAAAACTCCATATAAAATTATTAATAAGTATGAAAACCGATAGTTTTCAAGGAGTTTTATTATAATATTTATGTATGACATGTTTCACCCTTCTAAGGCATTTTTAAAATGTCTCAGAAGGGCGAAACATGTCATACATAAATATTATAATAAAGTTCCTTGAAAACTATCGTTTTTCATACATATTAATAATGTATATTTAAATTGAGAGAATTTTTTCTCGGTTCCACTAAAAAAAGTAAATACTATCATCGATATTAAGGTCAGAATATACAAAACCTGCGTAAGGCCTATACTGACATATAGCATTGAGACCAGAGTGGATACCACAGGAACGAAGGCTAAATTGCGGGTGGCAGAGATGCGGACGCTGAGGATGATAGCAGGAAAGACTCTTCGAGATAGGATGAGGAACACTATCCGCGAAATCTGCTAGGTGGAAGATGCCGTGAGATGGGGCAGACAACACAGAAAATACTGGAATGCGCACGTGCAGAGGATGGATCTCACCAGAATCCCACACGCTGTGGCG
This sequence comes from Lepidostoma basale, assembly GCA_022606425.2. Classification (NCBI taxonomy): domain Eukaryota; kingdom Metazoa; phylum Arthropoda; class Insecta; order Trichoptera; family Lepidostomatidae; genus Lepidostoma; species Lepidostoma basale. The sequence continues at coordinate 61,193 of JAHDVF020001545.1, read as the reverse complement.
CATCAGATTCCTGCCGGCTACCATCCCCCCGGAAGACCACCAAAGAGATGGACGGATAGCTGGGAGTCGACCTCTCAAGAGAGGCCTGCCTAATTTCAGGAGCATACTAAAGGTCTAAAAGAAGAAGAAGAAGATATTAAATGGTGGAAAAAAACTGCAGAAGACAGACCTAGATGGAGAATATTAGTGCATGAAGGTACGCAGGACGTTGAAGCACAGTGCAGAAATGACGCCGCAGAGAGGAGGAGGAGATGAAAGGAGAGTCCATCGGAGAACGGGTAGTGGTTCCACTGCCAACGTCTTCCCCTGCTCTAGATGTCTCTGAGTGTGTGGGTCCAGGATTGGACTCTATAGCCATATGACGATCCACAATTGTGGAGGACAGTCTTTCTTAGATACGAGGGACAGCCGATGATGACATTACATTACGTTATTTCATAACTAACTAACTAACCATCACGCCGTCTCTCCGAAGGGTTAGGCAAAAATAATGGACTGCCACACTTTTCTTTCCTGACATATTTCTCTTGCTTCCTCAACATTCATACATCGTGTCATGCACGCGCGTCGATTTCTCTGACTCCTCACATGGCTGACATTCAATATTTGATTTATTTGATCGTGCCACGTTTTCTTCGGTTTTCTTCTATTTCTGGTTCCATTTACATCGTTAACATATGTTTTTTTTAACCTTCTTCATTCATTTTTTCCATGTGTCCAAACCATCTTAATGATCCTTTCATTATTTTGTTCATAACACCATCATTCGCATCGCATTCATTTCTTATATTTTCATTCGACACTCTATCATACACAGAGTATCTACACATTAGTCTAAGAGATCTAATTTCTACTGCATTTATTCTACTTTCATCCTTCTTTTGCCAGTTCCATGCTTCGCTTCCATACATACGTTATTTCATTAAATTGTAATATCCAATAAATGTTACCGAATATAAATTATTACGCGTACATTTACTAGCAGAGGTGCTACTTTCACAGATAAAATTTTTATGAGATCAACATTGTCGTATATGACTTGCATTGCTAGTATGAAATCTGTGTAATAAATACATTTATCACTATTTCGCAGCAAACTATCGATATAACGTTTTTATGTATCTTGGCTTGACCACAGCAAAGCCCTTGGTATGATCCCCAGAGTCCTACGCATTTATCGACTTTGCTTATCCTTTATCGGGAGATTGGCGGTGTTTATGGGTAATAGGAATTCGTAAAAAAAAAACGTTTTCATCCAATCACCGACGCCAGAACTACTCAAATGACCCATATTTAAAGACACCAATATATTTTAAACGATAAAGCTACAAGACGTAAAACAGGATTACCGCCATCTTACGGGTGTTTTTATCACACTAGATGTATTGCAGTGGCAGCTGATAACATTTTCATAATAGGACACTATTTGTATTCACGCGGCACTAAATTAAGACTTTGCAGAAAAAGTTGAAGACCAGGCGGGAAAGACGTATATAAGGTTCACACCACCACTCGAGACTGTTATAGGACGCAGCGACGCCCTTTCGTCAGTCTCGCTGCACTATCTAGGCCTGTTCCTTGTCCATCCGGAACTTACGTTAATTTAATTTAGCCTTTTCTTGTCATCAAAATCTTGTCATCATCGGGAAAGACGTATGAAAGATTTAGGTAATACTAGTTATACATAACAACAACAAACCATCACGCCGTTTCCCCGCTGGGGAAGGCAGAGAGAATGGACCGCAACACTACTCTATCCTGACATACCTCTCTAGCTTCCTCCACATTCATACAGCGAGTCATACACGCACGTCGATTCTTCCGGCTTCTGACATGACCAACCTTTAACATTTGATTGATTTGGTCCTGCCATGTTTTCCTCGGTCTACCTCGACTCCGTACTCCATTTACATCGTTAACGTATACTTTTTTAACCATTCTTTCTTCACCCATGTGCTCCATATGTCCGAACCAACGCAGCGATCCTTTAATAATTTTGTTCATAATACCTTCTTCCGCTCTACATTCCTTTCTAATATCAGCATTTGAGATTCTGTCGTACATCGTTCTAACACACATACGTCTTAGGGACCTCATCTCAGTTATATATTATATTACCTGTAATAATATTGTTTGTTTGTAAAATAAAAAAAAAATGTATATGATTCTTTTTAGTTGTATTATTTGATCAGATGGATGACGTATAAACTTATGCTAAGGACTCAAAAAAAGCGCAAGGGCAGATATCTTCAACGTCTTTTATAGGTTACTTTTCTTGTCAAATAGTTCTTAATTTTTATATCTGATTTAAATCACGTTTACAACACGAATATCAACATATCCGTTCATTTTTACTGCAATATCGATAAAAATAATAGAAAAAACCACGAAAATATACATATTTATTTAAATATAACAAGCGTTGACTTAGAGGTTCAGTCTGAAATTCACCAACCGTTACTGACATAAACGATTCAGAATCCCATACCATTCCAAGATACTTTTTATTATTGCATTTGTCTGCCTTGTAAGTAATAAAGTCAGAGTTCGTAAAAAGAAATTTACATCCTTTTACAATGTACCGATTTAATGAAATATTTTAAAACTTGTAGAGTATACGGTGTTACATTTTCAAAATGCTAAGGATTCAAATTTTACTCCCCTTTGCAAGAGTATTAGCCATGTGAGGTGTTTTACGATTTAGTTTATTATATTTCTAGTAATAACTCAATAGATCTCTTGGGTGTCATATACTGAGATATAAAAAAAACTGTATTATAAAAGGATTAATTTTATCTCAATAGAGACGAAGATGCAAACTGGAAACTGAATATGGTGATCGAGGTGTTTACAGGACTTATGACCTGTCATTGGTTGGGTTAAGCGCACGCTTTATGTAGTACAACATTCCCCATTCCACCTTCCTTATGACCACCATGTCTGAAAATTTTTTGGAAGTTGTATATATGTTAATATCCAACACAACAATTCACGTGTCAGTTTCAATTTACAGACCAGCGCCATCTATGAAGATTAGATTTAAAAATTAAGCAGAAGATCTTTTTATAACGCAATGTGAAAGGCTACCGCCATTAACGCACTGCTAGATAACGCCTGGAAATGTCACTCCAATTTATATGCTCACTTGGACCAGTTTTTGTTTTATACAACATTTTGAATGTATACAAATACTTGTAGACGAATACTGGATTCGTCTACAAGTATTTGTATACATTCAAAATGTTGTGTATTATAAAACATTAAGAATGAATTGTATCTCAATAAAGACGAAAATGTAAATTATTTGGAACCAGAATATGGTGGTTGAGGCGTTTACAGGACTTATGACCTGTCATGGGTTGGGTTAAGCGATCGCTTTATGTAATACAACATTCCCCATTCCTCCCTTCTATGAACACCACGTCTGACAATTATTTGAATGTTGTAAATATGCTACCATGTTGAGAAACATTTCACATATTTCAGTTCAATCTACACTAGCGCCATCTATTGAGACTAGAGGTAAGCATTAAGCAAAAAATCTTTATTAATGTAATGTGTATTATAAAACTTAATACGTAACAACTTAACATTATATTTTATATTGATTTAAAATAAGTATATTTTTCTTGGACAATGACGTAAAACTCCATATTAAACAATTAATACGAATATAAACATCCGTTTTATAGAAGTTAAATTTTTTTTTTTTGGAAATTATATAATAATAATAATAATAATTAGGCTAATTTGTATTGCACCGTTTTGGTGAATAGCTCACCTCAAGGGCGCTTTGACAAAGTTTTTAGACAAGAGAGCTGCATCTGACACCAGCAATCAGATAACCGTTGTTTATATATTTTATGCGATATTTTGAATAGGTGGGTTTTTATGTGAGATGTAGAATCTGTCGGATTGTCAATGTATTATATATGTACAATGTTAATATCTTGGATTAATTTGCTTTTAAAAAGTATTTTGATTGATAAAGTACTTGCTTATTTTTGGTGAATTCTAATCCTGAAGCAGAAACACTCCATTGTGGCGTGTCATGTCGTGGTGCATGCTGACGAGACGGCGAGCGTCTACATCTATCTGCCGATCCGGTTCGCGCTCCAACGTTTTTCCAAGTCTATAAAGTAACAAAAATAAAATTTAATAAAAAAATCATAAAATATTGGTTTATAATAGATTTTCTACAGTATTCAATATACTATAATATATTCAATGATTGAAATATCCAGCTACGGCATATGGTATAGAAATTAGAGCTCATACAGTTATGGCCAACATCTTTCATTGGACGTTTAAGTTAAAAGTTCTTATAACTAAACCAGGGATCAATCTTAGGAATAGTTGATAGAACTTTGAAATAAGAAAGACTTTAGTTAATTAAATTAGACCAGACCAACAACAGTGTGACAATCACACTGCCATTGCCGGGAATCGAACCCGGGACCTTCTGTATGAAAGTCCGAGCTCTTACCATTCTTCTATATTCGCCATAACTTTGTGTTGTAGATGTTTAATGTTTTTTTATATACTAAGTATACAACACTCACTTTATTAAAAAATAAAAATTAAATACCAAACCTGTTACGGACAAACCAGCCCTTCATCAGTGATATTATATAAATATAAATTTATATATTTTTAAATGTGGTCTTTATGACAGATGTTAACATTTTTTAACATCTGTCAAAACTGACCACATGTGTTATTTTTTAAATAATATTTTAAATATTTATATTTATATAATATCACTGATGAAGGGCTGAAACGTGTTTGGTATTTAATTTTTATTTAATAATAAAGTAATTATTTAATACTTAGTATATAAAAAAATAAACATTTGTAATATATATATTTAGTTTTATTATAATTGATTTTTAGTTTCGATCGGTTTCGGCATCTCGTTACTATCTTCTGGATTCCGAAGAAACTCTGTTTCTGCTCCTCCAGAAGATAGCAGCGAGCTGCTGAAATCGGTCGAAGCTAAATATCAAGTGATATAAAATATTAAACATATTATGAATGAATTTAAAAATATTTGTAGATTGTTTTCGATTAACATTGATGTATTTAAGAATATTTCAAACGTACGCCACCCAAGAGTGGTTTCGGTAGCTCGTTACCATCTTCTGGATTCTGAAGAAGCTCTGCTTCTGCTCTTCCAGAAGATAGCATATATAAGGTTCCCACCACCACCCGAGACTGTTATAGGACGCAGCGACGCCCTTTCGTCAGTCTCGCTGCACTATCTAGGCCTGTTCCTTGTCCATCCGGGACTTACGTTGATTTAATTTAGCCTTTTCTTGTCATCAATCAAAAGGGTGACAGACCACATTTAATCTATTCTTTTAACCTTATATATCTCCCGCGCGGCCTTACATCTCTTTATTATGAAATAAAATCAGAAGTAAATATTAAATAAAGCACACCTTAAATTAGTAAAAAAAAAAAACGCATTAAAATTATATAAAACACACATTAATTCACAATACACAATAGGACAAATATATAACAAACTAAATTTTAAAACAGGAAGAAGATGGTGTATGAGGGAGGCGGGAAGATGTTAAGTAAGAATGAATAAATTGGGATGGGATGGATGGAGGAAAGGTTTTAGAAAGAGCAGATATATAAAAGACACATTATAAACATAAAAGTACATCAGAACACACCCACCAAGGGGCAGTCCAGAAGATAGCAGCGAGCTACCAAAATTGGTCGAAGCTAAATAATAAAAAAAATACGCGTATTTTTTTCGATTAACAACATTGATGTTTTTAAGTACGCCACCCACGAGTGGGTCACTTTAGTTAGAAGGCACCAAAACCATACACAGAATAAATTATCATTAAGTATATAAATATTTAAGTCCAATTTTTTATAGGATTTACCCTTACATCCGGATTAGGTAAATTTAAATCGACGCGCTAGATTCAACTTTTAATTGTGTACATGACAAAATTCCACTATCCCTTATTCTATCTTGTCTAATACCTCGACCAACCCCTATATTGTGTACCGCTTATGAATGTGAAATATTATAATACAAAATAGTTTATTTTCTCGTATATCGGGGGGATTAATATTCAATGAGTACCTTCGGGCAGTATTTCCCTTTGAGCGCGCATGTTGTGGCCAAAGTATGAACAATATTAAAAGAAATCTTTATTCAATGTGGGACGCGCATCCTATTCGATGCTACGGATTAAATATTTGAATAGAATGGTGATGTTTAAACAAAATGGAGTGGTTTTCACGCTGTTTTCTATTAGCTTAATAAAACTTTTTAAAATCAATCCTAGGGATTGGTTTGCACTAACAAGGGAAGCGCACGACATAGGAAATTGACTTTGACTATTATTTTAAATTGACTATTAACTGTATAAATAAAAAACTTTTTTATAAATATTACATTTTTTTTTTTTTTTTTTTTTTTATGCATACAACAGGTTGTTTGAACCCAATTACTGTATACAATTTTTTTTTTTAGCTATTATATTGATTCTCGTGACATGTGATAGGTAGCCAATCTATCGCCATGTTATTGTCACGTGAATTCTACACCAGACCAAAGACAGTGTGACAATCACACTGCCATCGCCGGGAATCGAACCCGGAACCTCCGGTATGGAAGCCAGAGCTCTTACCACTCTGCCACGAAGGTCGTCTTATATCTTGCGGATTGATTATATCTTGCGTAACAGCTGTTTCGCTTACCGATGTTAGCATCGTCAGGTCTTACAATCAACTTAAAAATACATCACAAAGAGTTAGTTAATAAAAAAAATTATTATGAGGGGAAGAAACTACACACAATATTTTAAACAATTAATGTAATAATAATAAATGATTATATTATATAATATAATAGTATACCCAAAGAGTCGTCCATAGTCAAACTAAGAAAGCGCAATAGATAGCCAATTTCCCCTATATAATATATAATCCCCTCCTAATATAAAATCCCCTCCGGACACCGCCCACCTGGAAGACCGCCTAAGAGATGGAGGGACAGCTGGATCTCATCATCCGACGAGATATGATTTCTGTGTCACAGATCGTCAGATCTATTAAAAGAAAAAGAATAAGAAGAAGAAGAAGAAGATAATATATTAGCAAAAATATGCACGACGCGGGATTTGAACCTGACATTGGCCGGCCAGCAGAATAGATATGGCAAACTATCCGCTCAGCTACCTAGCTATGAAACTTAACTAATAAAATAAAATTAACAGAAAACGATGTATCGAGAAAAGAAAAAAGGAGAATGGTTTAGTTGCAGCACAATATCCCTGTTTAGAGCTATTGTATTAAGGGTAGAATTAGCAAGGTAGAATTCAACAAAGATAACAGCGTTGAAATTTTATACGTAAATAGCAGAAATATAACTTTTAATAATCTAGAAATTTTGGAAATTACAAACAACGTATAAACAATTAAGTAGTAAGGTAAGTAAACTTAACTTCTAGTCCAATAATTGATTTGTTTCCCATGTCTCAAATTCTCACTAAACGACAATTTACCTTGCCGCTAAATTTAATTCTCTCTTCCACCTTTTCACTAGTTATTTAGAATATAAGTAATGACTCTCTTTCATTAGATTGTTAAAATTCATTAATTTATACACTGAAGAAGGGAAACGTACCGCGTCTCTCGCTGAGCGAAAAGAGAAGGATTGAGTGCCGCATCGCAGTGTGACAGTCCATTCTTTCTGTCTACCCTTCCGGGGAGACGGCGTGATGGTTAGTAAGTAAGTAAGTAAAAAGGGAAATCTGTGCCCCGAAACATGTTTGTGAAAGGTGCAAAAAAGTGTTGTAAAAATACAATGTTTTCAAAAAGTAATTCAAATAATGCTGTCCAATCTGCGATAAGAGAGGAACATGAAGAATGAGAAGGATAAAACAAAATGTGTTTTTTTTAAATTTCATATTCATTATTTACGAAACTCGTCATACTTTACGCTCTTTAATAAGAAATGTTCTAGAAGGTATGACAAAATGCTGTTAATCCTATAGGAATATCTCTAATTTATGTATTGAATCGGAGCTCAAACACCGCCATCCAACACATTTAGAAGACCGTGCATTATTTATCGTACATATAAAACTAACAAAGGAATCGAACTTCTATACAGAGACGTTGTCAGGTTATTTTTCCTCAGTCGTAAAGTGCGGTCCATGCTTCAATAAAGGTGAAGGAAAAAATGGGAGACGAGCATCACGAAACGGTGCTCTTCCTATTTAATAAATAATAAATTAAATGGTATCAAGCGAGCGAGAGAGACACGGGCGAAGCAAGGTCCACGGTCATGTCATATTTTCTATGCTTGGGTATGCTACATCTTGAATAATTCATATTTCTATATTAACTTAACCTGTAAAACCTATTTCAATGAATATTTTCAACGTGATAATAATAATATTGATAATATTACCTTTTGCTAAATATTTATGACTAACTAACTAACTAGCGATCACGACGTTTCCCTGGAGTTTTTCCTTGTTTCTGCAACATTCACACATTGTGTTATACATGTACGTCGATATCCCTGACTTCTCAAGTAACCGAATCAAACCGTGTCAAAGTGTAATGTTTTGGTATTTGAAAAGGAAGAATGTATGACAGATTGTGACATAAGTGCGAACGGTGAGAAATTAGAGCAAGTTACCGAATTTGTCTATCTGAGAAGCATGTTTACGAGAGATGGAAAAATTAAGAAAGATATCGGAAGAAGGGTTGGAGCTGGAAACAAAATAAATGGCGCACTCGAAGTCATTACCGCAATATCGACTGAAGTAAAGATGGCAATGCACAATGGAGTTCTAGTGCCGACCCTTATGTTTGGAAGTGAAGCTTGGAGTTGGCAGAAGAAGGATGAAAGTAGGATAAATGCCGTAGAAATGAGGTCACTAAGAAGGGTGTGCGGAAAAACAATATTTATTTACCTATTGGGAAAGGTGCTCTACCACCAGCGATATATTTTACCTTAAAAGTTGTAATTGAATGTAAAACATTGGGCGAGTACCCGCAAGCGATGCGGTGACTATTTGTCTTATTGTGGAACCCCCATTATGTCGTCCAAATTGGTGTCGAGATTAGGGCACCCTAGAATTAATGCGCAAAGGACGAACTATTCCTTGTATCAAAGGACAAAAAACTTGCTGCAGTTCCTTTGTTGGTATCCAAACAATTGTTTTCCTTTCGGTACACTTTGCTGAGCATTTCTTAAAGGCACGTTTGTTTTGGTGTAGGGCGCACAAGTGCAACGATTTGGAATACTGGACCAAAACAAACCTATTGCTATTGTAGAGAAAAATGAGAGTATGATTGGAATATTTTTTTATTCATTTTAACCACTGGGCAGTGGTTGAAACATGAAATACTATCAAGGTGTATTTTTTTAATTTAGGTAAAAAAAATAATAATCTAAGATTCAGATTTTACACCAAAGGAAGAATTAGAACTATTTGAAACAAAATTCATAAATATTAACCTTAAACAAAAATACTATTTTTCTAGTTATAAAGGGTGGTTTATTAGCTGCATGAGAAGTTTCGATGGTTGTTGTCTATGGTTTGACAGTTGATAATGTCAAATTGTGTTGACATTTCTGTTCAGTAAGGTTTGACAATTCATCATGAATCGTTTAACGCCAGAACAACGCTTCCAAATTGTGTAAATTTACTTTGAAAAAAATAAATCTATTCGCTAAGTTCATAGAGCACTTCGTCCATTTTACGGTCGACATAATCGGCCTAGTGAGCAAGCAATTCGTGCAATTATTGATCGTTTTCACACTAATTTTACTCTTCTCGATTCAAAACCATCAGCAAGATAAAGAAATATGCGTACCGAAGAGAATATTGCTGCTGTGGCGCGAAGTGTTGAAGAAGACGCCAAAATGTCGATTCGTCGCAGTTCTCAACTTGTCGGCCTTTGTCCTTCGACTACGTGGAAAATTTTACTTGAGGATCTTGGCTAACGTGCCTATAAAATACAGCTCGTGCAAGAATTAAAGCCAAATGACCATCGTTTACGTTGCATTTTTGCTGATTGGGCTAATTTGAAACTGGCCGAAGATGAGCATTTTTACCGAAGAATTATGTTTAGTGATGAAGCTCATTTCTGGTTAAATGGCTTCGTCAATAAGCAAAATTGTCATATATGGAGCGAAGACAATCCTCAAGACATTAACGAATCACCATTACATCCATTAAAATTGACTATTTACAGCCTGGCGGCATCATCCGTCCTTATTTCTTTCGAAATGAGGAAGGAACTGCCGTTACGGTGAATGGCGAGCGCTATCGAGCCATGATGACTGATTTTTTGTTTCCAAAAGTTAATCAGCTAAACATCGACGACATTTGGTTCCAACAAGACGGCGCAACTTGCCATACAGCGCGCTTAACCATCAATTTATTGCAAAATCAATTTGGTGACAACTTTATTTCCAGAAGTGGTCCTGCTAACTGGCTCCCTCGTTCGTGCGACTTGACGCCTCTTGATTAATTTTTATGGGGCTATCTTAAGTCATTGGTTTATGCCGACAAACCAGCAACTCTTGAAGCATTGGAAACCAATATTCAAGCCACCATTGACGCCATACGGCCAGATTTATTGGAAAAAAGTATTGAAAAATTGGACTGATCGAATGGACTAAGTAACTCGTAGCCGCGGCGGACGTATCCTGGAAATCATATTTAAAAAATAAATGTCATGAAATTATCTACCAGATTATAATAATAAAAAATTAATTCCAATAATATTTCTGTCTTGTATTATTATTTAAAGTTCTCAAGCTCTTAAAAAAACACCCTGTACTTAAATTTGAGTGATGAAAAAAAAAGTTATTTTATAATGCATATTTATAAGCTGCTAAACTAAATAAAACTTTGTTTTATGTATTTTTATTTGTTTTGTCAACCTATGTTGACATCGTCAGGTGTTATATTAGGTGTTAAGATTGTAACACTTGATGCTGTCAACGTAGGTTGACGAAACAGCTGTCGCGAAAAATAAAAACACAATTATGATACACCAAAGTTTTTTTTAAATTTAACAGTTTATAATGTTAAAGTATCATAGTGTTTCGGCCAAAACAATGAACTATTTGATCCATATTTAGTTTCATTTCATTTCATTTTATGACTTTGACCGATTGACCATTCTGGTAAAGATGGACAAGCCATAAAATCAAGTGAAATTAAACTAAACATACTCGTACATTATATATATTTTTACTTTTATTTTCAGTATCTATAAAAAAATTTAATTAATTATATTTTATCTTATATTAACTCAAGCTTATTTAATATTTATTCAAACTTGATACAATTAAAGTGAATTTATTGTTTCTTGAACAATTAAGTAAAACTTCATATTAAATAATTAATACGAATGAAGGCGTCTGTTTTCTAGAAGTTTTATTACAGTTTATAGGGATTATCAGTTTTTAAAAATTTAAATTAACGGTGATAGAATTTATTATACGAGTAATCTCCAATATGAGTAGGAAATAGCTCATTATTATGAAGAAGGAATCTGGTGGTATCTAAGCTTGAACCCAAGTCCCCTGGAGTAGGAGCCAAGCATTTTATCTCCTAGACAAACACCCGGTCACACATGATATTTAATAAGAAGTAAAAATAAATAAAATATAGTTATAATGGTATGTCCACAGAGTCAATGCTTACAAATAAAAACAGTTTAAATTGTATACTTCGTGTGATTAGAAAATTCTAAATTTAAATAAATATCCACCATTGCTTTCAACAGCGAATTTATTTTGCCATATTTCGATTCAATGCAAAACGTGTACTTATTTTGAGAACACAATTCAAATATGCTTCGCAAGTAATTAAAATATGTGTACGCGTATTACTAGAGAAGGGAAATACGACCCTCTATCCTGTACAAATACAACTTGGAGTAAACGTGATGTTAATTAGTAAGTTAAATTAGTTGAGGCATTCGGTTAGCTATCAGGAAATTAGGCGAAGAACACGGCGAGTACGAATACCAAATAATTATTTAATCAAAGTACCTACGTACCACATCACATAAAAGGTGCGCTACAAAGTAATAATTAAACATTTTGCCGTGCCCAGAAAATTTGTATCAATAAATTTTCCACACAAGAGGAACCGAGTAAACATAATTTAGAGTTTCACAGAATCAAACGACGGCCGGGCCTTTGATTCTGTTCAGTTAATTGTAGAGTTGAAGATTTATTTCTTGGGTAATTGTTTGGTTCTCAAACTTTTCCCGAAGTCTTCGCTCTTTAACCCCTCTTCGGCTCTTATCCAATTAGCTTGTCACCTTTGCGACTCTGCTTTCTTAATTTCTTTATTATTTGTATTCCCTAACAGATAATTTAGTTATATTACGAGAACCTAGCTATCCTAACATTAATTTAATATTGTTTAGGTAAACTTTCGAGGAGCGTCGCTTTAGCAATCTTCCTAGGTATCACTTATTTTAATTATAATTATTGTTGTTTGATGTTCGGATCTCCGACAAAGCTAATGAGATTTTTTGTTTCCTCTTTGAATTAAGAAAATTTGCCTAAATTTACGTTAAAATTGTCTTTTTCCTATAAACTCTTTAAGTTTATAATCAACCAACTATCACGTCTTTCTCATAAGACAATGTTTGACCTTGACTTTGACTTTGAATGAAGAAGGCTGAGGGAGACCTTAAGGGTCCATTTACACTTTACAGTGACCGAATCGTCAGAATGCCTGCGACAAGACTCCCATGGGAGATTATGTGCTCTCAGCTTATCCGAGGGAAACGCTCACATGGTGGTCAGAGGAAACGCTTTAAGGACTCCCTTAAAGGAAACATACAAAATACTGGCATCGACTGTGATTGCTGAGAAAAAACTGCAGAAGACAGACCTAGTTGGAGAGGAGGAGGAGGAGAAAGGAGAGACCACTGGGAGACGGTGATGGCTCCATTACAAGCGCCTTCCCTTGCCCCAGATGCCCCAGAATTCGTGGGTCCCGGATCGGGCTCTTCAGTCACATGCAGACTCACAACCGTGAAGGACAGTCTTCCTCGGACACGAGGGACAGCCGATGATGATGACAGTGACCGTTATGCCACTGTAACGTCACCGACGCGATGTAGCCTTGAATCTCATCGACTCGTTATCTCAAATGCTATATTATAATAAAATTACCGTCGGGAGAGTTGATAAGAGACGCGCAGATGTAAAACTGACTCTTAAAACTCTCCCAATGGCGACTTTATTATATTGTAGCATTTAAGATAACGAGTCGGTGAGATTTAAGGCTACGTCGGTGATGTTACGGTGCCGTTACGGTCACTGTTCAGTGTAATAGGACCTTTACTCGACATGAACCGCTAGACGCGTTAAATTTGTATGTGTTTTATAGTAGGTTGCTTAACATTCATACAAGTTACACACGTCGATATTTCCATCGAATAATATAGCTGATAATTATAATTGGATTAATTGGATCGTGTCAATTTTTACCCATTACATAACATCTTACTTGTGGCACTTCATTTTTGACAATTCACCATTATTTCTCGATTCTTTATTTTTAGGTGTTCAAATCGGGTGGTGGTCTAGGGGATAGAACGCTTGGCTCCTGATCCGGGGGACATGAGTTCAAGCCTGGACACGACCAGATTCCTTCTTCATAATAATGAGCTGTTTTCTGCTCACATTGAAGATTGTAATAATAAATTCCAATGTCATTGATTGAAATCCTTGGTATTAGTCTTAAAAAAAAAAAAAAAAAACGATCAAGCCCACTTACGTTCTCTTCTTATTTCAATGTTATATGTAATCATTCAAGTATGCAAATTTATTTATATTTAAATTGTCTTTCTAAAAAACTAAGTATAAAAATCCAAATGAATTATATCATACAAAAATTATTCAAATTATTTTTATGATTGGATTTAAAATTTTGTGAAATATAAAGTAATAATTTAAGTTCAAAACACCCAAATTCAAAGATACTCCATTAACGAGGCTTAATATTGTTCTACTCTACTTAGTGATTTCATCCCCTTCCTTTCGTAAACCCTTAAATCCCGAAAATTATTTCACCGAAGTACTGTCTTAAGCAGTACATTCCTAATAAATGCACCCTTTGTGTCCTGTAGGTACTCCCTTATTATTATGAGACGAAGAGTTCTGTAATAAGATAATATGAAAGGCTTTAATCAGTCTGAAATATCATGGTCAAGGGTACGTTCCGGTTGGAAACTCGAATTAAAATCTTACTTAGACTCCTTAGAATAGTTTCTATCCAAAGGATAATGTATTTATCCTTGTTAAGCCTCTCCACTATACATTATCTACAATTAATTAAGAACATATTATATTGCTAGGGAAGATAATTTTGTATTATGTGAGTAGGCACTTTCGTAGATAAGTGCCAGTACCTAATTTCTGTAAATTATTGTATTATATATTCCGCAAATTAAACTATTAACGAAGTACAGATGAAATGCTCACGTATTTACTGCCTATAAATTTTGTTTATTTGTTAAATGGTGATAAGATTTTTGTTGAAATAAAATGAATTTATGTTTTAAAATGCAGCTAAAATTATTTCTTTGAAATTTGAAATTTTATGGTAGAAATTCATTGTAACTAACTAGCTAACTAACTAACTATCACGCCGTCTCCCCGAAAGGGTAGGCAGAAATAATTGCCTGCCACACTTTTCTTTCCTGATATATTTCTCTCGCTTCCTCAACATTCATACATCGTGTCATGCACGCGCGTCGATTTCTCTGATTCCTTACACATTCAATATTTGATTTCTTTGATCGTGTCACGTTTTCCTCGGTCTTCCTCTATTTCTGGTTGAAAATTCATTGTAAATAATAAAAATATAAAAAAATTAACCAAACATTTATTTACATAATAGTATACGAGTATATTAAGTTTGATTCCATTTAGGTTTATGGCTTCGACCGGTTTCGGAAGCTCGCTGCCATCTTCTGTTCTTAACTAGAAGATGGCAGCGGGCTGCCGAAACCGGTCGAACCCATAAACCTAAGTGGAATAAAACTAAATACATATTATAAAGACATATTTGATATTTTTATTTTATTTTTATAAATTATAAATTAATTAATATTAAAATATATTCAGCAAGACCCCACTTAACGCTGTGTCAGTAATATGTGGTAGTATTAAGCTTATGAAATAATGTCATGTAAACGATGTAAACGGAACAAGAAATAGAGAAAGACTGAGGAAAACGTGACACGATCAAATCAATCAAATATTAAATGTCGGTCACGCGAGAGAATTATGTCAGGAAAGAAAAGGGTGATCGTCTTTTCTTTCTGCCTACCCCTTCGGAAAGACGGCGTGATGGTTAGTTAGTTGGTTAAAACGCCGACAAATGACCGATAAAACCGATGAAGAAGATACAAATATATATAATATAAATAATGAAAACAAAAAAAAAATATTCAAAATTTCTTTATTATTATGTATTTAGTGTGCTTTCACTTGTGTTTATGTTTGACCGGTTTCGACCATCTTCTGGTACCTATATCAAAATTTACGAGGGGGTTAAACATTTTTTTTCCTGATTCTAAATAACGTATTACTGTTATTAAGTTGTAGCTGAAATGTTTCTATATAATGTAAATTTTGGGTTAATTTGTTTATTATATAATTAAAAAGTCGAACCTGTCGAACATAAACCCAAGTGGAAGCACACTAAATTCACAATAATAAAGATATTTTGTATATTTTTTTTTTCATGTACGTTTTCATGAATGTCTACCAAGAAATTTCAATCAAAAACATTAACAAGTGATTTATAAAAATACATATAAATCAACAAAAACAAATATTTTATTTTGAATACAAGATCAGTAAATACTTTGGACTTCTTGACTCGACGCCAAACTGTATCAATTAGAAACATATAAACTCTGGTTTACGGTAATTTCACCAATAATGTACATAAAACTAAGGGTGGCAGAGATGTTGACGCTGAGGACAATTTGAGGGTAAGCCTCTTCGAAATAGGTTGAGGAACACGGAGTTTCTGTGAAATCTGAAAGGTGGAAGATATTGTGAGACACTGGAATACGCACGTGCAGAGGATGGATTCATCCAGAAACTCACACGTTGTGGCGCGTCAAATTCCATTTGGCTACCATCCACCCGGAAGACCGCTTAAGAGATGGAGGGATAGCTGGGAGTCAGCCAGCCTGACTACAGAAAGAGAACAAATGTCTGAAAGGAGAAGAAGAAGACATTAACACAAGATACGGGATATATTTTGATTCATGCATACAGGTACAAAATATATGTATATTAATAAATTGTTTTTACTGCCCACTTCTATTTCTGCCGACGCGAATCAAATTGAGTAGTGACGTCATCGAAAAACTATTGGAAGCAACAAGTTTATTTTTAGTTTACGAGAAAAGGCGTTCAGAAATAACATTTCTTGAATTATTTATACATATAATCCATCTCACAGAAGCCCGAGAGAATTTCAATAAAAAAGAAGAATCTGCCTTTTATTTTCGTGCTTCGTACTCATCTTGTACGAGTACCATTGTTTTAGAATTCCTTATCTATTTCCTGATTAAGTTCTGTATTATTATTTAATATTAATATTTTTATTGTTTCTTGAACAATCAAATGTGCTTAAAAGCAAAGGCCAAAAATATAATAAAACTTATTTTCGTTTAACATTTTCTTCTTGGTCTTCACCTATGTGGTATGTTCTCCAGAGTGTTGCTCCTCCTGTGATGTTGACTCCCAGCTGTCTTTCCATATTTTAGGAGGTCTTCCACGAGGAAGAATCCCATGAGGCTGATTATGCAATGCAATATAGAGGAGTCTGGTGGTGTCCATTCTTTGGACAATGCCGTACCAGTCCCTTTTTTGTTGTCTGCTCCATCTTATAATACCTCACATATCTCTCTTATTCTGGTGTTCCTCACGCGATCTTTAATTGTTTTGCCTGCTGTCCTCAGTGTTTTCATATCGGAAGAAATTCTAATTTTAAATAATTATTAAATAAAACAGTGTTTTTTTAACTACTTCAACTTATGCCTTTATTTCTACAGCGACTGGTTTCGCGAAGCTTGCTGGCATGGACATACTGGTCTGTTATAGTGTCATCAGTCTGTCTTACAGACAAAAGTGGAAGCAGTCGTTTTATTAAATTATTATTTAAAATGAACTTCCAGCAAGAGATTTCAGTAAAATCATTTGATTATCATATTTTTCGTTTCTTGAACAATGATATTAAACTCATATTACAAAATGGAAACGTCTTTTTTTACAAGTTTTATTACATTTTGTGGGAACGATATATTTCGACTTGCTAAGGCATTATCAAATATTTGATAATGCCTTAGCACGGCAAAACATGTCATATCCAAAAAATGTAAAAAATCTTTGTGAAAACATACGTTTTCATTCGTATTAATAATGTAACAAAACTTCTAGAAAACATACGTTTTCGTTTTCTTCTCATATCGAGCCTTAGCCTCGATTATTCCTCGCCTCCAACTATTTTTTGTCCTCTGCTTCGACCCTGCAAATTGAGACTCGTAACAATTTCACTGCATCTCTCATAATTTCATCCTCCCGTCGTTGCCATGGTCGTCCGATTGATCTTCTATCACCTGGGTGCCACTCCAGCATCGTTTACGAATCCGTATTAATTGTTAACCAAGTAATCTATATACCTAAGTAAAAGGCATATCATATAAAATTCCAACGATTTTTTGTTCAGCAGTTTAATTGATGTTTGTCAGTATCCCCAGACAGGCTGGTTTGTGCAAGCTATATTCATTGTTCTTTCCCTTTGCTATTTTCCATAATCTGGGGTCCCTCCTCGAAAATGCCAAACTTTTCTATCCTGGCTCATTTCCACTGTCAGGTTCTCGTGTTACAGCTCTTTTTCCATGTTGGCCCACCATGTTGCCATTGGGCGGCCTCTTCCTCTTGTTTTTATGGGAATGCTGAGGGCTTTTTGGACAATTTGTTCGCTGCCTCTTCGCATCACATGACCGTACCATCGGAGTTGCGATTCTCTTAATTTTTCCGTTTTTTCATTATTTTTCCGATCAAATCAAAACAGTTTATTACATCAACAAACATTAGAAAATTAATTTTTAAGGCATATATTGAGAACAGGTAAAATAATATATTGTGTATAGTATACTACCAGAAACGCATTCAGATGGTTCAACATTAGGAAGGCAGAATACTCTCCAGAATTAAGAATATTTGCCTTCTGAACGTACTTTCACTAATATGAAAGACGTCGATCTTCGAGGAGACAGCGTTCAGCAGATTAATTGCTCTTCCCACCGGTGTCACCAGAGGCAGGTTGGTTCTGGCGGCCGGTAGGTAAAACAATCTATGCTGTCGCTGTCGGAGATATCTATCAGGGAAAAAAAGCCGAACACCCTCCAGCATGGCCGAGTTCTCGAAACATCCCCTGAGTAATCTAAATAAATGGGTTATGAGATGCCCATCTCTTCGAAGCTCCAGAAAGTTAGCCCCAAGCATTCCCAAAAGAAATGCTGTGAGATAGAGCCACGGATAGCTTCCATACTCCCTCATGTAGAGATACCTCAGAAATTTTTTCTGAACCCTCTCCAGCATAACGGAATATCTCGCCTCGTGAGGATTCCATATCACAGAACCACTTTTGAGTTTGCTCCGAACTAATGTGTTGTATAGGACTCTGAGTTGTATAGGATGATAATTTCTTATATGCCGACTGTTGGTTCTCGTATGCTTTTAATGCCCTCACTACATATATTTAAGAAGCTATCATTATGTCAGTAAATTATGAGTCATTTTGATCATATAGTCCATTTACTGCACTACTTAACCCAGTAATTGTCAGATTAAAACTTATCTCAATATCGCGTGACTAGAATACTTGATCAATTGAAGTGTACAAATTGTCGTAAGTCGTTACAAGTAATTACTTTGTGGATAAATGTTTAATTAGGACTTGTAGGTTAACCGTTGCGTTCATGTCGTAGTACCCGGGTATCTAATAATACACATTGTTTGTCTGATTTAAAAAAAAAGCTATGTTGCTTTTAAAAAAGAGATTTATCTAATAGCGAAATAATCTATATTTTTTTTTATACAATTTGTATACAACATTTACTTTTTAAACAAATTAAATATCAAACATATTTCGGACTACCTAGCCCTTCCTCAGTGATATTACATAGATATTTAAAATATTATAAAATTGTTAACAAAAATGATCAGTTTTGACAGATGTTATAAAGATTTATATTGGAACGTTATGAATAAATTAAAATTTTAAAATAATAACTTAAAGTTCTAATTGGGGTATGATGTAAAATTCTGCGCTATCCCGTATCACGTACGCGCTTGAGAAAAAGTATGTACCTAAAATGTACAAACGGTTAGGGATACGTGCGTGTGCCAACAGTACTTGAAAATAAGTCTTCACAAGTATGATAGTTTTACAAGGGGCAGGCGAAGAGTGAGGTTGAGTTTTTGACGTTTCGTAATTTAAAAAAATAAAATTAATATACAATTAAATTAAATTTACAAAAAACTTGATTTTTTGCATGTTTCTTGGAAAGTTACCCGGAGGCAGGGCGGTTAATATATCTTAGCAAGGCAAACCCTTTCCTTATATAAAAATATAATAACATTTCTTGAAAACGTTCGTACTTTCTAGTACTTTTGTGGATGTTTACAAAAGTTTTCAAGAAAAATTTCAAAAGGCAAATAATTTATTTGGGTACCCGAGTACTTCTGCTTGTGGTTAAGCGTTAAAATCATCATTTGTCAAGGGGTAAAATGAAACGACATATATGGTTAAGTGTGCTATAGTTATCTGTTAAATGTATTGTAGTTGTGTTGGCTTGTTCATTCATGCCTTGACTTTTGCAGTAACATGAACGGACGGCCAATTAAAATAATGAGTCGTTATGTAATGTGAATTACGGATCCGTGACGCTATTTAAGTTCATTGATACGTCAGACGTTGTTATGTAACTATTTACAGTTGTTTAATTAGACACTGAAATCGCTATAATTGGTTTATTGTTTATTGAACAATAATGCAAACATTAAATAATTAATACGAATTAAAACGTCCGTTTTCTAGAAGTTTTATTACATTTTTATTGGTTGTACTGGATTTCATTACTTTATTATTCTCTGTGTACATGTATACATGAACTTATATTGATTTAGTTCGAATTATAAGATCAACACACTAATTAAGTTCTAAACATGAAAAGAACAGTGTTTATACTATCGGAAATATATAATTAAATGTTGAATATCATATGGGTGATGTAGACAAAAAATCATTGAATCGTCGTAAACAAAATTAAATCATTTATTGATTTCTATACAAATAATGTCTTTTTAAATGTATGTTTTTTCTAAATTACAATTTTTATATTTTTTATATATATATATTTTTATATGGTTTTATCATCATGAATTATTATTATTTATTAGTTCTTACGGTTAAGAAATAATTGTTAGTACCCACTTATAACAAATATAACAGGTTATTTTTTAAATTTGAATTATTGTATCGAATTTTAAATGCGTTTTTTATTAGTCTTTTATTGTTTAGTTTTTATTATATTTTTACACCTGAAGACGGAGGTATCCTCCGAAACATGTCGTGTTTTTTTAATACTTTTTGTTAAATAGTGGATTGAATAAAGTTTTTCAAACTCCTAAGTATATTACTATGGAATTCTACAGTGTTAATGCCTTAGCGTTCAAAAAAATTAATGATGTTATATGTTTTAAAAATTATTTTTTGTTATAAAAAATACAAATATTAGGTCCTTACATATGAAATTGGCGTTTTGCCGTACTGGCAACTTTGATCTCAAATATCTTCTCTTTGGTTAGGAATTCCAAATTCAAATTTATACAGCTATGTACTCAAGTAGTTGTGTTTCGAAAATTATAATTCATTTGTTTTATCCTCAATTGTTTTTTTTTCTTTGCGTCACTCAGTTTACAAAATGGAAAACTTGAAATATCGCGTTATTTAAGAGTACGAGTTCCACCGTGGCACCAGTGCTGCAGAAACGGCTCGAAGGATGTATGGCGACGGTGCCGCAAAAGAAAACACAGTGCGTTTTTGGTTCCAACGTTTTCGTTTTGGAAATTTCGACCTTCAGAACAAGCCCCGTGGACGGCCGGAGACCAAAGTTGATAATGAAGAATTGAAGGCTATTGTGGAAGCGGATCCATCGCAAACCACGTCCGAGTTAGCTGCAGCCTGCGGTGTAAGTGATAAAACTGTTTTAATTCACTTGAAGCAAATTGGGAAGGTGAAAAAGCTTGAAAGGTGGGTACCTCACGAATTGAGTGAAGCAAGTCAACAAACGCGCGTTGACATTACTCAACCGGCACAATAATGAAGGGATTTTGAATCGAATCATTACCTGTGATGAAAAGTGGATCCTGTATGATAATTGGAAGCGCTCATCGCAATGGCTGAACCCTGCCGAATCAGCCAAACCATGCCCCAAGCGAAAATTGACTCCAAAAAGTTACTTGTGAGCGTTTGGTGGACTAGTGCTGGTGTCGTTCACTACAGCTTTCTTAAATCTGGCCAGACGATTACGGCAGATGTCTATTGTCAGCAACTGCAAACCATGATGGAAAAGCTAGCTGCTAAACAACCGAGGCTGGTTAATCGCTCTAGGCCACTGCTGCTTCATGATAACGCTAGACCACACACTGCACAACAGACGGCTACCAAATTAGAAGAGCTTCAATTGGAATGTCTAAGACATCCACCGTACTCTCCGAACCTTGCCCCAACAGATTACTATTTTTTTCGAAATTTGGATAACTTCTAGTAAGGGAAAAAATTCAACTCCGATGGGGCAGTCCAAACCAAATTCAAAGATTTTATTGATTCCCGTCCGAATGTTTTTTTTAGTAAAGGGATCGATGAACTACCTATGAGATGGCAAAAGTGCATAGATAGCAATGGTACATACTTTGATTAAATAAATATATTATATTAAAAAAAAATCAACTTTATGTTCCTCCCATACAAAACGCCAATTTCATATGTAAGGACCCAATATTTCCAAAAGCGTTCTAAGTCAGATAAATCTCGCAAAATATGTATGTTCCTCATTTAGATGTGTATACTGACTTTGAAACACAATTTCTTCAATGAATAACAATCTAGGCAAAAACACAAGGAAAACTGGAAAGACTTAAGAGTTAGAATTGAAATAGATGACCAGGGTCTGGAGTTAGTGGAGGCCAAATCCCACACCGGGATGTAATGCCGAGATAAAGAAGAAGAAGATTTACCAAGAGGTACCGTATCTTTTATAGTCTGAGTAGGTAAATCGAATGAAACAAAATAAGATACATAAGTGTTCTGAAAAGTTTTCAGCGTAGTCCATAGATGGCATCACTACTTGCATGATTCCCGCCTGTTATTGGGCGCCATGCATAATTGCAAGCTATTTCAACTAACGGTTGGCTATGGGGAGTTTTGAACTTGGACTTGGATCTTCTGGCTTACAGAGGTTCAGTTCTAATGGTTATTCATCTTAGGTCTGTAGGAACATTGTAGGGAATGTAATTTGGTAGTTGTTTTTTGCGGGGGTTGAATTTGTAGCCCGCAGTGCTCCTCCGAAAGTTAAAATCGGACATTATCATAAACAAAAAAAATAATAATGTTTTTAAGAAACCATTAATACATTTATTTAACCGCAAGGTTGAAGGTCTAAAAATGGGTGGACTTTGTTAAAAAATAGTCCATATATTCATCCTTGTCCTCC
The DNA here is from genome assembly GCA_022606425.2 of Lepidostoma basale. NCBI lineage: Eukaryota > Metazoa > Arthropoda > Insecta > Trichoptera > Lepidostomatidae > Lepidostoma > Lepidostoma basale. The sequence continues at coordinate 38,357 of JAHDVF020001545.1, read as the reverse complement.
TTCAATGGAATACAGGCCACATAGATCTTCTTCTTCTTCTTTCGGTGCCGTGTCAGGTCCCCCAACGTTGGCGATCACTACAGCAAAGGCATCTCTATCCTGCGCCACTTGGAACAGGTTCTGGATTCTTATTATTCCTGTCCACTCTTTGATGTTCTGCAGCTGGGACAGCTGCCTTCTACCAACTCCCCGACGTCCCTCCACTTTACCCATTAATATCAGTCGAATGAGGTGGTATTTTTCTCCCCTTAGCACATGACCTAAATATGAAACCTTTCTAATTTTCACACTTGACAACAGCTCTCTATTGGCTCTGGCTCTCTGCAGTAAGTCTGCATTACTGACCCTATCGGTCCACGGTATACGGAGCATTCTGGGGTATATCCACATCTCGAACGCTTCCAACCGGTTCATTACATTCACTTTCAGAGTCCAGGTTTCGCAGCCATATAGTAGAACAGACCATATATAACATTTAATCATTCTTTGTCGTAGTTTCAAGTTAAGATTATTGTTGCAAAAAAATGTTCTTATTTTAATAAATGCAGCTCGTGCAACTTCAATTCTGCATTTTATTTTAATGTCCGGGTCAAGGGCCAAGGTATTTAAATTAGTCGACCATTTCAACATTCGCACCATACAGTTGCAGAGTGGATGAAGAACAATAGATCTAGCCCCCCCAAATCAACCATCAAATCACCCTTCCAACATTATATCCATGATAGAAATATCCTTAATAATTGAACCCTTCGTGTACAAGAAGACCCAAGTCCAAGTTAAATTAATATGCAGTAGAAATGAGATATCTTAGACGAATGTGTGGCAAATCTGTATATGATAGAGTGACAAATGCAAGTATAAGAAGTGAATGTGGTGCGAATGAAAGTGTTATGAACAAAATAAGGAAAGGGTCATTAAGATGGTTGGGACACATGGAAAGAATGAGTGAAGACAGAATGGTAAAGAAGGTATATGTAAACGGCGTGAACGGAGCTAGAAATAGAGGAAGGCCGAAGAAAACGTGGGACAATCAAATCAATCAAATATTGAGTGTCGGTCACGTGAGGAGTCGGAGAAATCGACGTGCGTGCGTGACAATATGTATGAATGTAGAGGAATCGAGAGAAGTATGTCAGGACAGAACAGTGTGGCGTTCCATTCTTTCTGCCTACCCTTCCGGGGAGACGGCGTGATGGTAAGTTAGTTATATTTTATATTCACCTTAACTTGGTGTTGCAGATTCATTGATCTAGGGGATAGAACGCTTGGCTCCTGATCCAGGGGACATAGGTTCAAGCCTGGACACGACCAGATTCCTTCTTTATAATAATAAGCTATTTTCTGCTCACATCGAAGATTGTAAAATAAATTCTAATATCATTGGCATAAATCCTTGACGTTAGTCTTTAAAAAAAAATAAAAAATTTTACCTCCAGGATGGTGGATTTAAAAAAGAATCCTTTAATAAGTCTGAAGAAATTGGTAAGTTTGAACTCACCCTTCCTTCCCAGCATGCCCAAGTGGAATGCGGTGGGAAACTGCCACGAATGGCGGAGGGAAACTGGAGGGCGAGGGGTTCCTCGATTTCGATTTCCAGCAACAACAAAAGTGAATCTTTTTCCATGTTTGAGACATTTATGTATCGAGATTACAACCAAAATATAATCTAATCTTTTAAAATATGATCTGATATGATATTGATTGGATTTTAAAATAAATTGATTGCATATTTCCAAGATTCTAAGGCGGAATGTTTTTTCTTCATTTAATTATGAATAAAATATTATTTACATTTCTGAGATAGGTATCTTGGAAAATCTCAGGATGTAGTTTAATATATTTATTTAAGAGTTGAAATGACAAATAACGAATTTTAATGAACAAATAAAAAAAAATTGGAATGGAGTTAACAACACTGTTTTTATATCACTTTTATTTATTTTAAAGAACAAAAATATTAAATTATTTATGTTGTTGATTGAAATTTCTTGGTAGAAGTTCATTGTAAATAATGAAAATATATATTTTTTTTAATATTAAGAATTTTTCCATGTTTATTTTTAGTGTAAAATCTACTTATTAATTTTCGTCTTCGACCGGTTTCGGCAGCTCGCTGCCATCTTCTGGTGATGATGAAGATGGCAGAAGATGGCAGCGAGCTGCCGAAACCGGTCGAAGACGAAAATTAATAAGTAGATTTTACACTAAAAATAAACATAGAAATATTCTTAATAATTTTTATTTATTTTTATTATTTAAAAATATTAAACACAACATGTTTCGGAGTTGACTTCTATCCTCAGGTGTAAATACATAACTGAGTAAATATATACCCGAGTTATATATTTACACTTGAGGATTGATGTCTCTTCCGAAACATGTTGTGTTTTATATTTTTATTTTGTGTTTGCCATTTTTATTCTACAAAAATATTTAATAAATAAAAGTGGAATAAAAACAATGTTGTTCTATCTATTCCAAATTATAATGCTATTCACAGTGTTAACGCCCTAACCTTCAATAAAGTAATTAATTCACTATTTTGTCCATATTTGAGTATATTTTTCTCGATATAATTTGAAAGTTTATACTTTCATCGACACTAATTTTCGAATAATTCGGTAAATCCTCCGAAACACGACGAGAAAAACTCAAAAGTGATTTTGTTTACATAGTGTTAACGCCTGAAGTCTATAAAAATTAACGTTTACATGTTTCTGGATAAGAAGAAAATCAAAGAGTATTTTTTGTTTGCTTTAAACACTGATATTATTAGGATATATAAACATATTGATTGCGGTGTTACTTTTTTGTGTACCCTGAATAATATTGTACATTATTACAAATTCTATAAATGAAGCAGAGCCAAGTGGTTGTTCAGTAGACCCCAATAAGCGCGCATGTATTTTACTCCAAAGTGAATTGAGTTAGGCGCTTTTAATCACGACGTGTTGTGTGAAGTAGACCATCCTTACACGATTTTCCATTCTCTTGGGAAGTTGTCGATAACAATGGAAGTTGTTCCCTCCGAGTACGGAGGCAAGGAGAAGTTAGTTCGCAGTTCACAAGTCTTGCCCTCTGAGCAGCTACAGATCTCATCCCCACTCTCTTCATACATTTACATACACACTTATACAATTATACAAACGTATGCATACAATACCCTCATGATATCAATATACATATAAAATCTCTGGTATGAAGTTATAAGCCAATATGTTAAAAAATATATATAAAAGTGTTGTTAATTAAATACTCCATTGTTTTGGGCGAAACACTATGATATCTTAACACTTCAAACTGTTAAATTAAATAACTTTGATTTTTGTATCAAGATTGTATTTTATTTTACGCGACAGCTGTTTCATCAACCTATGTTGACATCATCAGGTGTTACAATAATGTATCAAAAAAAGGAGATATATTATTGTAACACCTGATGATGTCAACATTGGTTGATGAAACAGCTGTCGCGATATAAAAAAAGTTATTTTATTTAACAGTATTAAAGTGTCATTTAACTGTTTGCACGCTACAGCTGACTTAAATCAGATCAAAAATCGTGCGCATCAGGGTATCGAGTATGTAATTCTTTGATATTTAAGTCGACCTTCGTGGCAGAGTGGTAAGAGCTCTGACTTCTGTACCGAAGGTCCCGGGTTCGATTCACGGCGATGGCAGTGTGATTGTCACACTGTCTTTGGTCTGGTGTAGAAATCACGTGACAATAAAATGGCTAAAATAAATTGTATACGTAATAATATATATACAACTTAAATATATACAACTTCCAAAAATTTGTCAGATGTGGTGTGTTCGTAAGAAGGGCGGAATGGGAATGTTGTTAACATAAAGCGATTGCTTAACCCGACCAATGACAGGTCATAAGTCCTGTAAACGCCTCGACCACCATATTCTGTTTCCAAAAAAGAATTTACATCTTCGTCTCTATTGAGATACAATCAATCCTTAAATTGTATACAGTTATTGCGTTCAAACGACCTGTTGTATGCGAGGAAAAAAAATACTGATATAATTAATGATTTGGTTTGTAAGAAAATATCATTTTTGAAAGTGGAGATCAAGATGACTGGCTCGAACCCTTGTTTTCTCAATATTCGTTTATTGTTCCGAGTCTTGGACTATGCGAACATCGGAAAGGTCCACAATTGATGTTTTGGAGATGCGGTAATGGCAGCGAATCAGTACAACCATAAAAACTCATAATCTTGGGCAAAGTAGAGGGAAAGCGACCACAAGAACGACCACCAAGCCGCTGGTCCGATCAAATCAGGGGCCTGACTGGTCTCTCATTAGCTGCAGCCTGGAGACTGACGGGTGAGCGCATGGCGTGCCATGGTCAATGGTTAATAGGATAGACACGACCCTCAATCATGAGGAATACGACTGAGAAGAAGTGTCTTTGAAGAATATCCCGCTAATACGTTCCCTTAGCGGGTTAAGACATATTTCATCCTATCAGGGTATCATCAAATATGATACAATTATAATCAAATATTTTACCTCTTAGGAACAATTTAAAAAAAATCTGTGCATTTTCGCTTTATTACATAATGTTTCTAATGGTTCTCATCCTTTTTCGGGAAAATATTTTTTTATCATTATACCAAAAGTGTTCTCATTTTCTGAATGTTATATTTTTATATGAAAAATTGAAATTGTCAATTTTGACTTTCATCCTTCAACACACTGGGGGTAAATGCTCGAGCTATGAAGATATGAGGTGGCGTATTCTCAAAATGAATTATTATATCACAAAACTGCCAACAGTGTTGATTTTAACATCGTTGAACATTATTTAAACAAATAAAGCGGTTATAATAATACGTATGTCTACATTTTACACAAATTTTAAATATATTTACAAGTGTATTTGGTATAAGTATTTAAAGTAACAATTTTTTTTTTAATTTCGAGTACTAATAAAACATGTTTAATGATATAATTTGAAATAAATGGGATGTACTATGATGAACGATTAGGAATAATACCAATACTAAAAATTATAAAAGACATTTAAAAAATAATAATATATTTTAGTAAACGATATATGGAAGCATCACAAAGAGACCCAGAAGAGGGAAACGTGGACGACTTTTCAGCTATCCTCAGAAATGAAAAGTTACAGATGACATTCCAGTAGGTGGCTTGGATGGAAGTGTGATTGAAGGCTGTCAAATTCAGGTGGTGGTCAAGGGGACAGAACGCTTGGCTCTTGATTCAGGGGGTATAGATTCAAGCTTGGTCATGACCTTATTCCTTCTTAATAATAATGAGCTATTTCTTTTCATATCGATAATTTTGAAATAAATTCTTATTAATTCTTCAGTTAGTATTATTTTAAAAGAAAAAAAAGACAATGAACAAATAAAATGTTTGTAAACCCTAAGACAATGAAGGTGTCCTCTGAGTTATCATTCGCATTTGGTATTGGAAGAAGATAATGGAAATTGTGTTTTTTTTTTATCAAATGGCATAGTATTTTGTAAAGATAATAAGTTTTTGAATACATAATGACTATGCGTATAAGAAACAACTATTTTTATATCCGAATGAATAGAATTGACTAATTTGGGGTCCAAGGTTTTTTCTACCGTCCTATGAGCTACATTCTTTTCAACCTAAAAATACTGCAAATATTACCTTGATTCTCTCATATATTATCCAGGCTTTCGACTGGTGTCATAGATTAACAGGAAGGCCGTCGAAGAGATGGAAGGATAGCTATACGCCATTCTCCCATGATAGCCCACCGTCATTCCAGGTCCGGGACGGCCCAGGTCATCCAGCCTAGAATAAAATGTAGAAGAAGAAGAAAATAAGAAGAATGAATTGAAGGTAATAGAAAACATGGTGATGATCAAAACTAGAAACTCAAAACTAAGTAATAACCCGAGAATACAAAAGTATGAAATTTGAGAAAATAATTAACCGAATGAAAACATATATTTTCAAGAAGTTTTATTCTATTTTATGGGAACGCTGTGTTTTGCCTTGCTCCTGCATTATTAAATATTACATTAATTAATTTCAATTGTCAAATGTCAAAAATAACAAGTTTTCAATTGTGTTTATTGTCAAGTAAGGAGTTTTATATTTTTTATATTCATTGTTAAGGAAACAAAATATGATGATAAAATAATTACTTCTCTGATTTCCAATGTAATGCCAAAAGACCCAGAAAGCATCTTATTTTAATGTGAAAGTTGTCGCTTAACAAAACCTTCGTGTATTTTTTCATAAATATCTAGAGTCGAAAAGTAAATAAAATAAAGTATTACACAGAGACTGCTATAAATTTGACGATATGCCTTTGACTTCACTGTTCCTTTGTCGAAGTTCGGTTCTTTGAATAAATTGTCAATTCTATTGAAGTGTGGCACAATATTAGAGTCCTGGTATTACCTTTGCCTTGATAATGTAATACCATCCGAATTCACAGTCACAAAGTAACAGTCTCATCGCTCAGCCGTATCGGATCCCGGTTCGGACTGCGCCGTTTGTCTGGGGAGCAGAATAATTAATAGTGGGCACCGGATCATCGGTTCACGATATAGGTATTCAGTATCCTTTGAAAACCTGTCCACTTAGTCCCTGCTGCTGAAAACTTAACGGAACCAAACATGTACCACGGCAAAATGATTTGCAAAATTAATTTGTTTTTATTAATGTTGGTTATTGAAATTTCTTGGTAGAAGTACATTAAATACGAGTATTTAAAAAAGTAAATTACATTGAAATAGAAATCATTTTTAGTTAATTAAAACGTGTGTTTTCTAGAAGATTTATAATATTTTATGTGAATGACACGTTTCACCTGTCTAAGGTATTATCAAATGTTTGATAGTGCCTTAGACATGCGTAACATGTCATCCACATAAAATATAATAAAACTTCTAGAAAACAGGCGTTTTTATTAACTAAAAATGATTTCTATTTCAATGTAATTTACTTTTTTAAATACTCTTATTGGCTTAGACAGACGAAACATGCCATCCACATAAAATATACATAATAAAACTTTTAGAAAACGTACATTTTCATTAGTATTAATGACATTTGAAAATGCCTTAGACAGGCGAAATATATCATTTACATAAATATAATAAAACTTAAATTTTTAGTTTTATTCCACGTGTTCTTCTGGTTCCAACCGGTTTCGGCAACTCTCACCAGAAGATGGTAGCGAGCTGGCGAAACTGTTCAGAATTAGAATAACTAACTAACTAACTAACCACTACGCCGTCCGAAGGGGTAGGCAGAAAGAATGGACAGCCACACTTTTCTTTCCTGACATATTTCTTTCGCTTCCTCAACATTCATACATACATTAGAATAACAAGTGGAATAAATCTAGATCAATATTTTAAAAACTAATACAATACAATTTTTTATATCTGTCAACCACGTTTATGAAAAATTTGTTTAAATTGTTTGATTTGTATATACAAAAACAAACAACACCGAAGAAGATCCGAATTTAAAAAAAAATTTCAATACAGTATTGTTATGTACAAAGAAAATTTATTATTTGTTGTTTGTTCAACAATGATGTAAAACTCCATTTTAAAGCTGGAAATTTTCATATAATCTTCATTATTAGAAATTTTGCTTCTAAAAATTCTGAAATTCATTGTCCAATTACGTTTAAATTTTCTAAAAGCTCTCGAATTCTACGCTATTGTATCGGATTTATATTCGAATAGGTTTAAATTTTTATTTCTCTAGAATGAAATTATTTCATTCAAACTATTCCTAGAAAAATAAAATATATTTCGGTTATCCAACACATGAAATTTCGTGAGGAGGTAAAGTAATTCGTCAAACCTTCAAATATGGTACACACCTTTTATATTTCATGAAATGTGCGGGCTCAAAGTTTAAAAATAGATTATTCAGCAGACGAAATTTAAATGAATTAATTTTCATTGTGTAGATTTGAAATTTCGTGAATTTAAAAAAAAATGTACTAATTAACTAACTAACCATCACGCCGTTTCCCCGAAGGGGTAGGCAGAAAGAATGGACTGCCACACTTTTCTATCCTGACATATTTCTCTCGATTCCTCAACATTCATACATCGCGTCATGCACGCGCGTCGATTTCTCTGACTCCTCACATGGCCGACATTCAATATTTAATTTATTTGATCGTGCCACGTTTTCCTCGGTCTTTCTCTATTTCTGGTTCCATTTAATTCGTTAACTTATACTTTTTTTAACAATTCTTGTTTCATTCATTCTTTCCATATGTCGAAACCATCATAATGATCCTTTCATCATTTTGTTCATAACACCATCATTCGCACCGCATTCAATTCTTATATTTTCATTCGACACTATCATACACAGAGTATCTACACATTCGTCTAAGAGATCTCATTTCTACTGCATTTATTCTACTTTCATCCTTCTTTTGCCAGTTCCATGCTTCGCTTCCATACATAAGGGTCGACTAAAACAAATAAAGAAATTCTAAAACAAAATAACGATTTTTTAAATTACATGTTGTACGTAAGTCAGTTCATGATATGGTATAGATTTGTATATAGGTAAGTAATGATGCTACTAGCTTTTTATATGATTGAAGTTAGTTTCATTTTGTTTCAGTCAAAATTTTTGCTCGAATTATATAATATATAGCGATAAAAATAAGCTTTGGACTTGTTTATTTCGTGAGAACGTTATCTGTTATATATTATGAGTGCAGTTAAAAAAAACTCAGAATATCGTGACCAGTTGATGGAATGTGTTATTAGTTCCAAAGAAGGAGCCTACATACTTACAAATCCTTTATGGGAAATACAATGCGTCCGATTCTAAGGATACTTTTGAAGGTTTTCTCAAAATCCCGGTACGAGTTTTTACCGCCGCTAGACGAATCGACCTACCTGCTGTTCGAATGGTTTCAGGAGCATTCATCGCCTACAATTCATCGTTTAGGTAATTCTTCGAAATTAAATATTAAAATACCAATACGCATTTTGCCAGTCATAACGTACGGATCCGAGACGTGGACATTGACTAAAGGTCTAGTCTACAGATTCAAGGTTGCCCAGCGCGCCATGGAAAGAGCTATGCTTGGAATAACCTTGAGGGACAGATTTAGAAACGAATTTATTCGACAACAAACCAAGGAGACTGAGGTGGCTCTACGGATAGGCGGGCTGAAGTGGCGGTGGGCTGGTCATATCTGTCGGAGACCCGACAGCCGATGGGGAAGACGGGTTCTGGAATGGAGACCGCGTACAGGATTCCGTAGAGTTGGACGTCCCCCTGGCCGCTGGACCGACGATCTGAAGAGGATTGCTGGACATGGATGGATGGGAGCGGCAATGGATAGAAGACGGTGGCGGGCTTTGGGAGAGGCCTACATTCAGCAGTGGATGACAGACGGCTGATGATGATGATGAATACAGATTAGATTTTATGCATTTAAGTGTGTACGCTTCTGCATTATATATTTATAAAAATCAATGTGTAATTCTAGTATGTACTATGATTTGAGCGTGTTATAAATTGTAATAGTTTTAAGTTGTGAGGCGGAGAATTGCAGTTTCGTTGTCGAAGAATTCACCGGATACCAATTCAGGTGTCAGATAAATTACTGAATGGACAAGCGGGTACCTTCTACGATGCGAACTTCCATTAAAACGTGTTGTACATGTGGAAGTTTCATGGAGCATTTTCAAATCTCTCTTTTACGCGACCGTGGTGGATGGGAGACCGTGGAGAAATAAATGACCAATGATCAATGTAAAGACCGACTCTTACTTAGAAAATCTTTTACATTGATATTTTCAACTATTAATATGTTTTTTCTTTATTTATAAGGCTATACCATCTCTTTCCTATTCATGTATGAAAATTATGTAAACAAAATCATCTAAATATTATATGAAACTGATACTGATCAATTTCACTGGTCGACTCGTAGAATAAATTTTAAGCAATAATAATAAAATAAATATTTTGTTTACTTATTAATAAAAAATTATCTTTTTCTCCGATATCAGATTGTTGGATTTTTGTTTCCAAAATGTAACCTATATAATTACAAACTAAATATCAACATTTTGAAGAGCACAAATCGACTCAAATTGGTAAAAACCATTTAATTCGTAATACGATAAAATTATGGTTATTATATAATTTTTTGGAGAATTTCTTCTATATTCGCCTTCACTCCGTGTTATGTATTTACATTTGAAAAAATATAACTTCTTCATCCATGTTGTAGACCTATGTGGTCTGTTCTCCAGAGTGTTGCTCCTCCTGTGAGGTAGACTCCCAGCTATCCTTCCATCTTTTAGGTGGTCTTCCACGAGGACGAGTCCCATCTGGCTGATTATGTAATGAAATATAGGGGAGTCTGGTGGTATGCATTCTTTGAACATGACCGTACCAGTCCCTTTTTCGCTGTCTGCTCCATCTTAAAATATTCTCAACCTCACATATCTCTTTTGTTCTGGTGTTCTTCACGCGATCTCTCAGTGTCTTGTCAGCTATCGTCCTCAGTGTCTACATTTCGGAAGTCCTCCAAATTTATTTGGTCTTTACTGTGTCTGCCATTGCTTTGACGCCATATGTTATATAGATTCTCATCTTACTCTTAATGTTGTCTTGTTTACTTGGGCTTGTATTTCTTCCCGCAGATCAGCTCCTCCCACCAGGTCTCTGCCCAGATACGTGGAGGTCCTGACCTGTTCTATGGGTTGATTTTCTATAACCAGGTTACATGTTTTGGGTGTTTTGGAAAAGGTCATACATTTTGTTTTTTCTATAGAGATCGTCATGTTGTATTTCTTATAGGCGTGATGTAGTCTGTCCAGCTATTATTGTAAGTCATTATTGTTTTCAGCTATGCATCGCCTGCATAACATACCAACCACATTGACCATTTGCTTTCCCGTCCTATATCCAAGTTGTAGCGATTAGGTCTCCTCTTTAAGTTCGTCCATTATCAGATTGAACAGAAAAGGGCTTAGTATAGAAATATAACTGAACTTAATTTTTTTCCGTTGAGAAAGATTATGTCATAACCGAAACATGTCTGTAAAAAGTGATAAAGGCTACCCGCTGCTTACTCAAAGCTGTTATAGGACGCAGCGATGCCCCTTCGTCAGTTTTGCTCATACAATTATTAGGCCCGCCCCCCATCCACGCGGGACTTACATTAGCTGAAGAATGCACAATTCCAGGGAAAAAAGCAAAAGGCAAATGGGTATCTAGGCCACATTCAATCCAGTTTGAATTCAATCCACTTCTTTTTTTTAATTTAATTTATTAAAAAAAAAACTCAATTGGGTTATATGGATACATTTTTAGATCTTACTATTAATTATGTATTGTTTCAGATATATTTTATATTGAGTTGTAGTGAGACTCCTTGTGTCTTTTGGTAGTTCATTGTAAAGTTGCAGTCCATTGTTTAATATCATTGATTGTCCCAATCTCACAAAACTGAGCAAAATATGGTACATGATTTTATTGCCTATAATAAAATTATTTCAGATTGTAAAAAGTGTTGTGATAATACTAAGTGCAGTTATATTGGAGAAATCTGAAAAAAAAAAAGATCTGGAAAGCGGAGAGAGGTGGCCAGGGAGAGGAGCCAGTAGAGGACTGTTGTGGAGGAGATCAAGTCCTACAGCGGGATGTAGTGCCGAGAAGAAGAAGAAGAATAATGTAATAACATATTATTTAATTAACTATAACGAATGGAATATTATACTGCCTTAATAATTATTATGTGAAATCAAGATATGTAATAAGTTTTATTAAGCATCAAGAAATAAAGAAGAAAGAAGTAATAATATAATAACAATCCCTTCTGCTTGGTGTGGCAGGGTTGCCATCGTGACGTCAGAATAACGTCACATCCAATCAACACCATTCCCGCTCCGTGTTTACCGAAGCGCGGTTTTCTATTAAATATTTGATTTCAGTTCGTTTTCATGGTCGAGTATCGTCGCCGGCTTAACTTTCGCTACGTCATATTGCAAGAGTACCAATAAATACAGGGTGATAGATACTTGAACAATATATTGAAACGGCAGTAGGGAGAACGAATTTCTCATAATCTTGATTGTACATTCTCTAGATTGTATATTAATATATTATTAACTGTAACACAGATATAAAAACACTCACTAATTAACTAACTAACCATCACGCCGTCTCCTTGAAAGGGTAGGCAGAAAGAATGAAGTGTTACACTTTAACCGATGCGGCATTCCATCCTTCTCTTTTCGCCCCGCGGAAGACGCGTTGTGATGGGTTGCGAACCTCATCACCGCCAATAGGCATCTCCCGCGCACACTTCGATCGTCCAACATCCACAAAACAAATTATATAAAATACAATAAAATAACATAAAAACACAATTTTTTTTATTCACATTTTGAGATTATGGCGACAGCTGTTTCGCCAACCGATGTTGGCATCATCAGCAATTAATAGCAACGGATTGTTTGTAACACCTGATGATGCCAACATCGGTTGGCTAAACAGCTGTCGCGACATTCTCTAAAAGTAAGTAATGAAAATTGTGATATTATAATTGAGTTATAAATTTTAATGCTTAATAATGATGAATTATCATAGTGTTTGGCCAAAAGAATGCACTAAACTGTATTAATAAATAAATTATCATTTTCAATATTAAGGAAAACGTGTGTTACATATAAGAAATTTAAAGGATAGTGGCTTTTAAATGTATACAATGTATACAATAGTTAGCTTATCTATTAAATAAAAACTTCTAGAAAACAAATGTTTTTCTCAATATGAAGTTTTAAATATCTATTTATGAATAAATATACGAGAATGTATTTTTATTTTTTGTTTATTCGCTTGTATTCATAACAAGTCACTATTATATAGATTGTTGAATTTTTAAATTATTTTTAAAAATATTTCATATTTATTAGTATCCTGGAATTGAAAGTGTTGAGAGCAAGAGAAGGGGGAATAGGCGGAGCATGCGCGTCGCAAACGTTCACGGGGTATTCTTATGATGGATCAACAATAGTATTATGATTTAAGTCTCTCGTTAAAATTCTTATTTTAAATTGATATAAAATTCGATTTAACAATTATTGAAAAATTTATTTAAATACGTATTTTAAACGTTTTTTATAAATAAAGTGCTGATAATCCTGTGCAGTACACCAATATTTCGGTTTACCCTATACATATACATGCAAATATACGTACGTATTATTTATTTATATTGTTTGTCGTCCTATCGCGTGGCGTGTGGCGTAAATTAAATACGAAAGAAATACCAACGCGTCGGTTCCTACGTTTCTTTACGTCATCAGCTCTGATAGCCTGCCTTTGAACACGGAACTTAAAACGGGAAAAAGGAGCACAAGCTATAAATGTGTCAATATATACATGGTGTTGGAATTTCTTGTATTTCGCTCAAAGGGTTTATTTTGTGTGAATTCAAGACTATGAGTTTTCAATTATCCGAGTAAAGTCTAGGATATTACGTTTGAGTCATTTTCAAATGGTTCTTTTTTGATCCTGGATCCGACTAGCGACTTCATGACGTAAGCATATTTTAAATAAAATTCCAAAATATAAAGCAAAATATAGCACGCTGTTTCCATGCAAGGGTAGGTAGAGAGGATGGACCGCAACATTACTCTATCCCGACACATATCTCGACCTACAATCAAATTCAAACAGTGAGTCACACACGCACGTCCATTCTTCCAACTTGTAATATTAAAACATAAACCAAACTCTGGAATCCCATTTCTTAATTTGAAAAACGACATATACACTACTATCGAAACATGTCAATATTTATTTTAAAAGTAAAACAGGTGATTTGATTAATAAAAATTCAGAGTTGATCCAAGGATTCATTTAAAACGTTTAGTATGGTATAACATGTATCGAGGATTGCAGTATATCTCTATGGTTTTCTAAGTTACTAACTAACCATCACGCCATCGTGGTAATGGACCGCCACACGGTTCTGTTCTGACATACTTCTCTACATTCTTGATTCCTTTATATTCATACATCTTGTCATGTACACACGCCGATTTATCTGACCTTCACGTAACCGACATTAAAATCTTCCTCTATTTCTAGCTTTGTTCAGGCTCCATTCCGCCTTAAACATTTATGCTGTTTGTAATGTATATTAAGTTAAGTTGACCTGTCTGTTAAGTTAAGTTGAAGGTCGACCTTCGTGGCAGAGTCGTAAGAGTTCTGACTTCCATACCGAAGGTCCCGGGTTCGATTCTCGGCGATGGCAGTGTGATTGTCACATTGTCATATGTAAAATGGCGATAGATTGGCTACCTATCACATGTCATAAGAATCAATACAATAACTAAAATAAATTGTGTACAGTAATTGGGTTCAAACGAACTGTTGTAAACAAGGAAAAAAAGTTTTGATTTGATAAATAATTAAACCCTTAGATAACGTACGTTTTTGTCAATAATAAATGCCATTGTGTATTTACCCTTTTTTTACAATGATGTAAAACACTATATTAAATAATATTTATAATACGAATGAAAACGTCGGTTTTTTACAAATTTTATTATTCGAGTATTTTATGGGAATGATATGTTTCGCCTTGGTAAGGTATTATCGAATGTGTAGGCCATTTGATAATGCCTTGGCAAGGCGAAATATGACATTCCCATAAAATATAATGAAACTTCTAGAGATGAGATTTTTTCATTCGTTTTAACTAATTCCATTGTTTATAAACGTTTAAAATTTTACAAATACACTTTTGTGTAGAAAAAAAGGCTATCTAAATTTTTTGTTCCCTGCTAAAACATATTTTTTTTACGTGTTATTCGATTTTTTATTTGTTTTTTAAAATTTGATATAATTCCTCCCTGATTTATAATTTCCTCATCTTCCATGGCATCTCTAAGGTTCACCGTCATTATATGTGAATAATTATTTTGATATTAATCGTTTCTTCGAAAATTAATGATTCCAATTAATAACCATTAAGCGGGTCCTTCACGTGCAGACTTTTGATAAAAGCGCCGGCAAAGTGTTTATGTCAAAGGGCGCCGGAGGACACGCACGGGCGAGGTCGTGTCGACCCGTCTGGACGACTTCCTGTGCCGCGGTCCTCGGCACCGACCGCATCATTTTATCGGAAGGTGGGCGGCCGCCTAATTGCCGGTAAGTAGAATTATAATCGAGAATGTTCACATTAATTTCCGATGATTTATATGTATAAAATATATGCACATATAATAGATACGGAACCATATACCATTTTAATTCATACGAATAAAAAAGTCTGTTTTTTGAGATGTTTAATTATATAAAATTTTGAATCTATACAAATTCTTGTAGACAAATACTGGATTTCACCCATTGCGGATAAATTAATTTTATTTAACTAACTAACCATAACGCCGTCTCCCCGAAAGGGTAGGCAGAAAGAATGGACTGTCAGACTTTTACTGATGCGGCACTCCATCCTTCTCTTTTCGCCCCGCGGGAGACGCGGGGACCCAATTTTTATTTTACAAGGATTAATTGTATCTCAATAGAGACGAAGATGTAAATTGTTTTCTGGGAACAGAATGTGGTGGCCGAGGCGCATACGGGACTTATGACCTGCCATTGGTTGGGTTGAGCGATCGCTTTGTGTTTAACAACATTCCCCCTCCACTTTTTTTTTTCTAATGACCACCACGTCTGACAAATTTTTGGAACTTGTGTATATGGTAGGATTCCACGCCTATCTTTACATATTTTAGTTCACTCTACACTAGCGTCATCTATTAAGATTAATTATATTTTATGTGAATGACATTTTTCGCCTTACTAAGGCATTATAAAACAAATTTATTGTTTATTAAACAGTATTTTGTTCAGTATGGCGTTCCAGTATCATTTCAAATATTATTTCAAAATATACAGTAGTAGCGTTTAAACCGTACTGCTGTACGGATGTGAGACTTGGAAATCTCCCGCCGACGTTATTGGAAATCTCCATGTGCTTATAAATAGGTGCATTTGCTCAATATTCAAGATCTATTGGCCCCAAACAGTGCCAAATGTCGTTTTCTGGACCATGGCAGGCGAAAAGCCAATTAGAGAACAAGTCGCTAGACGCAAATGGCAATGGATCGGTCACACTCTGAGACGGAACCCAGCCTGCATCGCTCAGGGCGCACTTCACTGGTCCCCTATGAGGGGAAAGAGGAAGCGAGGCAGACCTAGAGCCAACTTGAGAAGAGCCCTGAAGGACGAGGTTAAGGCAGTAGGCCTCACTTGGGATGATGTTAGGCATCAGGCATGCGATAAAATCGGGTGGAGAAGGTTCCTTGAGGCCCTACGCACCACGGAGGTGTGACAAGACAAAAAGAAGAAGAAGAAACAGTATTTTATTTCATAAAATATTCGTATAAATAAAGCGAATATAAACAGTTCACACATATATTTTTTTCATTTCAACTGAAAAAGTAAAACTTGATGTAAATCCACAATAAAAACGTGTCTAAAGAAATGAAACGAGGGCTTACCCGCATCGCGCCTGCGCGGCAACAAAAACGAAAGCGTTCATTGTGCGCACACGTAGGCATGTACGAATGCGCAGAACGTGCGCGCATGCGCAATACCGTTCTTTATACCTGTCTTGTATCAGACATTCTTTGTTCATTCATAACGATATGGCTCACTTACACTTGGGAACATGCGCATTTTTTCAAAGCGGGTTAATTTTATGCCATTTTCTTTTAACTTTTTATGATTACGTGCGTGAATTTTATTTTTTTGTATGTTAGCAATTATGTTAATCGAGTTCCTGGTGGAGTGATGGTATGTAATCATTTATGTATGGTATAATGTACATTTTACAAAACATATACATAATATTATATTATTAGAGCACATACTCGTATATCATAGGGATCTCTACATTATTATTATTTATTTTTACGAATATTCATCATTAGTTTTTTCGAAAATTAAAAGTTAAAATAAAATCGCTATTACATATAACGGGTATACAGTTTGTAAGTAGAGACACTCGTAATGTAAATACATATTGAAGACAAAGACAAACCACATCCTTTGCTATAAGAGCATTAAACCACAACTCCCGTTCTCACACACGAGAGAGCGTATAAGAAATAGGTATCCAAGCCAAAAGGATTGATCTGTATCTTATAAATTAGTAGAGAGTCAGAAGGAGTACTAAGACTTTTCTACCCGTATTTTATATATTTTCATATCTTGACAGGTTCTGGCTTGCGCAAGGCAGCTGATTTGTGTTATGTTTTAATAGTAGCAACCCCATTGGAAACCGAATCCGGTCATTTCTGCTCTTCAGGTGTGAAGTCCGTATGTGTTAATATATTTATAGGTAAATACACACTTATTGTGAACGATGTGTAACAGAGAAACATGAATGTTTAAATACATTTTTCTGGCAAAACATAAAAAGGACCTCCGCTAACTAACTAACTAACTAACCATCACACCGTCTCCACGAAAGGTGGGCAGAAAGAATGGACTGTCACACTTTTACTGATGCGGCACTCCATCCTTCGCTTTTCGCCCCGCGGGAGACGCGGTGTGATGGGTCGCGAACCTAACCGCCACCAATAGGCATCTCCCGCGCACACTTCGATCGTCCAACACCCACAAAATAAATCTAAAACAAATAATATAAAATACAATGATATAAAAAAAAATAACAAAATAAAAATAATTTAACACCAAATGTTCTTTTTAGATGGTGCACATATTGACTATTTAATTAATGTTCCACGAATCCACCGTTTTTTTTAATTTAGCACATAATGTAATAACACATAATGTTTTTTTCGATGTTGCACATGTTGACATGGACGATCCGGACTTTTGTGTTTATTTAATTTTATGTTACACGTATCCACCGTTTTTTAAATTAGCTGTAATTAGGCACTTAACCAGCAAGAACTTAAAAATAATATTGAAGAAATTATTCAAATTGTCATTCGAACAAATGAAAAAAAAGTTTTTACACCTGTCAAAATTCTCCACCAAACACATAATCTCTGCAAACCAGCTCAAATTTATACCATTTGTTGTCACTACTTGTACCTTGTAACCCTACCACAATGTAATAAAATACGAGGCTCGCTAATTATTACTCGTGTTCATATCGTTCATCTCATTATATCATTTCACCCATACCAACGCAAAGGCAACGTTCATTCCGATCAGCAGAAAAAATACAAAAAAAGTTAACGTTATGTTATCCATTAATTCAATTTAATTTTCAGCAGGCCTCACTTGGGATGATGTTAGGCATCAGATGTGGGATAGAGTCGGGTGGAGAAGGTTTCTTGAGGCCTTATGCACCACGGAGGGGTAACAGGGCAAGAAGAATATCATTCTAATACATTAAAATGTATTAGAATGGCGAAACATGTCATTTTATTTAAATACGAGTATAATAAAACTTCTAGAAAATTCATTCATATTTTCAATTGTATTAATTATTTTATATGGAGTTTTACATAATTGTTCAAGAAACGATACATTATTATAATCCATAATAAGTTATATAAAGTCATTGGAATGCAATATTTTATATACATTATTATAATCCATAATAAGTTATATAAAGTCATTGGAATGCAATATTTTATATAGTACTCGTATGTTTTGATAAATAAATGTTATACTATTCCTCGCAAGCTGACTAAGCTGAGTGAAACATATCTATTAATTAATTATTTCATATGGAGTTTTACATAATTGTTCAAGAAACGATACATTATTATCATCCATAATAAGTTATATAAAGTCATTGGAATGCAATAGTTTATGAAGTATGTTTTGATAAATAAATATCATACTATTCCTCGCAAGCTGACTAAGCTGAGTGAAACATATCTATTAATTAATTATTTCATATGGAGTTTTGCATAATTGTTCAAGAAACGATACATTATTATCATCCATAATAAGTTATACAAAGTCATTGGAATGCAATAGTTTATGTAGTATGTTTTGATAAATAAATGTTATACTATTCCTCGCAAGCTGACTAAGTTGAGTGAAACATATCTCAGCGTGTTTGTCGTAAATATCCTGTGCGCTAGTGCGATATTTTACAGCTAAACCAATAATAGGCTTAATACCCACAGCCCTACATCCTGCCTGACCGCGACACAAAGCGGCAAGATCCCAACGGCAGTAAGATGGACGCGTAAAAACCATAAAAACAAACAGTGCTGGATATGGCCGTGTTCTATTCATCTCCCGGTAACAGGTAGGCCAGCGTACCTGTCCGCAGAGAATGAAGTGCGGCGGACCAATGGGCAATGACAAAAAATCAAACCTACTCGTCTCACAGTTCCTTTCTTATTTAAAAAACCTTGAATGAATAACCGAGAAAAAATCTCACAAGAATTAAAAGTAATATAACTATTTAACTAACTTACCATCACGCCGTCTCCCCGGAGGGGTAGGCAGAAATAATGGAACGGCACACTGTTCTGTCCCGACATACTTCTCTCGCTTCCTATTAGTATTAGTTCTGCTGACCCCTACGGGGTGACTGTGTGAAGTTTAGTCGGTTAGTTAAAAACTTAGAATCTACATATAATACTCAATTCCGATAGAAATGAGAACAATTGAATAGTGAAGCAAATTAAGCAGCTGAATTCAAGTGTATGGAAGTGAAACTTGGACCTTGGAGATGGCAAAAAAATGATAAAAGTAGGATAAATGTCATATAAATTATATCACTGATATCATTGAGAAGAAAAACTAACCAACTAACTAACCATCACGATGACATACATCACGATGACATACTTTCTCCCAAAAAATGACATACTTCTCTCGATTCCTCTACATTCATACATCTTGTCATGCACGCACGTCGATTTCTCCGACTCCTCACGTGACCGACATTCAATATTTGTTTGATTTGATCGTTCCACGTTTTCCTCGGCCTTCCTCTATTTCTAGCACCGTTCACGCCGTTTACATATACCTTCTTTACCATTCTGTCTTCACTCATTCTTTCCATGTGTCCAAACCATCTTAATGACCCTTTCCTTATTTTGTTCATAACACTTTCATTCGCACCACATTCACTTCTTATACTTGCATTTGTCACTCTATCATATACAGATTTGCCACTCATTCGTCTTAGAGATCTCATTTCTACTGCATTTATTCTACTTTCATCCTTCTTTTGCCAGTTCCATGCTTCACTTCCATACATAAGGGTCGGCACAAGAACACCATTGTGCACTGCCATCTTACCTTTTTTGGATAGATACTTTGTTTAATCCACTATTTTTAATAAAAAATATTTAAAAAACGACATGTTTCGGAGAATACCTCCATCTTCAGGTGTTAAAATTATAATAAAAACTAAACAAAGAAAGACTAATAAAAAATGTATTTAAAATTCGATACAATAATTCAAATTTAAAAATTAAGAAAATTAAAAATTACCCGAGGATACCTCCATCTTCATGTAATTTTAAGTTTTTTAATTTTTTAAAATTTGAATTATGGTATCGAATTTTAAATACGTTTTAAGTCTTTCTTTGTTTAGTTTTTATTATATTTTTACACCTGAAGATGGAGCTATACTCCGACACATGTCGTGTTTTTTAATATTTTTTATTAAAAAATAATGGATTAAACAAAGTTTTTTAATTCCCAAAGTTTATTACTATGGAATTCCACAGTGTTAATGCCTTAACTTTCAATAAGAATTAAAAGTGTAGTTATTTTTATTAGTGACAAATAAATATATTATCTACAGAATTGTTTTGAATTATCTTTGTCCAAATTGATCTACTGCAATGATTCTAATGATTTTTATGTTATACAAAATAATTGACGAGCTCTGACGACATATTCTTCTTCATCTTCTTCTATTTGTCCTGTCTCACCTCCGTGGTGCATAGGGCCTCAAGGAACCTTATCCACCCGATTCTATCGCATCTCTTCTCCAGGTGGCTCTAGGTCTGCCTCGCTTCCTCTTTCCCCAATTAATAGGGGAAATAGGGGACCAGTATAGTGCGCCCTGAGCGATGCAGGCTGAGTTCTGTCTCAGAGTGCGACCGATCCACTGCCATTTGCGTTTAGCAATTTTTATTATAGAAGAATCATAACACCTTTTTTCATCATTTAAAGTTTTTTTTCTTCAATATTTATTATGCACTATAAACCATGTTCTTCTCATCATGGTGGCAAATGATTTAATTCCCCCCGATGAGGAAGTTATTATAACATCGAAATATGTTAATAAAAATAAACTGTGAAAGAAAAGTCTTGAAGTAAAAAAAAAGGAACACCAATGTGTTAAAAGCTTAAATTTATTAAAAAAAATCGTCTTTATAATATAAGTTGCGTTATATAAGGTCTAGTAAAAAGAAATCCATTATTTTTGCATGAAATTGAAGTCTTTATTTACCATAGTTAGAATAATCCAATTTAAGTCAAATATGCACCGTTTTATTTGATAACTTGTTGTCATTTTGAAGATAATTTTATTATGCCTCTCTCGTAGAAACTCTTGTCCCTATTGGCAAAAAACTGAGACAGTCGATTTTCACAAGCTTCTCTCGGTGACAATTTTTCACCAGCCAAATCATTCGCCATAGACAGGAACAGGTGGTAATCACTTGGTGTGAGGTCCAGACTATATGGTGGATGCATAAGAACCTCCAAACCAAGCTCTCGGAGCTTCTGTCGAGTCACTATCGATGTGTGAGGCCTGGCGTTGTCCTGATAAAACACAATTCCTCTCCTGTTGGCCAAAACTGGGCGCTTCTGATCGATTGCTTCCTTCAGACGGTCCAATTGCTGACAGTACATGTCCGAATCAAGAATTTGGCCGTAGGGGAGCAGCTCATGGTGGATGATTCCCTGCCAATCCCACCAAACACACAGCAAAACCTTCCTGGCCGTCAATCCTGGCTTGGCCACCGTTTGTGCCGGCTCACTGCTCTTCGACCACGACCGTTTTCGCTTGACGTTGTCGTAAGTGACCCACTTTTCATCATCAGTTATCATCCGCTTTAGAAATGGGTCGATTTTGTTGCGATTCAGCAGTGATTCGCAGATAGAAATTCGGTCCATGAGATTATTTTCCGTTAACTCGTGCGGCACCCATGCATCGAGCTTCTTTGTGTATCCGGCCTTTTTCAAGTGGTTCCAAACGGTTTTTTGTCCAATGTTTAGCTCCTGGGCAATCAAAACGGTGCTTACATGACGGTCAGACTCGACGATTTCCATTATTTTATCGACATTTTCGACAATTGGCCTTCCGCAACGTGGTGCATCTTTGACATTAAAATTACCAGAACGAAATCGACGAAACCAAAATTGTGCGTGATTTGCTGTTAACAGTATCAGGACCATAAACATTATTTACATTTTCAGCTGCCTGACTTGCGTTTTCACCTTTATCGAAGAGAAATTGTAGAATATAGCGTATTTTCTCTTTGCTGGTGTCCATCTTCGACACGCGTTCAAACACTACTGAGTCAAGCAATCACAAATCTGTTTCAAAAATTTTTTTAGTACAAAATCTCATCTTTCAAACGCCATCTAGCGTAATCCAATCGCACTTATATAACGCGAGATACAGATTCCTACAGCCATCTATTGCAAAAATAATGGATTTCTTTTTACTAGACCTAATATAAATGGTTACATAATATTAATTAAAAATTGCTACATATTATATTATCTTACTATCATTAAAACTTTAAATACTTTTTCCACGGTTACTGAATGTAAACTGCAAAAACGTTCAGTTAAAATTTTGATTTTGTTCGTTTGTTGCAAACTCTCTCGTTTTCTTTCAGCATTGAAAAAAACCTCCAAAAAAAACAGAAAGGGCATTCCGGCAAACCAAATTGGCTTTGCATCAGCGAACGATCCGCGTCATTTCCTGTTGGAGTTTTTGTCGGAGGACTTCAGTCATCGAGGTTAAGGGATATAATTTATTACTATCCTTCGGCCAATTTGGTACCATTTCTATCCACTCAGGACCATTGAAAAATTGTCCCATTAGCAATGACAACGAATCTGAGAATCCCCTAATGCTTTTAGCTTATTGAAATTATACCCCAACCTGACTGTAGGAATGGTCTGTTATTATAAAAGAATTCTTATTGATGTAAAAAAACTTAATCAAAATAGATTATTTTTATATAATATATTAAGTAATTAACAATTTGACATAATAAATAAGCTCTATTTTGTGATACATATTAATTTATTTATTTATTGATCATTTACTAAATACCTAAATAGTTTTAATACCTCCTAACTGGGGTAACCCGTTCTATGGAGGCATTCCTAGCACTCTATATAATTTGAATTAGAAACATAACAACATAAAACAAAGAATTTAATTTAACAGTTTATATAAATCTATTATTGTTTATTGTTTCTTGAACAATGATGTAAAACTCCATATTATCGTAAATAATTAGTACGAATGAAAACGTCTGTTTTCTAGAAGTTTTATTATAATTTATGCGAATAAAATGTTTCGCCTGTTTAAGACATTATCAAATGTTAAACATTGTCATTTGATATTGCCTCAGACAGGCGAAGCATGTCATTCACATTTATAATAATTAATAATAAAACTCCTATAAAACAGACGTTTCATTCGTATTAATGATCTATTATTGTTTTAATTCATATGAAAGTCCTATTTTTGTATATATTATATGAAAGACATACGTTTTAATATATTTTCTATACTGCTTTATATTCCATTAAGTATGTTTAATATATTCTAATTTTGGACCGCAACAACGCTTTTGAGATGTGACTACAAGCGAATGCCTCAGTCACCTCACGAACAGAGCACGTAATGAACATTGAATTACGCCGATAGAAATGAAGATCTTCTCTTGACAGATGAGGATGGAATGAAAGAGGAAGATTATATATTTAAGATTCTGCGTCGAATCTACGAAGAAAAATCGCGTGAAAAATATTAGCAGGACGTCGCCAGAACTTATGTTAAAATACAATATAAAAGATGATTCATAAATTTATTACGTATATATTGCTACTGTAGAAACATTTTATATATACTTTTTATTTATTTTTTGATAAACACTATGGAATTCTACGAGTATAATGACGAATTTTTTTAATGAATTAAAAAACTTTTTTCCTCTTTTTGAGTTTATTTTTCTCGACATGTTTCAAAGGTTATACACCCTCATCATCGGTATATATCGTTCTCCAGATGATGTAAAACCTTCCAAACACGTCGAGAGAAAAAACTCAAATGTGGAAAAACAGTGTATTTTTTATTTATTCATAAAAGCATTTTTTGTAGTTCGAGAACGAAATAAATTAATTGTATTGTACTTTCACAAATTTCTTTACTCTCTTCAAAACATGTTTCGGTGTTACACATCTTTCTTCATTGTAATTAAATTTTACATTGATGAATAATAAGTATATCTGAATGATACACACGCGGACGGAGTACATAATGACCATTGAATACCTCAATTACGCCGATAAAAATAAAGATCTTGTTTTGACAGATGAGGAAGGAAAAATTGCGAAAGATTGAATATTTTAGATCTTTTGTCTAATCGAGGCATTCTGGCGAAGGCGAAACCTATCATTTCCATCAACTATAATATTTTTTCTGGAAAACAGAAGTTTTCACTCGCTATCGGAATATGTTAAGATATTCGTAATTCATTCGTAATAATTATCCAAAATGGAGATTTACACCATCTTTCAAGAAACATAAAGTCTCTATATTTTATTCTATTATAATTTATTAATTAACAATCAATAATGATATTTTACAATTACTTATTTATTCACTTTCTGTCATAATATTCTTCAATCACTTATTTTTTCCAATGTATAATATATTGATGTATAGGCATATGTAAATTTATTTTATTCTTCTAATTAAATTATAACTGCGATCTCTATATAAGCTGTATAAATTTGGAAATTTTTCGGGAAACTAGAGTGCGGTATTTAATCATAACTTCTTTTCTCCAGTGAAGCTGTGTGGTGGTTCCACAGTTGTTAATAAAATTCAACAAATTCTGCCAGTCGAGTTTTACATCATTGTTGAAGAAACAATAAATTTCTTGCATTTTTTTGTATACAACAGATCGATTTTAACTCAATTACTGTGTACACTTTGTTATTAGCTATTTATATTGATTCTCACGACATTTGATAGGTGGCCAATTTATCGTCATATTATTGTCTCGTGAATTCTACACCAGACCAAAGACAGTATGACAATCACACAGCTGAACCCTGGACACTCCGTGTGGCAATTATAGATCTTGTGCCACGAATATCGTCATGTTTCTTCCATACATTAATGAGAGGAAATCGTCTATAACAGTGAGAGAGCCCGCCAGGTATCTCAGCAGGACTTACTTAAGAAGTTCTCATTCCACGTCATTAGGTATAATAATCATTTTCATTTTCCTGCTTCATTTAATTGTTTCGAGAGAAGTTTCCCAATTAAAAATCTGTCAATAATTTTTCTTTCTTCCAGTTTTCCTTCATTCTTATTTATATTTTTGGGAAGTTTGGACTAAGAATAAAAAAAATGGCTTCTTTGGGCTTTTAAATTACTTCAAAGAAACGCAACTGATCAATAGGCTTCTAGAAATGGATATTTGAAAAATAAGTAAGCCTTTAAAAATTTCCAGTAAACAACTTACATAACATTACGTTGCCATTGATTTCATAAGCACGCAAGAAAATAACCAATAAACATAAATATAACATAAAGTATTGTATCATTTTTATCCATTTTTAAATGTTTATTTAGTCGTAATAAAGAACTCTTACCGGATTCATCTATCTCTCATACTTATCAGTTGTATCAATAAGTATTTTCGATCCTTTAACACGAGTCAAATGATGACAGCATTTTGAGATTTATAAATGGAACATATATCCAGCAGCCTGCTTGCTATTCTTACGATGGAAAGTTGATAACTAAATCTGCCCAGGGTATCAAAAGCGTTCGTCTGTCTGCCGGAATCACAATTGTCTCTAGATGGTTCATCATACTGAATTTTGAGGTTCGAGTAAATACGCAACATTTCAATTTTTTTTATTTCTCTTTGAAGTTACTCTCAAAATAATTTATTTTCATCTAAATATTTACGCATGTGAACAAAATAATATTAATCGAACTATTTTTACCATTAACTCTTAACACTCTTCAATGATTATTATTTTACGTGCCACAAACTGCTGCGATAAATTGACAAAAAAAAAATGAGGAAGGAGTCTCCATAAAAAATCGTACTAGGAAGACGTAGAGTGTGTTATAATATTTAATTACTACGAATCAAAACGTCAGTTTTCTAGAAGTTTTATTATATTTTATGGGAATGACATGTTTTGCCCTTCCAAGGCATTATCAAATGTGACGAAACTTCAACTCGTTGTAGTTTATGAACACTAGTAAATGGAGCAGAAAATGGTAAATAACGAAAATTGATGTGACTTTATACATTTTTAACAAATAATTATTTGGGTAGTGTTTCTTGGAACTTATTTAGAAATTTTATGACAACGATTACATGTTTAGTATACTGAATGATATAATATAAATCAAAAATAAGTTATTTGAGGTAGTACGAAATAAAGTGTTTCTAAGAAAAACATCTTCTTACAAATTGTTTACAAATGATTTTACATATTTCTGGGTGACTAATGATTTTAAGTTTTATATATAAAATAAAATCGCCATCCTGCGTGCGTAGACTCAATCGATGTATTCTTCTATAATATTATTCAAAGCATTTAATTTTAAAAAATGTGTGGTGTAATGTCGAGTCTAGGTAGAGTTGGTATAAAAAATAATATGTCAAGTCACTCGACATTAGTGTGGTAAGGGTTAGTAATAAATAACTTTTTAGTTTAATTCCATTTGTTTTACTGCTATTGTCTAGACTAGAAGAGTTGCTGAAACCGGTTGTAACTCGAAAAACTAGTGTAATTAACTGAATGTTTTCTATACAAACAATTAAATTAATTTCTTTTATATTCAGTGTTGCGGATTCATAATTGAACAATATATTATTTCTTTCATTTGTTATTAATAAAATGTTTTTAAAAAAAAAGAAATATTGATCAATAAATAATGAAAGAAATATTGAAAAATGTATTGAACAATTAAATTACAGTAATTATGAATAAAATGCATAATTGAAGTTGCACGAGCTGCAATTAATAAAATGAGTACATTCTTTTGCAACGATAATCTTAACTTGAAACTCCGACAAAGAATGATTAATGTTATATGTGGTCTGTTATATTATATGGCTGTGAAATCTGGAAAGTAAATGTAATGAACCGGTTGGAAGCGTTCGAGATGTGGATATACCGCTGAATGCTCCGTATACCATGGACCGATAGGTTCAGTAATGCAGACGTACTACAGAGAGCGAGAGCCAATAGAGAGCTGTTGTCAAGTGTGAAAATTAGAAAGGTCTCATATTTGGGTCATGTGCTAAGGGGAGAAAACTACCACCTCCTTCGACTGATATTAATGGGTAAAGTGGAGGGACGTCGGGGAGATGGTAGAAGGCAGCTGTCCTGGCTGCAGAACATCAAAGAGTGGACAGGATTAACAATAGTTCAGAACCTGTTCCAAGTGGCGCAGGATAGAGATGCCTTTGCTGCAGTGATCGCCAAAGTTGGGGGGACCTGACACGTCACCGAAAGAAGAATAATTATATTTTCACTCATTTTTGTTTACAATATTTATGCTTGTAAATTTATGTTTTAATTAATAATAACAATAAAAAACATATTTATGGAATTCTATTGTGTGAACGCATAAAGTTTATAAAAATAAAGAATTTAACAATTCAAGTTCATATTTTAAAAACAATAAACCTCTCATAAGTCCGCTGTTGGAGAAGGCAACGGGAAATCATAACAGTAATACTTTCCAAGAAATCACTGTGGTAAAAAAGTATTTGCCACAGTGATGTCCAACGTCGGGGGGACCTGGTGCGTCTAGGTTCCCCGACGTACTAGTCTTCTGTGTCAATTTCAGATTATCCGAATTGCTTACTCGCGTATTTAATGAGAGAAGTCGGCAAATTATAATAAACAAAACATAATTGAATACCTACACAATCCAACTTCAATGCGTTAATGTGATATGCCTAATTATTAGATAATTGGTACTACGCTCGGTAGACTCGGTCTAATAAGGTTAATCTAATTAGTAAAACATCTCACCTGAGCCAAGCACCCACATATTATAACGTTGGTAGTAGTGATGGATGAAATCAAACAAATATAAATCGAAAATTTTTAATTACTGCTTTCCTCAAATTCACACTATTTCAAACAAACTTATAAAAATCATAATATAAATAATTAATTCGAATGAAAACGTCAGTTTTCTAGAAGTTTTATTATATTTTATGGGAATGACATGTTTCGCACTTCTAAGGCATTATCAAATGTGACGAAACTTTAACTCGTTGCAGTTTACATACGTTATATACGAAGTTTGTACGAAGTTTATATACGAAGTTCAATTATATTATACGCATTTTCGTAATTTTAGAGAGTTGATTATAAAACAAAAAGCCAATTTCAAAAGTGCAAATAAAACTTGATTCCTTTGTCATAGTAAGATTACTGAAAACAAGCGTGTGGATATCAAACAGCAACGTCACTTCACGACGAGTGTCCGAAGACAATAAAATATAATGTTGCTAGTGTTTTTTTTGTTTATTTATATCAAAATACAGTGTACATATTTAAAAAAAAAAGTTTTTAGATTTATTTTAAACAATTTTTTATGTATTTTATTTCGGCTTTAATGGACACCCCCTCCCCTTAATTAATCCGTTATAGTTATACAGTTGTAACTTTAGTTTAAGTTCATTGAATCGATTATTCAATCATCGATTCTGAATCAGCTATTACCATCACTAGTTTGTATGTACATCCAACTGCTTCACACAATGCTCCGGTTGCTGTGGAGTTGAAATCTGTCGCATGTAAACACCACACGTGCGTCAGTTTGATTGATTCATTGTATTGGATGATCCATACATTATGATATTAATAAACTTGAGCACTGCCATACATCACACGGCATCGGTAAGTCGTTCGCCCTTGAACTCATCGCGCGAAGGTTCTTACTTACGTAACAATACAAAATGCCCCGTATTGTTCGATTCTCCTCCAGTTTATTTATACACAAATAACGTGACGCGTGTTGTTTGTATCGTATTTACTCAAAGAATTAAAAACTCGTTAGGGCACCATATACCGATTCACTAAGCTCACATGCCCTATATATTACGCACGAACACTTTAGTTGCAAGTGCAATAAATACTTTCCTTTTTCATGTCATATAAGTATCATATATAACGATTTTTTTTATTAATTAAAACACTGTTTTTTCCATTTTCGAGTTTATTTTTCTCGACATGTATAAAAGGTTTTAAACCTTCATCATCGGAAGAACGATATAAACTTTATATCGCCATATCATTTTACATCGTTTTCCCGATGATGATTGTCATAGTCACGGGAAACTCCATGAATCACGACACTTAGCAGATAATAATAGAAACATGATGTAAAACTCCATATCAAGGCATTCCTTAGCAAGACGAAACATGTCACTATATATTCATCATTAAATATAAAAATTGTTGTTGTGTCAAACAGCTGTCGCGACAATCTCATAAAAATAAATTGTATTTCGCATAATAAAAGTCTTTCTAAATGAAAATATTTTCATATCATTTTAAAATTATTAACAATCATATAATAGATTTTTTTTTGTATACAAATAATTATAGACAAATACTGGATTTTTACCTATTGCGGGTTAATCATTTTTTTAAAGGATTAATTGTATCTCAATAGATACGAATATGTAAATTATAGAAATGTTTGTCAAATGTGGTGTCGTAAGAAGGGCGGAATGGGGAATGTTGTTAACATAAAGTGATCGCTTAACCCAACCAATGACAGGTCATAAGTTCTGTAAACGCCTCGACTACCATATTCTGTTTCTAAATAATTTACATCTTCGTCTCTATTGAGATTAAAATCATATAATAATTCTCCATATCAAGACATTATTAAGCGAGGCGAAACATGTCACTTTCATAAAAAATCAACTTAAAGAAAACAGTTCATTGTTATAAAAACTTTGTATACTTGTTTCCACCTTTCTTTTATGGATGCGAGTCTTGGTCTATGTGAACATCGGAGAGATCCGAAATTGATGCTTTCGAGATGTGGTGATGGAAACAAATGCTGCGTTTACCCTAGACGACAAGAATAATAAACCAGTCAATCATTGACCAGCTGGACTCTCGGGGATGTGCTTTCAGATAGTGTTAAAGTATTTTGGGCACATAGCCCGGAAAGATCAGGACAACCTTGAAAAGCTCATCATTATGGACAAAGAAGAGGGAAATCGACCACAAGGATATCAGAGCAGGGCGCTGACTGGTCTCTCATTAATTGCAGCCTGGAGACTGATGGGTGATAGGAGCGAAGAGCGTGCCATGGTCAATAGATTACAGGATGGACACGATCCTCAATCATGAAGAATACGACTGAGAAAATTATATAAAATAATTCTTAACACTGAATGTATCACTTAAGAAGGATTGGTTGTCCTAAACATGTCGATGTAATTTTAATTTTTTTAATGTAAGTGTTGTATAAACAAAATATATAAAAAAAGAAAAAGATAAATAAAGCATCTACAAAACAAAGTATGGCGAAGATACAAGTAATTCTAAACATTTTAAAATTAAGATCTTGTTCATATTATTCTTGACATTCGTTATCAATACTGCTGATTTCTAATTATTTTCATAGTAAATATTGTATTAAATTAGGGTTGTTGAAGTGTATACTTTGGTTTTGTAACTTTGTTGAATACGTATTTTCGTGTTATTTTAGTAAATATATGTGTGTTTATGCTACCCGATATTATTTATTTATTATTTAACGAAAATCTTGGGTCGTTCCCGTTCATTATTTCCGTTTTAATCTACGGAATAAAACAAACGCGAATATAATAGCAAACAACCTTTTTAGTTAAACAGGTTGTTACGAGCTGTAATAATGCGACAATATCGGCGAGGAGTCACCCATAACTGTATTTCGGTGTAGTTCCGTCAAACAATTTCATCCCAGGCGCTGTAACCTTCGATCCTATCCCTCCTGACTGGCTAATTAAGATGATCCTCTTCGATAGCAACCGTTGAATCTCGGGCAGAGAAAGGTATGCGGGGCGCCGCTTGCTAGGCTGGGCCGCTCTGGGAACGGGTCATTTATTGTAGTTTTAAGCAAGCAGCACCGATGAATTATACATATTTCTGAATCTATATAATATTATATACGAGTATATAAACGAATGTTTGTATGTCTGTCAATGCTTTTCTCGAAAATTACTGAACCGATTTCACTGAAAAATTCACAGTTTTTTCTTATTTGTCCCAGGAAGGTTTGAATCCAATCGTCATGTTCTTAACTAACTAACTAACTAACCATCCCCGAAGGGGTAGGCAGAAATAATAGACTGCCACACTTTTCTTTCCTGACATATTTCTCTCGCTTCCTCAACATTCATACATCGTGTTATGTAATAAATTAAATCAATAATTCTTAGTGCCGGAACTGTTAACCACCCTTTGCTCTATTTTGATCACCCCCCCTCGTCCCGAATAGAGCCTCCCCAACCCATACCCGAAATTTCTAGGTAATAAATTAAACTGGAACGGTGACAAGCAGTCTTTATGACAGTTGTTTAGGCAAATTTGGTTTGATATGAGCCCGCATGTGAATTATTACGCAGATCATAAATTAGTTCTTTGATGTATTTATTTAGAGTTATTATTCATAAATTAAATACGTTATCAAGTAGATTAATAACTCGGATTGAAAATCTAATGATGCATAAAAAATATAACTAACTAACTAACCATCGTGCCGTCTCCCCGAAGGATTAGGCAGAAATAATGGACTGCCACACTTTTCTTTCCTGACATATTTCTCTCGCTGCCTCAACATTCATACATCGTGTCATGCACGCGCGTCGATTTCTCTGACTCCTCACATGGCCGACATTCAATATTTGATTTATTCGATCGTGCCACGTTTTCCTCGGTTTTCCTCTATTTCTGGTTCCAATTACATCATTAACATATAATATATATTTTTTTACTATTCTTTCTTCATTAATTCTTTCCATATGTCCAAACCATCTTAATGATCCTTCGTCATGTTCTTCTTTTGGAAAATGTTCCTTTAAAATTTTGTTATTTACCGCTTGCTTCGAAGTTTTTGTACAATGTTGCATTAGAATACGCGGATGTTTTTATTTACTCTTCTTTTGGATTTAAAAAAAAAATTGTATTGTAAAAACTTATTTAAAAAATGTGTTAATCACAATTAATGAAATGTTCGTCTGTAATGGTCTCGGGCTTACATTGAAATTCTATTTTCTGGCATACGGGAGACATGCTCGATCCTTTTTTCTTTCGACGTTCCCACCTGACAATGTCTTCAGCCTCGTCAATTCTTCGAATTTCTGCATTTTTTATTCTATTACAAAGGCTTTCGCCGGGTATTAAAAAAAAAAGAAAGGGTCACTAAGATGGTTAGGACATATGGAACGAATAGATGAAGGAAATATGGTTAAAATAAGTATACAAGCAGTGTGAATGCAAAAATAGTCGGGGAAGGCCAAGGAAGACATGGAATGACCAAATTAATCAATTATCGAAAGGCGGCCATGTTTGAAGTAAGAAAAATCGACAAGCGTCCATGTCACGATTTGTGAATGTAGAAGATGCGCGACAGTTATATCAGGATAGAACAGTGTGGTGGTCCATCCTCTCTGCCCACCCCTCCGCGGAAATGGCGTGATGGTTAGTTAGTTAAAAAATCGTTTCTGATTAGAAATGCTTTTTTTTAAGTATAGATTTGTAATTGTTTTTTGATACCTTGATATATGTACAACGATATACGATCGAATCTCAAATGTTGATATAAGAAAGGAATGTAGAGCGGAAGAAGGTATTATGAACAAAATTATGAAAGGATCGCTGCGTTGGTTCGGACATATGGAACGCATGGATGGAGAAAGAATGGTTAAGAAAGTATACGTTAATGATGTAAATGGGGTACAAAGTCGAGGCAGACCGAGGAAAACATGGCATGACCAAATTAATCAAATTTTAAAGGTTGGTCATGTTAGAAGTCGGAGGAATCGACGTGCGTGTATGACTCATTGTATGAATGTGGAGGAAGCTAGAGAGGTTTGCCAGGATAGAGTAGTGTGGCGGTCCATTCTCTCTGCCCACCCCTGCGGGGAAACGGCGTGATGGTTAGTTTAGTTCAGTTGATATATTAAATAAATTAAATCAATAATTCTTAGTGCCGGAACTGTTAACCACCCTTTGCTCTATTTTGATCACCCCCACTCGTCCCGAATAGAGCCTCCCCACCCCATACCCAAAATTTCTAGGTGATAAATTAAACTGGAACGGTGACAAGCAGTCTTTATGACAGTTGTTTAGGCAAATATGGTTTGATATGAGCCCGCATGTGAATTATTACGCAGATCATAAATGAGTTCTTTGATGTATTTATTTAGAGTTATTATTCATAAATTAAATACGAGTACGTTATCAAGTAGATTAATAACTCGGATTGAAAATCTAATGATGTATAAAAAATATAACTAACTAACCATCACCAAAGAATGGACTGCCAAACTTTTCTTTCCTGCCATATTTCTCTCGCTTCCTCAACATTCATACATCGTGTCATGCACGTGCTTCGATTTCTCTGACTCCTCACATGGCCGACATTCAATATTTGATTTATTTGATCGTACCACGTTTTCCTCGGTCTTTCTCTATTTCTGGTTCCATTTACATCATTAACATATAATTTTTTTACCATTCTTTCTTCATTCATTCTTTCCATATGTCCAAACCATCTAAATAATCCTTTCATAATTTTGTTCATGACACCATTATTCGCACCGCATTCACTTCTTATATTTTCAGTCGACACTCTATCATACACAGAGTATCCTCACATTCGTCTAAGAGATCTCATTTCTACTGCATTTATTCTACTTTCATCCTTCTTTTGCCAGTTCCATGCTTCGCTTCCATACATAAAAAATATATGTACTATATATCGAGAAAAAACGGGTACAGCTCGAAACATCATAATATAAATAAGCGAAAACACGCATATCGTCAGGAAAGAGTACGAGATTATTTTGAATACAAGAGAGTGAGAGAGAAACACTTCGATTCTCTTCGAAATTAATTCGAAATACATACGGTGTGCATACCTTTCGAACGTTTCTGGATTATTTTGAATTGTGTTCTGATGATTATGAGCTTGGAACAATGATCCATAAAGTGTCTCAAAGCAATATTTGATCTTGGAACTGGTGTAGTGTTTTGAACATAGAGGTTTACGAACAATCAAGAGATATGAGTACACTACAAAACCCAGTACCCCTTGTAACTAATAATGTTAGAGCATATCGCTTGGTGTTGTATGACCATGTTTGCGTTGCTTATGCTGGGACCGGACCAATGGAAATGCCAAACAGTCTAAGATGATACTATACAGTATACACAATAACATGTAGTATAGACAATAATATATAGTATAGACAATAATACACAATATTCGATTGAGCCGAGATAACCAAACCGCAGAGCTAAAAAGAAGAATCGGACTAAGCTGGGAAGCTTTCGAAACATGAGTTACATCCTTAAAAACCGAAAAATACCGATCAACCTGAAACGAAAAGTCAATGAAGCCTGCGTTCTGCCAGTTCGTACTTATGGTCTTGAAACTGTTACATTGTCCAAACAAAGTGCGGAGAAACTACGAGTGACCCAAAGAGCTATGGAAAGAGCCATGTTAGCAATAAGCCTAAGAGACAGAGTCAAAAACAAAGGTCACTGACATCATTCACCGGGTGGCGACTCTAAAATGGCAATGGGCAGGTCACGTAGCCAGAAGCTCAGATAAAAAGTGGACAAGAAGACTACTGACTAGGAGACCGTGGACGGCAAAGAGAAGTGCAGAGCGACCGCAACTATGGTGGAAGGATGATCTGAACAGACACGTCGGAATAACCTGGATGCAGTCTGCATAAGACAGAGTCACATGGAAGCGAGTGGAGGAGGCCTTTGTTCAGGAGTGGACGGGAATAGGCTGAAGAAGAAGAATATAGAAAATACAGACAGGAATATCTGAAACATGTGTGCGAGGATGTGAACTGCGTCTCGTGTGTTGAACTGAAGAGGGCAGCAGAATAACGACCGCAGTGGAAGACAAAGCCCAAGATTTTTTTTGCAAACCAATCCCTAGGATAGAACCTAAAAAAAAAATTCTACTTGTATCCTTTTTTTAACAGCTCTGAATGTTTGGCACTAGAACCAAACTATAATATAATATATACTGTCATTTTTACTAGAATTAAAGTGTCTCAACACAGATGATTTAAAGTATGTGTATTCGCTAGGCCAATTTGTTAAACTTCCATGAAATGCTCTATTTATTTAGTAATATGTACAAGCGTCAGAAATATTTCTTATAAAAAGAAAAACTATTTGGAAAATGCCTATCGTACAGCAGATCAAGGAAAATTCCACTTAGAGGGTCTTATATAATTAGCCTATACTAGGAAGCATTCACAGATTCACACCCATTTCAAATAAATCACCCAAATGTAAGATTTGTATCTGACGCTGTTTCGCGAAATACATAATTGAATTTTTTCTACCCCTAACATGGGGGTAAAATAGCCAGCAGTGGAAATAAACAGTAAGATTACAAAGAAGGAAGGTCATAAACTAAATTTCTTATCGAGAGTGAGTTCGGTACATGTTTTCAGTAGAAAATTTAATTAGAAACCCTACTAAAATATGCCTATAATAAACATTTCGTTATGAAGGTAGCAGCAATTTAATTTTATTTATTTAGAAGGCAGATACACTAACATTTTATGTAAAAATGTTGTGTACATTTTAGATACACAGATCAAACGTTTCATTACGAAGCAAACCCTTATAATACCTAAGTATGTTTATATTAATTAAATAAAACGATGCTTTTAATAACTATTTCCACTTTTGACTTTATTTCAACAGCGACCGGTTTCATAAGGCTGGCTGGTATCGACCAAATGTTTGCCCGTACCAGTCCGTCGACGTCAGCCAACCTAGTGAAACCGGCAGTCGAAATAATTGCAAAGAATTATGTAAAAAGCGTGTTTTTATTTAACTATTTTTAAAAATGAACTTACGTCAAGGGATTTCAGTAAAATCATTAGATTATCTTGAATAATGATGTTAAATTGGTCTTTGTCTTTTTTATATACTTTGTGTATACAACTCTAACGTTAAAAAAAATTCAAATTAAATATCAGACATATTTCGGATAACCGGTCCTTCCTTAGTAATATTATAAAGATAGATATTTAAAATATTATAAAATTGTTTACAAATATGATCAGTTGACAGAGATGTAAATATCAGATAAAACATCTGTCAAAACTGATCATAATTGTAAACAATTTTATAATATTTTAAATAAAATATGTATCTTTATAATATCACTGAGGAAGGATCGGTTGCCCGAAACATTTTTTTTAAAGTTCGTGTTGTACATACAAAATATATAAAAAATAAAAAGACAAATAAAACATCTACAATACAAAGTATGGCGAACATATGTAGAAGAAATGATGTTAAACTCCATACTCTATATTTAATATGAATTAAAAATATATATTATGTTGCAAAGTAAAAATGTGATAATCCCTTATTAAGGCAAATTATACCATTCCCATACAGTATAATAAAATCTCTAGAAAACATACGTATTCAATCATATTCATTTCTTTATGAAAAGCTCGGTAAGATCTGATCTTTAAAGTCAGGAGCTCTAAAGATCGGTCGAAGTCAGATCATTAGTAAGTTCCAGAAAGTCATGTATGCTAGGTAGAAGATGACCCATGCAAAATACATATGTATATAATTTTCTTTTTCTACGTTGTTTATTAACATATTTATTAAGCCAAAATCCCCTAAAATTAAAATAAAACAATAAAGAGTGCGATTGACATCCTATGATCATTTTGCTGGTAGCCTGGAAACCACTTTAGCGGTATCCTACAAAAATCATAATAGAACACACAACAAAAACACCGCATCTGAATATTCTCTTAGTGCCTAAAACTTTGCACAAATGAGCAATAACGAAAATCATTCATAGTCACGTTGACTATGAAACAAACATTACAAATAGATATATAATACATATGTGCAATAAAAACAAATTAAATATAGCATTGTTTTTTTGTTTTGTTCAAATAATATGTTTCTTAAAACGTTTCTTGAATGATGATATAAAACAATATTAAACAATTAATACGAATGAAAACGTCTGTTTTCTAGAAGTTTTACTACATGTTATGGGAATGACATGTTTCGCCTTTCTTATCTTATCTAAATGATTATCAAAACATGTCATTCCTATAAAATATAGAAAAAACTTCCAGAAAAAAACGTTTTCAATAATATCAATTAAATAACATTATCAAATGCTTTGATAGGGCACAAAACATTTAATGATGCTTCAGTAAAAAACGTTTCATTAAAAATAAATTCAAACATTTCTTTTATTGCCACTTTATCTGTTATCTAGTAATTGCCTTTATACATAATTATATTTTCGTCTTCTACGCTAGTTTTATAATTATACAAGATGCAGTAAAGTTGATCATTTTTGATGGTTCTTAGGATCCCACTTGGGCCTTTTTTTTTATTGTGGTGGTTTTCCGTTACGTTCCACATTTGTATACAGCATTCGTATTTTTTAGCTATTGATTTTTATGACATGTGATAGGTAGCTAATCCATCGCCTTTTTATTGTCTCGTAAATTCTACACCAGAACAAAGACAGTGTGAATCGAATGCCGGGAATCGAACATCTAGCCACACTGCCGCTAAGGTCGCCGATTTTTCACATGAAGCACTTAATTTGTGGTGTAGCATTACAATTATGTTTAACATTATTTAACTCAGTGTTATCATGTTTTACGTATTAGAAAACAAGAGACATAATAATGAAAGGTTTTAAGAAAATGACTAAACATTCGTTTTACTACGAGTATTATAACGTCTAGATAATTTAATTTATATTTTACTTTAGGGATTTTTAATGTGTAAAAGCTCTCTTTGCGTTATTAGGGAATATTCAGAGCATGTCTAGACTTGACTGT